>CM028346.1:17518372-18004938 GCA_016618105.1 Dendrobium huoshanense | reverse complement strand
AATATCATGATTATATAATTAGTAAAACTTTTTAAAATATATAAAATAAATAAAATATTCAATAATAAAATAACATATTCTATCTTTAAAAGTTTGCATAAAGCATAGTATCAATTTCAAATTGGGACTCTCTAATATTTATATGTCTATATATTAATTATTCACTTTATTATCAATTATAAAGTTAATTAATATAACAAATCCATTATAATTTTCTCTATATTAATAAAAACAAGCTTAATTCAATTTGAATATTAATTTAAATTATTCTTTTATCTTAAAACAAAATGAAACTTTAATTATTCATCTCGAACACTATACTAAACATTATCTACCTATGATTACAAAGACCTACTATTATCGATTAACTCAATTTAACTACCAAATACATTTATCAACCCTATCATTATTGATGTTCCGGTTTCTACAAAAACAAATTTTCAAGGTCCGATTTTGCTCCTTTTTAAATTTTTTATGCCCTGCGATTTTATGTATATTTAATTATTAAATTTGCTCCTTTTTATAATTTGGCCAATGATGAAATGTGGAAATTCGATGTCTATCAAGCCAGACTTTCTTTCAATGATTTCAATCCATGTTTCTCTAATATCATACCTAGTGTTGCTCATCCAGCCATAACCCGAATCCGACCCGTTTGCAAAATAGGTTAATCCTAACTTGAAATTTTTGAATCAATTTTGAATCGGATTTTCGGATAGTCTCTTGTTTCATATCCTCTTATCATATCATCGACTATCATTTGCTCGACGACTTAATGACATATTGATCTAAAGGGAAGGATGGTGTTAGAGGATTTAAATTAGATTATGATTTCGTTTTGGACGGCTTTCTTCTGTTCTTAAAGTAACTTTCGAGTGCTAAATTTTTAATTTTGTACTAGAAAGCTGCTTGAAGAAGCAGTAAAAAAATTGTTTTAAACAAATCCTATATTAACATAACAATTTAATTAATTATTTTTTATTGATAATCTCATTGTATTAGAAGTTAATACCTAGTTTATTGAAAGGATTAGAGCTTTAATTAAAACTAATTTATGCTATCTCTTCCTATCTTTTTTAATACTCGAACAAAACAACCGTTTTGTTTTTGATAAAACTATTCATTAAATAAAATTGTCGTTTAATACATAAATAAACAATTGCAATAAAAATGAAAAAACAGAGGCCCATACGCTGGCGGGTAAATGGGTCCCACCCTGACCTGCGGATTGGTCAGCCTCAGTACAAAAATCAGCGGGTTCGAATTTGTCTTTACTGCCCGGGCCCACGGGGGATTTAAAAGAGGCAGCAGACCGGAAATCAGAAAACCGGGTTTTATTTAATAATGAATCGGCTCGCGGACCGAACCAGAAGGCCCCCATTATTACTCTCTTGAACTGCACGCCTCGGCCTGGCCATTACTGAAGCGGCAGTTTTTCTTTTGTTATTATTTTGTTGGAATTACATTCAGAACATTTAAATTATTAATTTATATATTTATAATTTATTAAAATAATGCACAGGAAGATAGTCATGATTGATTCTCTGGATAAAGTAAAATTATTCGGTGCAAATACTAATGTCGTTTAGGAACTTTTATTCTATCCAGTGAACATACGCAGAGGAATGTTCGGTTTTAGACAAAAAAGTGCATGTACCGAGTTTTTCCGCGCCTACAGGCGCTTTTTTACCTAAAACTGAACCTTCCTCTGCGTACGTTCACTGGATAGAATAAAAGTTCGTCGTTTAGAGGCGAATCAGAACTCATCACATCTCCTTTTTGCTGTGCACTGTGGATGTGTGTCGCATTATCAGGTGACGTTATGCATTCTGATTTGCCTCCAGACAATCTGATATCCGCTTATAATAATTTCTCCTAAATAAAAGGTTTTGATGAGATGATTAGGGGAGAAAGTTATGACGATATCTTATTGAAGAAAGGCCTCGGTGCGGAGGTTATTACGTGCTGAGTTTAAACGTAACTTTTGTTCGTACTCCAATCATGTGAAGACATATGGGGTTTTTTTTCTTTTTGAACACAACATGTGTACAAAAGAGAAAAAAATCAGCATGTAATAAGTTTTCTTCGATGAGATCGACGATTTGTTTGTTCCTTAAATCCTCGATGATGAGAGGAACTTTCAACAAGATTTTGAAGACAAGACTCTCTTTGGTCTGGGTTGGGAGCTTTAGGATAATCTTAAACTTTTAATATTTACACAATTGTATTTTAGTTTAATCTTTTAAAAAAAAAATTATGGTGTTTATTCAACAAATTATTTATAAATATTGTATTATTTATTTAAAAAATATTTTTTATTATTAATTCACTATCAAGATTTCAATAAACTTATAATTAATCTAAAAGTCTCGACAAGGTAAGCTCGTCTAAACCAAAAGTTATATGATCCAACTATGAATCCGCCCAAATAAAACAACTAAGGCTTCGTTTTGGACGACTTTTTTATTGCTTTCTAAAACAGAGTTTTAAACAGAGTTTTAGTACAAAAATAAAAAAATTTGTATTAAAACTCCGTTTAGAAAGCAGTAAAAAAGCCGTCCCAAACGAAGCCTAAATCATAATTGAAAACTTGAGACATAATTAAAGTTTCATTTGGGACAGTTTTTTTATTACTTTATAAAGCAGCTTTCTAGTTAAACCATTTCAAGTTCGGAAATTTTATGTGTTGAAAAGTTGATTTATAAAGTAGTAAGAAAGTTATCACAAATGCAGCCTAAGTGATCAAATGATCTCCGAATATTAAACACTCACAATCAAATCAAGCGTCTCGACGTGATGAGTCTAACAAATATAAGATCACTAAATTATGATCTCATTAAAACACTTAGGCTTCATTTGGGACGTTTTTTTATAGCTTCTTAAAACAACTTTTTAGTATAAAAAAATTTATTTGTTTTACTAAAAAGTTGTTTTAAGAAGCAACTAAGAAAGTCGTCCCAAACAAAACCTTAATCATTTGATGATCAAAACTTATAGCTTTGGTGGAGGTGGCTGGCTATATTTAACCTAACAGCTATATAAATTTATTTTATTTAAATATTGAGTGGACAATTATTAGGGCTCTCCTTTGTAGGGACAAGAAGCAGATTAGGTATTTAATTCTGCATCTTCACATTATAGATACAGTGATATGGTTGAGCATAGTACTTAGACTTGAATTTGCTCACATTATTATTGATATAGTCATTTTAGTAATATTTTAATATTAAAATAATAAAAAATATTTAATATTTAATATTCTTATTATTACGTGCTCGAATATCTGCGGTTGTAGAAAAAATTTTACATTTTATTATTGTGCGAAAATCTCACACGCTCGTAAATAAAAATTCCTAGGAGAGAATAAAGCTTCTAATGAAAAATTCATAAGAGAGATTAAAGCTTCTAATTGAAATAGCTCACTGTGTAAGTGAGGTTACTTGAGTTCATTTTTCTCCTCAAGTTATAAAGAAAAGATTGCAAAATATAAAATATTAGCTTGATCTCTTATGAGTGCGGTGAAATATGGTAATTATGGTCATGTTCTTCTGGGAACAACAATGGATTGTTGATAGTATGGCAATGACGATGAGACGATGATGATCGAGCAATTGCAGCTTGTGCGACAATGATAATTGGGTGATGACGATCGGGCGAAAGGTGGGGCTGAGTAATGATAGTAGCTAGCAATAGTTGTCAATATTAACTATTGGGCTTAACTCTAGAATTCTTTGTATATTCAAGCCCTCTCCAATTTTTAGAGTATATCTTGTGAAGAATATGGGTCAATTCATAATATGAGAGTAGTGTTTTTAATAATTTTAGTCAGATTTCTCAAAACAGTCCATATACGACTCATGCCGATTCTCATTATCATAACTAGTACTTTATGTATTTAAGTACCATAATGACATCAGAATTGAATGATCTTATGCTTCATGAATTTCTCTTATCAAGATGCCTGTTCTGACAATAACAACATGAAGATGCCTGTTCTTACAATAACAACATGATATTCATAGATCATTTGCCCCTGAAAAAATGTTGAGAACTTTTCTACAACTTCAAGTGCTTGATTTTGATTTATTCGGACTTAGCTTAAAACACTTTTAACGTCATTGAACTCATCTTATCGAAATGTTCGTTTCAACTTTAATGTTGCTGAAATCAATATTCATATGGTCTTAAGTTTAATTATGAAAGTTTCAATTGAAATATTACATTAGATTAATTCTTGGCCAAATGAATATTTTAATGATGTGCCACTTACATGTTTATTATTTAAACTTAGTTTTCATTTTCTCAAACCAAAATATAATGCAGACTTTTTTGCCTTCTTTGAGGAGATCGATAGGAGGAGATTGGCAAGAAAGCGACAATAACAGATTCATTAACGTAACATAAGAGGAGCAAAGACGAAAATATGAGAAAGAAAAAAAACAATGAGACATCATAACCTAATTTAAATAGTTTCACTGATACGAGATAATTATAAGAAATATCATTTCACATAATAAAAATGAAAAGAAAAAGAAAAAAAAATCATTTCACCTAATAAAAGAAGATGATAAAACAATATGATATATATGAACTAAATAATATATCTCAATCAACTTCTGCTTTGGCAATATGGTTAGGCCCAAAGACTGGATTAGTAAAGGAGATCGTTTTAATGGGCCATGATTGAATTCTGGCCCAAAGTCATCAGTTTTGATAGCATAAGGGCAAATTAGAGAATAGAGAAGTCTCATAATTGGGCAGAAGAAAGAGAAGACAAGCATATTCATATTTAAAACTATTTAATGGTGAAATACTATTTAGACTTTATTTGAAATAATTTTCTTATTAATTCCTAAAGAGTTTTTTAATAAAAAAAAATTTTGATCTAAAAAATAAAAATGATTGTACTAAAAAATAGCTTTAGAAATCAGTAATAAAGTAATCCAAAAAAAAAAACTTCAGTTATAAATAATTATTAAAATATTTTTTTTTTCTCACAATTGTAATGAAACTTATCAAAACCCTACATAGTTTTGCATTCAATATATCAAGAAGTGTTAACTTGGTATATAATAAGTAATTTTATTTAAACACTTAAGTTTTACTTGGGACGGTTTTCTTACTGCTTCTTAAAGTACTTTTTTAGTGAAAAAAAAAAACTGCTTTAAGAAGCAAGACAACTTTCTTACAGCTTTGATTTTCAGACCGCAATCATAATTTCTATTTGGTCACTAAATTTTCACTCATTAAATAGATGCGAAGACCAAGAAGATTAATACAAGAGAGAGTGGGTATTATGTTTTGTTTGGAATGGCTTTCTTACTGCTCTTTAAAGCCACTTTTTAATTCAAAAAATTGTTGAAGATTAATGTGATGTTTTCATTCTTTCTTCTGTATTTATCATTATAATTATTATTATTACAAAATCTTTATCATTTTATCATTACAGGTGGTTCTTAATAAATTATTAAGAGGCATAAACATATGTCCATAGCCGTAATCAATCATCAATTATTAGCTACAATCGATATAACATAACAAATCATCTTTAAAAGAAATCTCGTTGCCCCACCCTTATGTGCAGAGTATTATATTCTAACAGCCAACTCGTATTAATTGTAGTGTTAACAGCTACATTCCTTGTTTATATGTATGAACGACATTTATTTCCTATCAGTTATATTTAGTGATGTCAATATTTAATACGAGTTGAAAGCCCAAGGGTTAGGGTCAACTCGTTTGGCGAACGGGTCGGGTTCAGATTCTAGGAAAAAATGGGTCGGGTGCTGTCAACCCACTAACTCGAAGTTGAATTGGAGCAACCCACACAAGCACAAGCGACGCCCGCATTTCAGTTCGGCGTACAACAGACCGCTTTTCATCGTCTCACGCATTCCGGTTTGGCGGTTCCACCCACAAGCCCTAAGACGTTCACTGACTCCTTCGACTATGTTCCTTATTCTCGGATCCGCCTGCAAGCCCTAACAATGTTCGCTAGCTCCTTCGATGAAATCTTCGTTGGCTCCTTCAACGACATTTGTTCATGTCGACTCCGCCCGCAAACCCTAAAGACGATCGCGCGATGACTTCTTCGTTGGCTCCTTCGGCAACATTCCTTCTTGTCAGCTCGGAAGTCACGATAGCTTGTCGTTCTTTAGTTGGATCATAAGTAATGATGACGACGCCTAAGGGTCACGGGAGGGAGCTCGCTCATTGCGAACGAAACCATTTTCGGGTCAGGTCAGGTCAACCCGGAAACCTGAAGGGTCGGGTTCGGGTTGATATTTCTGACACATCTGCAAAAATGGGTCGGGTTCAGGTCGTGTCATCCAGTGGCGAGTCAATGTTGGGTTCGACTCAAACCTGACCTGCAACCCGATTTTGACACCCTTAGTTGTATCAATCTCCCTTTCATGTAAGAAATGCAATATGACATATTGAAATCTATAAATCCAAAAAAACTTTGTATAATTATCAATTACTTCAAAAAATCACAACTTCAATTTAACAAGTTAACAAGTAAAATTTAATAACATTACAGTTAAAATATTCATAAAGCCCGCGTCTATTTTATACAAAAAATTACACAACAAAAAAATGGTAAATAAGGAGATAATGCATTTTTCTCTTTTTAGGAGAGATTAAATTAGTTAAAATAAAAAAAATTAAAAACTAAAACAAGATTCAGATTATTCACTACGATCATACTACTTTTTATGATAGAAGCGACGGACAAAAACAACCAAAAGTTGGCCTTCTCTCTCCTCCCTATCTTCTCTTTCTCTCCATTCTCTCTTTTCTTCTCGAGCAAGCTACGACATTGGCGGAGGAAATGGCTAAAGATTTAGATTTGATATGTATAAAAATATTGTTAGTGACCTAGTGCCGCAGTGCTCAACCCAACGACACAACGCCGCATGTTGAATCTAGAATCATTGTATAACAAAGACTTCAATGACACGACAACGATTTTCCAGCGCTGCTAAGCTCAAAGGCGTGGCCTCAACGCTCACAAGACGTTCCAGTTCAAATATAAATTTAAAATTTTATTTTAAAATACTTTTTCATATTTTTATTATTATAACAATAATTTGTTTGATCAACAAATTAAGCATCATTTATACTTCTTGTAATGATGAGAAAATTTTGAAATATAATCATGAAAATCACCTAGACTTTTAATTTAATGTTAAGGTGGTAACGTGACCCATTTATGTGAGAACAATATTGTTCACCATTTAGTTGTTGTGGCTGAGTTCCCCATTTTGTTCTATGATGATGAGTTATACTTTTATCACAAGCAATGATGAGGAGTTCCATCTTGCCAAGAGATAGTTGACATACATCCTTAGTTCTAATGGTATTTCTCTTGCTAAGATTGTGCTGAACTCTTTAGGGCATCTCCAACCGAACTCTAAATGCTTGAATGGTGTCCCTGGCCAGCTCCAGTTGAACCGCAAACTTTTCGCTATTTGGCTGCAGGTGAACAGTGGGACGCCAATATTGATGTTGCACTATTCATCTCCGCCATTTTTACCTCTCTAGCGAACTTGCCGCGGGAAAGAAGGGGTGACCGTTACCTGCAAAAGGATGAAAAAAGGAGTTCGATTGGAGATGAATCACGACATTTTGCAGTTTCACGACATTTTGGAGTGAAAAATGAGATTTTCTGTGGGAGATGCTCTTAGTAAGCATTGTTTCTTTTATTGTTTTTTCTTTGAGAAGAGGTGTCATGAAGCATCAATTTTTTTTGGTACATTACCATCAAGGTCTTCAAAGAAAATTGTGTTTTGGAGTTTGATTGGGGCAACTATCTTAATGCTTTCTAAAACAATATTTTGGTTAAAAAATTTCTTGAATTAGAATTTTTTGTACTAAAAAATTATTTTAGAAAACAACGAAAAAAATGTCCCAAACAACTTTAAAGCAACTTTATAGTACAATTTTTTTAATTTTTGTACTAAAAGACTACAAAAGTGGTAAAAAGCCGTCCCGAACGAAACTCTAGTCTCTTCTAAGCATATTTGAATCAACAATCTTAAGAATAAGGCTAAAGATTGGAAGCAAGAAAACTTTAATTCGTGAAGTCGGCTAAGGGTTGGCTGATTACAAGTAGGCCAAACTAAATCTTCGTTTGGGACGACTTTCTTGCTACTTTTTGAAGCAGCTTTCTAGCACAAAAATTTTAACTTTTGAACTAAAAAGCTGTTTTAAGAAGCATCAAGAAAGCCGTCCCAAACGAAGCCTTAATTCACCAAGGAGAAATTAGCAATTCCTCCTCTTCCCACATATGAACTACTTTTAACAAAGTAGAATAAGAGTTTGGCTTGCTGTCTTTACTGAGTTATTTTATATTACTGATTATGTTCTTTTTTTTTAGTACCAAATTCTAACAAAATTTTCCTTTCTTCTATTTTTCACGAGCATGTCGATTAGCACTAGCATTCCTGATGACCTGGAAGTAGAGACTTTTTAGTATGAAGTCAAGACCAAATAAAGGGCTACGCTTGAAGGAGAACCCCATAAGAAGTTAAAGAGGCAAACTGCACTGAGAACAACTCTTATTGAAGCGACCGACATTATTGATGAAGTTGTTTATGTTGTCACATTGTTGTTGATGTTTCTCCTAATTTACCGACTTTTGGCCCTTCCATTATGAGAAATTATTCTGTGCTGACTCCGAATGCAGAGGACCGTTCGGATCTGCTGAGTATTTACTGCGTATTTGTAGATAAACAATAAATACTCAGCAAATCCTCACTTGTGAGTTTTTAGTGAGTATTTGCTAAGCATTGATCGAGTATTTGCTGACTTTTGCTGATTTGATGCTTATTTAATGAGTATTTACTTAGTATTTTAAAATAAGCCGTAAATAATAAAAAAATAAGCAATAATCCGAATGATCCTCTGCATTTGGAGTCCACACAGAATAATTCCCCTTCCACTACTCCTATAAATACTGAAGAGCTAAGTTTGAGTAAGGAAGTTAAGCATATGTTGACTTATCATACTTCTAACATAATTATTGATGAAGCTACTGTTGTAAAGAAATTGGTGAGTAGTAAGATAGCAGCCCTAGTGGAATGGGCAAGAAGCCCTTAATGCAAGAAATGCAGAGTTTATCAAATTATGCAAAATTTATCTTTAAAAGCCAACTTGACAAGGGAAATATGAGAAGTACACATCAATAAGAAGAAATACGAATGCTAGATATATCAAGCAAATGCAAAATCTAGCATATAATGATTCCATCACCCTCTCATACTGCCCACCAAAGTGTGGCTACATAAGCACATGAATAGATTACTTTACATTGGGACAAAGACAAATGGCTTATCAGACTAAAACTTCGTTTGGGACAGTTTTTTTGTTGCTTCTTAAAGCAGCTTTTTGGTTCAAAAATTAAAAATTTTGAAGTAGAAAACTGTTTTAAGAAGCAGTAAGAAAGCTGTCCCAAAAGAAACCCCCAAAAAAAAAAAACATTATAATAGAAATTGAAAATGCATGAGTTCATTGAATGCACTTAGCAGACTCATAATAAACATCATTTTAGGCAAATTACACCTCCAGTTATGCTCAACATATCCATGTCCACACCAGAGGCATTCCACAATGCCCACCCTTTTCTTCATATTAACTTAAATGGCTTCTATAAAAAAATTGAGAGTTATGTGATTCTGTCTTTCAAAGACTCCATCATCCTACCAAAATTCTTGTCCAATTCATCCTATCAACTGAAACCATTTCTTTCAAAAAGTTGATAGCTATGTCTTACAAAGAATTTGATTCACAAATTTTGTATCACCCTATTCAATGAAAAAATGACCTATCTTTGTACTCTATTTTAGTTTTATGTTCTTGATCTATTATGATTAGTCTTGGAGGCGAAATGGGAATAGTTAACCTACATTGACTTCAATTCTATATTATTGAATGAAGTCTTAAATATTTATAATATTTCATTTGCTACTAGCCATTGATGCAGTTATTTGAAAGGGACTAGAAATTTAGGTTCCCAAGAGTCTCAATCAAAACATAACCTAACACCAAGGCCAATGAAGGTTCTTCTGCTAACGACAATTCAGATGAGGATGTAGAAATACATATTGACAGCAGGAAGGTCCTCCCACCTCAAATGACTAAACATCCTCCAAAGGAGAAATGGAAAAGGATGGTGCTGGAAAAAAGGCCTTGCTAATCCTTTCAAACTTAGGCCTCGTTTGATTCCCCGTCTCCTTTTTTTCGTTTTTAAATGGAAGTATCGGAACGAGAAACGGAGATTTTTTTCTTCTCAGATTGGCGGAAATACGGAGGTCTGGGAGAAGGTATTTTGAAAAAACCGTCTTAACAAACAACAAAACAATAATTTTTTCGCTAATTCAAATTGGAGACGGAAAAATTACGGCCAAACAAACGAGGCCTTACACTAGGTTTTTTTTTTTAAGGAATAGTTTTATCTTACAAGGATTCCATCACCCTACCAAATACACCACATTGATTCACAAATTATGCGTCACATTATTCATTTGAAAAATAAACTGTCTTTGTATTTTCAATGTAGCGTGGTGTTCTTGATTCATTATGCTTGGTCTTGGTGGTAAAATGGAAATCCTTATTAACATAGATTGGACTTCTCTATTCTTGAGTGAAATCTTAGAAGTTAAAAGTAGTTCATTTGCTTCTAACTTTTGATGTAGTGATCTGAAACGAAATAGAAAATTAGGCCCCAAAGAGTTTCAATCAGATCTAGAATCTCAAACCAAGGCCGTTGAGGGTTCTTCCACTAAAGACAACTCAAATTAAATTATTTCTTCCAAAGTATGTCTAAATCTAAAGCTGTTTAGAAACCTTGTATGATCACTAAAAGTTGTTATAACTTCGAAAAAAAATTTAAATGGCTACAAAGATCCTTACACATCTTTACAGAGCAAATCAGGAGAAATGATCAGGTTGGTTTCATTATACCATGGAGGTTATAGATTAATTTTACGGAAACAAACGCTTTGCAATAAATGGATAAAATTAGATCCAAAAGCCCCATCCTCCAAACTGAACATATGTGGGAGCTCGTGCACTAATTGGGTTTGCCCCATTAGCCAAATGAAACACGAAGCTAAAAATCATAAAATAGATCACATATAGGTTGCATAAATCAGAACAGCCAGGAAGAAAATCCGAAAACCAAAGCTTTCCATTCAACCATACCCAATAAGGTATATAAAAGTTTTTAGCTAAAGGAAAACTATTTAAGTAATGGCAAACAAAAATGATCTCTTCAATCTTTCCTGTAGGGTGAAAATTCAGGCTGCTCTAAAGACGCATGGATACAGCTACCAGACCACTCAATTGTCATTAAATTCTCCTAATCAAGTGAAAAAGAAGCAAGATTTTGTAAAAAAAGCACAAATGTATGCATCCCTGCAACAGATTAAACACTCGGCTGCCGATAAATAAAGGACAGACAATTTAAATAGTTGAAGTAGAAAAAAGGGGATGCCTGTATATGAATGCGAAAACAGAATCCTTAGATGATGTAATCTGACCACTCGTTGATGAAAGAGGTGTGATCCATGGACTCTCCGGGGACGTCCTCATGCCGGGCTGGTTTCTCCTTCCCGCCAATGAGCCTGGCAGGATTTCCAACAGCGGTTGTCCTGGGCGGTACATCAATGAGCACGACTGAGCCAGCCCCAATCTTAGCGCCTTCCCCGATCATGATATTCCCCAAAATGGTTGCTCCAGCACCAATAAGAACGCCATCGCCGATCTTGGGGTGGCGGTCTCCCCCGACCTTTCCAGTGCCCCCAAGAGTAACGTGGTGGAGGATAGAAACGTTGTTACCGACGACAGCGGTCTCGCCAATGACGACGCCAGTAGCATGGTCGAGAAGGATGCCCTTACCAATTCGGGCAGCTGGGTGGATATCGACAGCGAAAACATCAGCAACGCGTGAGTGGAGAGCTAGGGCGAGGGGGCGTCGGTCTTGGGTCCAGAGAAGGTGGGCGATCCGATGGGCCTGGACGGCGAGGAACCCCTTGTAGTTGAGCAGGCAGTGGGAGAAGGAGACGCAGGCCGGGTCGCGATGGAGGGCAGCGAGGAGATCGGCGACGATGGCGGAGCGGAGGGTCGGGGATGAGGAAAGGGAGTTGAGAAAGAGGTCGTAGAGGAGGGTGGAGAGAAGCGTGGACGAACAGAGCTTGTTCGCGAGGTGGAATGATAGGGAACGAGCTAGGGAAGGATGGGAGAGAACCGTCGAGTAGAGGTAACTCGCGAGAGCTGGCTCCGACTCCGCGTCTCGCCGGGCCTCCGCTTTAATCTGCGTCCACACCCACGACTCCTCATCCTCCGATTCCGGCGGAGGGTAACTCGGCACCGGGTATTGGATCAGCTGCTGCCCCGTCGGCATCTTCGCCGGCGCCGGTGATCAATTCCTTTAGGCGGTCGTCACCAACGATTTTAAACGGTACTAATCTGTGAGAGCAATGGGGTGCGTACAGCTGCTTCCACTCGCCGGCGTCGCCGTTCTGAAGTCCACTAGCGTTTCCTGATTGGGGAGGCGGTGAAGAAGCTTTCGGGCGGCATCTGGTCGCCTATTATTAAAGTAGACGACTGTTTTCTTCCACGTGGCAGTGAACTGATGGCTCTCGATGAGATAACCTCATTTTATATAAACTTTTTTTGAGACATTTTGCCGATTAAAGTCATACTCATAAACATATCTCACACATAAAACGCGCACACAAAATTTTTTGTTAGAATATGATGAGCTACATCTAGGGGTGCAATCGAGTCAAGTTGGCTCGAGCTCGACTTATTAACGAGTTCGTCATTCGAGTTTATCGAGCTCAAACAAAATTTCATATTGTTGTATTATCGAGCTCAAGTTCGATCCAACCAAATATCAACTTGATTACTTGCGAGTTGGCCCTGATGCGTGAAGTAATAAATGGTGGGCTTGGACAAAATATTAGTCAGGAAGGCAGGGTCGCAGTGCAGAAATGCTTGGACGAGGGAGGGAAGGCGTGATCATAGCGTGCTTGGACTCGGGCTCGGTCTCGAAATGCATAATGGAGTTTGAACTCGGGACAGAGCTTGGAGGGAGGACGGATTGTCGAACATGGGTGGCGCGGACAGAGTTCACACACGGAATAGAGCTCAGATGCGGGATAGATTTCAGACACACGCGTGCCTGGACATTGAAGCGGACACGCCGAAGCTCGACGAGCCGCATGACTAGCCGCTCGACTAGCTCGTTTCAATGGCACAAGTGACGAGCCGGGCTCGAGCTCGCCTTCTGAGCTAGACTCAAGTTCGAGCTCAAGATTTGGATCACGAGTAGATCTCGAGTTAGGGATGACTCGAGCTCGACTCGTTTGCACCCTTAGCTGCACCAATTCTATACATAAACACGGCTCGTTTTAATCTGTTAGTTGGGAGTTTTGGCTACTAATCAAATTTGAAGCTTGGGTATATGATGTGTGTGAAAAGTTACCTTAATTCATCTAAATTTCAAAATATATATACATAACGAAATATTTATACACTCAAATTAATTATTAAAACTTTATATGAGACAACTTTCTTACTGCTTTATGAATCAATTTTCTAACACAAATTTATTTATTAAAAAAATTTATACAAAAAAAAATCTTCATAAATCAATACAAAAATTATCTCAAATGAATCCTAAATTTTGATATACTTAAAATGACAAAAAATTATCCGAATTTAATTTTAAAATAAATTAAAAAATAATTAATATAAAATACTAATATAGTTGTAATTATAATAGAATAAATATCATAAGAAATTAATGTGTTTTATGGATTATAATTTTATAAAATGCATTTTTCTTAATAATTAATCCTCATAAAATAGAACAATTATTACGTCCTCCGACCGGATGCAGAGGAGCATCCGGTCGTAGGCAAAAAAACTCAGTACCGCGGTGTACCGAGTTTTTTGAAAAACTCGGTACACCTCGGTACCGTCTTCTTTTTGCCTAGAACAGAATGTTTCTTGCATCCGATTAACCGAACAAAATAAAAGCTCCATAAAATATTTCGCTGGCAGAGACCTTCGAATTGGTCAAGTCAACAAACATTTTTTTATTTAGCATACAAAACAAATTACTTATTTCGGTTTATTTATGGGAAGCCTAATCCAATTTTGCTTGCATCAGATGTAAAGCAACTAATGATAAAGGTCAAAGCTGGCTTATTTGTGTTGAATGGTCAACTATTTTTATACTTTAGCTTAAAAGCGTCAGATTACTTTAAAAAGTTATACCAGAATTCATAGCAAATTTAAAAATTTTTATCATAATTCATATTTTTATACCCCTCACTTTCTATGTAAGAGTAGGGTTGTCAAAACCGGGTCACGGGTCGAGTTCGGGTCCAATCCGAAATTGACTCGACACTGTTCAACCTGACACGAACCCGAACCGTTTTTGCAAACGGGTCGGTTTTCCGAACATGAACCCAACCCGCTTCGGGTCCGGGTCAACCTGAACCCGACCCGATTCATGTATATTTTATTAAATTTTTTTATTTAATTCAATTTATTTAAATCTAAATCAAATTAAGGTAAGATTTACTTCAATTAATTTAAAATAAATCAAGATTAATTTAATTTGAGCAATAATATTTATAATTTTTTGAAATATCATTTACTTATTTTATAAAATTCCATTAAAACCCTCCTAAATTAATAAAAAACGGGTCAAATCGGGTTTATTTCGAGTTTCTGGGTCAACCCGAATCCGACCCGGTTTTACAAACGGGTAGAAATCCCTAACATGAATCCGACCCGGTTCAGGTTCGGGTTGACCCGAACCCGAAATTTTCGGGTCGGGTCAAATATTGACACCCTATGTAAGAGGAACATATAGTGAGGACATTAGATTAAGATTTAAGATAGCCTAAAGGCTCTAAAAAACTAAGAGTTCAATTAGAGCATCATTATTGGACCACCATCTGATCACAATAGTTGGAATACCACTTGACCACTATGATTGGACCACTGTTTGATCATTGTCGTCGAAACACTACTTGACCACCATTATAGAACCATCACTCGAACGTTGCCATCAGATCACCACTTGACCACTATCATCGGAACACCGCCCAGCCACTATCACCGGACAATCGCTAACCAACATCGTTGGAACACCGCTAGACCAACATCAATTAAAAATTGCAAATCAACACTTTCACACTATCAATTGATCGTTGTTGTCAAAACATTGATTGACCATCATCTTCGAATTAATATTTGTTTGCTATCATCAGACCACCACTCTATCAATATTGTCCAATCATTATTGCTCGACTATAATTCTTTGATCTCCATTGCCTAATTATGATCCTTCTAACCACCAACGCCCAATCATAATCCTTTTAACCATTGCCAACTATCCATGATCCTTTTGATCATAGTTTCCTAACTATTATCCTTTAACCAATGTCACCCAATGACGATCCTCACTCGCTTGACCACGGTCGTGAGTATAATGAGTTTTTAATTTTGATTTAGTTATTCATTATACGTCATGTAATGTCTGATTAACTCTAAATAGGATGTTAAAATAAATTTTTAAATTGATAAAAATTATTGCTTTTTCAAAATCACCTCGTGAATAGTTTTTAAAAAATACTCAAAATATTTATAATCTCAATTTTTATAACATATAAAAAGTTACACATAAAAGTTTTACCAAAATAAAGTTATCCTCATTTTTTGATATAATAAATATAAATTTGATCAAAAAATCTCCAAAACACTAAATTATTGAAAATTGAAATAGACAAAACGTGACCTACCTCAAAATGAATAAATTATCCAACTAGGGCAATGGATAAAAATGGCTCTACGATTGTCAAATCCTAACTTTTCTTCTTCTCTCTCATCTCTTTTCTCTCAATTTCAAATTTTTTTTTTTATGATTCTTTTTTAAACGAAATGAAGGGAATGAGTTTAAACGCTATAAGATATTTTTATTTTATAAAATCTCGGAAGGATGTGTTGGTCATTTTAGTGAAAAATTCTTATAATTCGTAATCAAATCTGAAGATTAAAAGGTTATGAAACAAATATTGATAAATTAGTTAAGCAAGTCTAAAAGAGTCTAGTGAAATCAGTTTATAAAATAGATACCTAACGACTTCAAAAAATTCATTTGTACTGATATATGTCAACTTTTTAAGGAATTGCACTAATGCCCCAAAATTAGGGAAAAATATTATAATTAGACAACAACGTTATCTACATTATGGTGAAGGCGATTTGCAATTTAAACTTATAATGACTCCTAAAATAAATTTTTACTATTATAGATCAAATTATATCTTTTAAAATTTTAGATTTATAACACTTCCTCTCCATATAAAGAGGAACATATGCTAGAGATTCAAAAGAGCTCATAGTCTCCATGAATCCTGGTACTGCTCCATCTGAATGCCATTATTATCGGACTACCACCCAACCATCATCGTTGGACCACTATTCGACCATCGTTAAACCTTCACCACCTAAGTGCCATTATCAGACCATCGTTTAACATCATCGATGGATCACCCCCAACCACTGTCTTTGACGTTCACTGCCCGATCACCACCATCAAGCTATCGTGTGATGGCCGCTATCGGACCTTCATTGTTCGATCATCACTATTGGATCATTTTTCAATCAACATTATAGGACCACCTCCCGACCACTACCATTGAACTAATACCTGACTACCTTCGATGTACCTTCACCATCTGTCCATCTCTATTAAACCACTGCCACCTGATTGTAGCTGCTAAGCCATAACTGCTTGACCATCATTATTGGATCGTCCTCACTCAACCATCGTTGTCACTAGATCGCCACCATTTAACCACTAATGCCCACTCGCCATTATTGGACCGTTGTCACTGCCTAATCATCATTATTGGACCCTATCACTGTCTAACTAACATCTTTAGACCATTGCACTTAGCCATAAAGATCCAAACATTTGTCACCCTATACCAACTACACATCACTTTTCACCAGCTCTTCTCACTCTTGTAATCTTTTGTCTCCAAAGGGGGGGGGGGGGTGCTCTTATAGTAGAATCATTTCAACAGGGCAATGCCCTATGTGTTTTTCCTTTTTATGGGATTTTCACATAAAAAACTCTGGTGTTATCAATACTTTATTTATTTGTGTGTTGAATATTTATGCAAACCTAAGACGCAAAAGTCTCTCACTATATCGCTATACATTGTTTAACCTATAGCAGTTTGATCATCTAATTAATGTCATGAAGTTTCTAATTACACATCAAGTGCTTGATCTAGACACATTCAGGGGTGTCAAAATCTGACCTGACTCGAAACCGACTCAAAAAATTTTGGGATCGAGTCAACGTTTTTGCCATACGGGTCGGGTTTGAGATTCCGACCCGTTTATAAAACCGGGTCGGGTTCAAGCTGACCCGGATGTGAAACCCTTAAATTTTTAATTTATGTTTGGAATTTTTTTTGTGCTGTTAGTACGGACGAACTGTCTGGACGAACTGAAGAAAATGTTAAAAATATGTATGGTTAGTACGGATGAACTGCCAGTACTAACTGAGTAAAATACAGGTTCGTCTGGACGAACCTGAGTTCGTCCGGGACGAACTGAACAAAATTTTTCCCGATAGCATCGTCTAGGGACGAAATTAATTATCGTTTGTACGCTCATGTCTAGAGAGCTTTGTCCCGGGACAAATGGAGAGCATCGTCTGGACGATCGAGTTCATTAAATAGATATTTTGAGATATTTTTGAAGAGAGAGAAAGTGCAGGAGAGAGAAAATGAAGGAAGAGGACGAAAACCGTATTTTGGGCGTCTTCGGTCCATTTTCGTCCGTCGCCGTAGTTGGGAAAGTTGATCGACTCGAGGTAAGGCACATTATGCCTTTATTAAATTTTAGAAATGTGGATGTTGACGGATTTCTTGTTTAAATTTCTGTTTTCGTTTGCGAAAATCTGGTATAATTTTGTACCGGTAAAACTTTTACCACGTAACATTTGGTATATTATAGAGATTATAATTTTGCAGGTTTTGAGTATTATATGGAAGATTTTCACCTAGTATTTTGAATTTTACAAAGTTTTCATCAAATATGAAATTATTTGGATGTTGAAAAATATTGCTTCAGTACAATGATAGTTTTGTAATGTTGTTTTCTACGATCTTTGGTAATTTGATAATTTTTTGAAATTGTGAATTTTGATCTATTGAATTTCCGTTGTCTGTCATTATACTCTCCGTGATATTCTGATACGAATCTGATTTCTCTGTATCTAATGTGAGTTCATGTTGATGTGTTATGCATGATATCAGATGGGAGTTATAAGCGACCGGAATCCTTTGAGATTCTGTCTGTGTTAGGGAAGGGAGGCATAAGGGGAAATAATCCATTGAGATTCTATTTGGGTCCGGGAATATGCAAATGAATTTTGATCTCATAATTCTGTATATCTGATATATTCTGGTGCTGTAAGAATAAAGGAAGGCATAAGGGGTCAGAATCCGTTGAGATTCTGTCTGTGACAGTGAAGGGAGGCATATGGGGTCAGAATCCTCTGAGATTCTATCTAGGTCAGGGAAATCTATTTTGAAATATGATTTGAATGTTTTCTAAAATCTGTTATGTACTTTGATTTGAATTCTGATTTGAATAATTATGTGATGTAAATTTTATTCAGCTTTTTTGTCTTTGTTATCTTGTCTATTATGTACGAATATTTGTGTTCTGTTTGATTTCTGTTCTGTATAAATCTGTCTGATATTTTGATTTCTATATGGCTATTTAAATAAATTATTTTTAAAAGCTTTTGTTATTTATTTTCAGATAATCTGAGAATTCAGATTGGCTAGTGTAGTCTTGCTGAGCTGTTAGCTCACTGTGGTTATCTTCATAGTTTTTAGGCTCTGGGAAAGGGAAGGAGGTTTTGGAATAGCCGTTCAGTATCTGATATGAGATTAGGGTATTTTCCACTTTTGATTTTTGTACAGTCATGACTTTTCTGCTCTGTTCTATTTTTTCGGTTATAGCCATGCACTGTAATGTACATGATTATTTTGAAGAATGAGAAAGAAGAAAATTTTGGATGATCTTGTCTGTATATTTGGATGTTTATAGTTGCTTTATATTTTCTGTCTATTTGATTTTTTGAAGAAAGTCTGAAACAAATTCCAAAACTAGATCATGGATTCATCCATCACGACTCAACGTGATGGAATTTGTTCTGGTCGGGTTGGGTCGTGACAAATTAAAGTGGTATTAGAGCAATAGTTTTAGAATTTAGATTGTAAGACAGAGCTATAGGAATTGATCTATAAGTTTGGTGGTGTAGTTTCTTTTTGTCTGGGTTTTTCTTATTTTTGTTTTATGTGCATAGTTGCATTCTGTGTGATATGGATTTGCCAGACCCAGATATGACTGATGGACAGAGTGCTAGTCAGGCAGCCCTTGTGAATAGTTCTGCCCCAGTAGTTGGTTCTAATACAGTTTCACAGTTTGCTTCGTTGGTTACTCAGATAATATGCGAGACACAGAATAGAATTTTTGTTGTTAGATCTGAAGATGTCGATAGACATCTACAAATATTTCTGAGATTAAAACCTCCAAGGTTTAAGGGCACTGTTGAGCCCAAAGCAGCTGAGGATTGGTTGAGGAGATTAGAAATGACATTTGATGGCATGCAATGTCCTCATGATAGAAATGTATCGTTAGCAGTTTTTATGTTGGATGGTGAAGCAGAGCACTGGTGGATGGGCCAGCAGGAGGAGAAATTCCAAGGTAAACTGAACTCCTTGTTTACTTAGGAAGAATTTTTTGAAGTATTCAGATGTTGGTTTGTACCCCCTTATGCAAGACAATAAATGCAGGAGAATTTTCTGAGGTTGGTTCAATGGAGCAAGACTGTTATGTAATATGGGATAGAGTTTACTGCTTTAGCCATATATGCTCGGCAGTTGGTGAGTACTTCTGTGGAGAAATACTATAGATTTCTTAGGGCCATACAGGATAGTCTGAGGTAACCCCCAGTACCATTTCACATTTCTGATTTCTCTGAGCTTGTGGAGAGAGCTCGACTGATAGAGGATGATCTGATGGCTACTTAGCAGCGGTGGACTGCTAGTAGGAAGAGATTCAGTGGTGATACATCTGGCAGTAGTTTTTCTGGGAAGAAAAACATATTTGTATCTGAAGACTCCAAGAGGAGTGGACAGTCAGCATCTGCTATAGTTTCTGGTAGTGGCAGTATGACCAGTTCTGGTTCAGTCAGTGGAGCCCCGGTGTGCCAAAATTATGGACGATAACATTTTGGCTAGTGTTACAGGATGACTGGTCAGTGTTTCAGATGTGGTCAGCCAGGACATCAGATTGCAGAGTGTCCACAAGCCAAATTTGACCGACAATCCAGATCTGAGAGATTTGTTAGACCGACGCGAAGGCCGAGGGCAATTCCTCCACGAAATATTTCTGAAGGATCATCTGGTAGAGCTGGTGGTTCGGGTTCTATAGCAAGGAGATAACCTAGTGGTAATCAGAGGGAGCCTAGTAGTTCTATAGCTCTAGCTCCAGTTCAGCCACGTGTGTATAGTTTGAATCAGCAAGATGCTCGAGATGCTTCGGATGTGGTGATAGGTACAGTTTACATTTCTGAACATCCATGTTGTGTTTTGTTTGATTTTGGAGCTAGTCATTCATTTATTTCCGAGCGTTGTTTTGATGCTTTGTAACTGGCTTCTATTACATTTCTTGTTTTGCTTTCCGTTATTTTGCCGTCTGGAGATAATTTAATAGCCCAGAAGTTTTGTTTATGTGAGATTAAATTTCTGGGAAGGAGTGGAAGGCTAGTTTGATTTTGCTACTGATTTCTTTGTATGTTGTGATTTTGGGTATGAATTGACTGAGTCTATATGAGGAGCACCTATTCTGTTTGTGAAGAAAAAGGATGGTACAATGCGTATGTGTGTTGACTATAGATATTTGAATAAAGTTACAATCAAGAATAAATATATGTTGCCATAGATTGATGATTTATTTGATCAGCTTGCTGGATCTTCTGTATTCTCAAAGATTGATTTGAGATATGGTTATTATCAGGTGAAGGTATGAGAAGCAGATGTGATGAAAACCGCTTTTAGTACTCGGTACGGGCACTACGAGTTTTTGGTTATACCATTTGGGATAACCAACGCACCAGCTATTTTTATGGATCTAATGAACATAGTTTTCAAAGATCATCTAGATCAGTTTGTGATCATCTTCATAGATGATATCCTTGTATATTCTGCTTCCGAAGAAGATCATGCCAGACATTTGAGAAATGTATTGGAGACTTTGAGGCTGCATCAGTTGTATGCAAAATTCTTTAAGTGTGAATTCTGGTTGAAGATCATTTCTTTTCTGGACATATAGTGAGCGGTGAAGGTATTTCTGTTGATCCCCCAAAAATTCAAGCAGTTGCTAATTGGCCAAGGCCTACTATGGTATTTGAGATACGTAGTTTCTTAGGCATGACTGGATATTATAGAAAATTTGTGAAGGGATTTTCTCAAATTTCTGCACCTTTGACGAGACTGACTCAGAAGTCAGTAGCTTTTGTTTGGACACCAAAGTGTGAAGCTAGTTTTCAGAAGTTGAAGAATTGTTTAACTTTTGCTCCAGTGTTAGCACTTCCATCTGGTACGAAAAGATTTCAGGTATTCAGTGACGCTTCACTGAAAGGTTTGGGTTGTGTTATGATGCAGCATGGTCGGGTAATAGCTTAAGCTTCAAGACAATTGAAATCACATGAAAAGAATTACCTGACGCATTATTTGGAATTAGCTGTTGTTGTATTTACTTTGTAGATTTAGCATCATTACTTGTATGGTGTCAGGTGTAAGATTTTCACGGATCATAAGAGTTTAAAGTATATATTCATCCAGAAGGATCTGAATTTGAGACAAAGAAGATGACTTGAGTTGATCAAGGACTATGATCTGACTATTCAGTATCAGCCTAGTAAAGCTAATGTGATGGCATATGCCTTGAGTAGGAAGTCTTCTAGATTATCATGTGTTTAGCTCACTTCTTATGAGTATCTAATACGAGATATAGAAAGATTACAACTGGAGGTGATTTCCTCTATTTGTTCAGATTCTTGTATTGTGACTCAGATGAGTATTCAGCCCTCTTTGGAAGAGAAGATTCATGAAGCTCAAAAGTTAGATGCTGAATATTTGAAGTTGAATGATCAGATCGAATCTGGTAAGAAACCTGAACTATGAATTTTTGATTATGATATTATTTTTTGTAAGAATAGACTGTAGATTCATATGTCTGGAGATCTGAGGAAAGAGATTCTGCACGAATCTCATTATTCAGGCTATACCATTCATCTAGGAAGTGGTAAGATGTACGGAGATATAAAAATCTTATTTTGGTGGCCGGGAATGAAAAAGAACATAGCGGAGTTCGTTTTGAAATGAGAAGCCTGTTAGTTAGTGAAGGTAGAACATCAACGATCAGGAGATCTTTTGCAGTCGTTGCTTATCCCTGAGTAGAAGTGGGAAGAGGTGACGATGGATTTTACTATGTGTTTTCCAAGATCGAGACAAGGACATGATGCTATTTGGGTGATTGTCGATCGATTGACGAAGTCTGCATATTTTCTTCCGATCAGACGGACGGATCCGGTGGATAAGTTAACTCGTATTTATGTTAAAGAAATTGTCAGATTGCACGGTGTACCGAAAGTGATTGTATCAGATCGGGATGACAGGTTTACCTCTAGACTTTGGAGAGAAATTCAACAAGGCTTGGGCACGAAATTGCATTTTAGTTTGGCTTTTCATCCGCAGACTGATGGACAGTCTAAGAGAACTATTCAGGTACTGGAAGATCTTTTGAGATTATGTGTTTTGGATTTTGGAGGCAGCTGGGAAGATCATATCCCATTGATAGAATTTGCATACAATAATAGTTATTAGTCAAGCATTAGTATGACACCCTACGAAGATCTGTATGGTAGAAATTGTAGAACTCCTTTGACTTTAACTGAGGTGGGAGATAGACAAGTAATGCGTTTAACTTTTGTGGATGATATTGTGACAAAGATCAATTTGATTAAAGAAATGTTAAAATCTGCACAGGAAATACATCAGAAGTATTACAATCAGAAACATAGATTGGTTGAATTTCAGATTGGTGACTTTGTTTATGTCAAAGTCAGTCCGATGAAAGATGTTAGCAGATTTGGAAGAGTAAGCAAGCTCAGTCCAAGATATGTCGGACCTTTTGAAGTCATTGAAAGGGTTGGAAATTCCGCTTACAAGTTGTTATTGCCTGATCAGATGTTTGATATACATAACTTATTTCACGTATCCTCTTTGAGAAAGTGGATATTTGATACTGGAAAGAAACTTTTTGTTGATGATGTTGAAGTTCAGGCAAATCTGCAATATAAAGAAGAGCCTGAAAAGATTTTGGCTTATGATGTGCGAAAGCTGAGAAGTAAACATATCCCTATGGTTAAGGTACAGTGGAAGTTCAGAACGGCAAGAGAGGCCACTTGGGAGAATGAATCGGACATGAGACAGTTGTATCCAAGTCTATTTTGACTCAGTTTTGCTTTGAGAATGTCGATGACGACATTTTTCTTAAGATGGGTATATTATGAAACCCTTTAATTTTCAATTTATGTTTGAATTTTTTTTGTGCTGTTAGTACGGACGAACCGTCTAGACGAATTGAAAAAAATGTTAAAAATCTGTATAGTTAGTACGGACGAACTGCCAGTACGAACTAAGTAAAATGCAGGTTCGTCTGGACAAACTTGAGTTTGTCCAGGACAAACTGAACAAAAATTTTCCCGAGAACATCATCCAGAGACAAAATTAATTATCGTTTGTACCCTCGTGTCCAGAGAGCTTTGTTCCGGGATGAATGGAGAGCATCGTCTGGATGATCGAGTTCATTAAATAGATATTTTGAGATATTTTTGAAGAGAGAGAAAGTGCAGGAGAGAGAAAATGAAGGAAGAGGAAGAAAATTGTGTTTTGGACGTTTTCGGTCCGTTTTCGTCCATCGTCGTAGTTGGGAAAGTTGTCCGATTCGAGGTAAGGCACATTATGCCTTTCTCAATTTTTAGAAATGTGGATTTTAATGGATTTCTTGTTTAAATTGCTTTTTGCGTTAGCGAAAATCTGGTATAATTTCGTACCGGTAAAACTTTTACCACGTAACTTTTAGTATGTTATAGAGATTGTAATTTTGCATGTTTTGGGTATTATCCGGTAGATTTTCACTGGGTATTTTAAATTTTGTGGAGCTTTCATCGAATATAAAATTATTTGGATGTTAAAAAATATTGCTTAATGATAATCTTGAAATGTTGTTTTCTACGATCTCTGGTAATTTGATAATTTTCTGAAACTGTGAATTTTGATTTGTTGAATTTCCGTTGTCTGCCGTTATACTCTCCGACGATATTCTGATACGAATCTGATTTCTATGTATCTGATGTGAGTTCATGTGATGTGTTGTGCATGATATCAGAAGGGAGTTATAAGGGGCCGGAATGATGGGGACATCAGATTTCGACACGTGTACCATCGCCGACGGCGCAGATCGACGGCTACGATCCAGAGCCTATATTTTTGAGTTATTTACAGCTTTTTATCTATGTATTTCTTTAGTCTTCCTAGTTTGCCCCTGAGGGCATTGTTCCACTTATGTAGCCCGGAGGGCGTTTATGTCTTTCCATTTTTCTTTATTTGAGCCTCCTTATATGAGGCATGATGCATTATAAGAATTTAGTTTTGATTGAATGAAAATTATCCTCCTTTGTTCTCTTTGTGAGTGCATTTCCTTTGATCTCTTAGTGAGTTCAAAGGGAGAACTATATATCTCAGTGAGTTCTATATTTAATCTACGCTTGTAGTGTGAAGGTGAAGTTGAGCAGAAATTCGAGGCGAGGAAAACGTTGGAAGAAATTCTCAGATTTCTTCAAAATTCCCTCCCTCCATCCTAGTGCCGCCACCCTTGGGCCCAGCCAAGCCGCCGGCTTCACTGGCCATCCCGTCCCAGCCAAAACCCCCCTCCCGCTGGCCCCAGCCAGCTCTCCCTCCCGCCGGCCCAAGCCTCACCCAGCAGCCGCCGGCCACTCCAGCCCACCGGCTCTGCCTCCTTGCCGCCGTCACCCCTATTTCCCTCCTATTCAGATTTCAAAATTCTGAAACGTTTGGGCTTTATTGATAATTTAATGCTTCCTAAAATATTTCCTTAATTTAAGCAATCAAAATAATTGAAATTGAATTTGAAATTCAAAAGTTAAATTCAATCCAATTAATTGTTTAATTTAGGAAACCTATTTCTATTTTAAAACTGAAATTTTAATTTCAGATTTTTGATAAAATCTGAAATCAATTGTGTGGTCCCCACTTACTTGAAACTCCTTTTCCCTCTTCTCTCTCTTTGGCCTGCCCCTTCATTGGGCCCCTCTCTCTCTCTCTCCTAATCACCCTATTAACTCCACAAAATCAGCCCCCAATTCCCCTCTCTTGGTCGCCCCTTCCATCTTTGAGATTTAATTGAATTTCAAATTAAATCACCCCCATTAAACCTCCTAAAATATGAAATTACTCAGAATTCCTGCACTCCATCATTGGCTCCCCCACCTTGGCCGAACTCCTATAGCCCGCCAACGCTAGACCGTTGCCCCAAGTCCCGAGCCACTTCTCCCCCTTTTGATTGAGAACTCCTAGCGACAACCATCCATCTTCATCTTCAAGGATGCATGGAGGAGCCCTAGTGGAACTTCGGGTTTGAGTACGACAACCACGGAAGGGTTAATATTCTCCGATCACCGTTCTTCGACGTCGGCTTCGACTTTGACGACACCGTCGAGGAATACTTGGATCGGATTCTACCAGCACTAGTGGAGTCCATCGACGACCACTTCTCCGTCTACACGTGAATCATTGAAGGTCATCCACCCACTCCTCCTAATCCGGCTCCCTTCCCGGCGACAATTCCTCTCATGATCACTTGCCTATTAGTAGCGTCGCTAAGTCTACTTACGGTTCTCTTCCGCTAGCCACCACTATAAATATGAGTGACGGATCTTAAGGTGAAGGATCTATATCTTAAATTTGGGGCTTTATTAGTCTTAGCCATTTGTATTACTTGAATTATTGATGTTATTTTAAAAGTCTTCTAATCTCTAAATGTGCTCTCTTGTCATTACTTAATTTATCGTCATCTAATTCGTGAACTCAACTTGACTAAGCAAAGAGTTTTGGTAGCAAGTTTTGAATCAATACTTCTATTATTTTTCTATGTGCAATTCACAATTCATCGCATGATTATTTCACATCACAGAATCCTCTAAGATTCTGTCTGTGTCAGGGAAGGGAGGCATAAGGGGCCAGAATCCGTTGAGATTCTGTCTGGGTCCGAAAATATGAAAATGAATTCTGATCTGATAATTCTGTATATTTGATATATTCTGGTGCTGTAAGCACAAAGGGAGGCATAAGGGGTCAGATTCCGTTGAGATTTTATCTGTGTCAGGGAAGGGAGGCATAAGGGGCTAGAATCTTCTAGGATTATGTCTGGGTCAGGGAAATCTGTTTCGAAATATGATTTGAATGTTTTTTAAAATCTGTTCTGAACTTTGATTTGAATTCTGATTTGAATAATTCTGTGACGTAAATTTTATTCAGCTCTTCTGTCTTTGTTATCTTGTCTATTATGTACGAATATTTGTATTCTGTTTGATTTCTGTTTTGTATAAATCTCTAAACTCTGTCTGATATTTTGATTTCTATATGACTATTTAAATAAACTGTTTTTAAAGCTTTTGTTATTTATTTTGAGAGAATCTGAGAATTCAGATCGGCTAGTGTAGTTTTGCTGAGCTGTTAGCTCACTGTGGTTATCTTCATGGTTTTCAGGTTATGGGAAAGGGAAGGAGGTTTTGGACTAGCCGTTCGATATCTGATCTGAGATTAGATATTTTTGTTCTTTTGATTTTTGTACAGTCATAGCTTTTCTGCTCTGTTTTGTTCTTTCAGTTATAGCCATGCATTGTAATGTACATGATTATTTTGAAGAATGAGAAAGAAGAAAATTTTGGATGACCTTGTTTGTATATTTGAATGTTTATAGTTTCTCTGCGTTTTCTGTCTATTTGATTTTTGGAAGAAAGTCTGAAACAAATTCCAAAATTAGATCCTGAATTCATCCGTCGCGACTCAACGCGATGGGATTTATTCCGGTCGGGTTGGGTCGTGACACCGGAAACCCGCCACCAACCAGGGTTGACCTGAAATATAAAGATGTGCCGCCCTCGTGACCTCCTGCTCCTGCAGCAGCACAGTCGACTTGAATTCGCGATCGCCCGAAGCGTTAGCGCAGGATCCGCTCGCCCTCCAGAGTCCGACCCCTCCCCTGCTTGAGATTGCGCCCTCCGTTCCTTCCCGCACTCACATGAGTCGTATCTGCACTCGATCAGGCATCACTGACCTGCTCCCCGCTCGGCTCGCGTATGTGCGGACCGCACTCGAATTAGTTCTCGTATTTCAGGTTAGAGGATTGGGTCGGGTCAACCCGATAACTCACGCGGGTCAGGTCAACTAGTAAGCATTGCGGGTCAGATTCAGATTGAAATTTTTGACCCATTTGTAAAATTGGATCGGGTGAGGGTCAACCCATTTAGACCCATGTCAATTCGGGTTGTACCTGAACCAACTCATTGATTAGTTTGACATCCCTAGGGACATTCAAATTCGAATTGGATCATTTTTGATATCATTGGTTTACTCATTGAGATTTTTAATTTGATTATAAATTTATTGAACTAGGAATCTAAATATTTTTGAATTTAATTTTAAATTTTTTTATTTTAAATGTATATTCAAATTCGTGACAGATCAAAATTGACGACATCAAATAGCAATGAAAGGAGCTTAGCCGCTCTTGATATCGCTAACCTGTCCAGCTCAAGCGGCCTCCGAGCCGGATCACTTGCACCCGAGGCGCTGTTCATCTTCCAGGCCAGAAGAAGGACAAGCTCATGTGCGGGCCTTCGCTTCTGCCATGGCTTACAGGCACTTTCCCAACGTCGTCGCAACTCTCCGAAGCTATCCTTTAACGTGCCCTCGCGTCGGAATTCAGTCAGTGAAACCCCCGAAGTCGGTTCGCCGATCTATGGTCACCGGCCTCCGGGCGCTAATGCCGGTGGCCGGCTTCGGGTGGGATGATGCCCTCCGAGCAGCCGAGCGTGACGATGACGATCTCTCCGATCTCCGAGGATACTTCCAGAGAGTTCGGACTTGCAATCGTGGATCCGTAATTCTCTTCCTTTCCCCCACTCTTCAGTGGAAAAAGTCTGTCGGTTTTGAGGCTTTTATAAGCTTAAGGAAAAAATACTCTCTGAAATGTGGTCAAGGATGAGTTGGGCATCGAACTTGCATCGAGATGATATAATTCATGGGATTATGCAGGAATTGCAGACTCAGTTCGTTCCCTTTCTTGTGGAGGATGAAGTTGTTGGTTACATACACGAAGGGTAAGTTTACACTTATCAACAAATTTCAATCTCTTGAAAAAAAGAGAAATACAAAAGGTAAACAACAAACACATTAAGGATTTGAATTTTGTAGAATTGCTATAAATCATTGTTAATAGGGCTGATTGTCTTCCGGTTTTTGGTGGATGATTGGATGAGGCTTTACTTCATCATGATCATCTTTGGCTTGCATTATTGAATTATTTAATTATGCATCTATTAACCAAATAAATGCTTTAGACAGTTATTGGACATTTTCTTTTAACCAGAATTTGGTGTTGCATACCTGTATCTCTCTTTTAGTCACGCATCGTGGTCTCCAATATTGAAATTCTATTTGAATACTTGTGTTTCTTTTCAGCACTTCAACTCACTTGATTGCAAGTCTAATATCTGCCTCAGAACTATTTTAAAGATAAATTTAACATATAACCCATTATTCGAACGTTTTTGTGGTCGCACCAAATCTAGTGGTGCTAAGATGAGGGCATTGAGCCATTGTTTTATATTCCTTGAATCGTTTATCTAATACTGGAGCAACTTGTTCATTGAGAAAAAAATGTATAGTAAATGTGTATCAAATGTTCAATGTAATGTGTTCATGTTTCTAAATTTCATCACCGTTGAAATGAATTCTAGTTTCTCCGTCTTTGTAACTTAACATGTCAGAAAATATTTCTTTTGTGGGTTTGTTTAATTTTTATGTATGTTTTTCTGATCTGCAATACATCTTTTCACTCGAATACATTTACAGTATGCATATCATTCAACGTTTGTACATGCATGTTTTTTTGAATGAAAACAAGTATGCTTTACAGTATGCGCTGCCTGCACAGGGATGTCTATGGTATGAGAAGGTTTTGTTGGGATGCCTATTTTATAAAAACATAGTTTTTAGCTTTTGGACATTCTCCATTATAGTTTGGAATCATTAAATACATTTGACATTGATCTTAAATGGCTCAGCTTTATCAACCATCTTATAAAGTTTCAAGACGTCTTTACCTTTATGTTGGATAAAGATAGCTGTGCTGTTGGTGCTCATGTTAAACTTCATTCATCACTGAAGACACCAGAGGATCGAACAAGTGCTGTTGGGGACATCATTAAATGTTTAGGAGACCTTATTCCTGGTATTCGTAACGAGGTAATTATCACTTTTGCCAGCTCTCTTTCTCTTAAATTGTATATACGTCAATGTGGTAGTTCTTGTCACTTTATATGTAAAACCTTTTCAAAAAATATTTCTCTACTCAAATCCAAATGATAAGCATGCATAAACGAATAATTAAATTATCAAAATGATGAATGTACAAGTTTCAGTGACAAAATATATACTATGTTGTAAGAACAATAGGGGATGGGTGAACACCCCTATACGGTAGTGTATTTGTTCTTTTTTTCTCGGATCACCAACATTATGGATTGGCATTGCTCCCTCATATTTGTTCGATTGAGTTAATGTAGAGTAATTTGAAGTGAATGATGATCACTGGTTCAGGCCCCTCAGGAAAGCAATCGGTGGTGGCAAGATGGAAGAAACGTTTAAGGAACCCATTTTGTTTGCCCAGTCATGTTCATTTTAGCCATTTGTAAGGGAATGGATAGGAGATTGGCTCTGAGACCCACAAAACGGAGGAAAAAAAAAAAGGCATTCCCTAAGCCTATTAATTCAATTACGCATTGCTGGATTTATGCAACAACCACGATAGAATAGGAAACCTTAAATCTTGGAGATTCACAATGTGAATTATCCAAAACAAGAAATCAATAATAGTAAACAAAATAAGAAAGATTCTCATTTAATCTGATAAATCTTGGATTTTTTTGCCACATTTGCAACAATTATAATTAGTGTTTAGAACCAAATATTGCCCATTATGAGATGGCTGTATTTTCGTTAAGCTAAGTAAGATTACATTTTTTTATTCATCTCTCATGAAGTGAGAAAAAAAGTAGAAGCATGCATTGAGCACTTTTTGGCTCAGGAATTAGCGATTGTTTTGTCTTTATGTTAAGTTTTTTCATGATATTGATTATCATCTTCATTCTTTTGCAAAACCATGAAATTTATTTTATTCAGGTGGTGATAATCTTCTCTTCTCATCTTTCTATTTTTGTTTTCCAAAATTGAACAGCTTTATCCGGTAACATCATCATTTGGCAAGCAAATACTCTTCTCTCTTGAACGTGCTGCTGCTCCTTATTTCGGCATAAAGGTTGAATTTAGGGAAACATTTAGTTGTTGATTCCTCGAAATTTGAGAATAATGTGGAGATTTAATTAGTCTAAGCATTTTCCTTGAAGAAATTGATTGTCTATTTGTTTTTTTTTTTGTGTAATAGTTACAAATTGTTGGATACTTCAAAGTTCTTAGTTTTTTTTTTTTTGGGCTACAACATCACTTCTCATTAGCTGCAATTACTTGTTGGATATATCCATAAGATGTACATAGTTGAAGAAGATAAAGTTACTAATTTTATATAGGATAAATGCGTGCATCTTTGTGTAAAAGTTACTTCTCCATACATCTTTAGATATTTATGATTCACTGAAATTTATAGTTAAACTAATTTGCTTCATGGACTTCGCAATGCAGAAGTTATATTTAATGTTCATAATGAATGAAAAGTATTGTGACTTTGATTCGTCCCTGTAAAATTGATGCAACACAGAAAAAAAAATGGAGTTCTATTATCCAGAGGTTATTTCATGTTTAAATTTCAATGTTCCCAGAACTAAATCAGTACTTTAAATACAGAAGCTTGTGGTGAACCTCCTTAGCCATAAATAATTAGATAACCTATATACGTCACAAGGCTATTTGAGGAAATGACAGATGGTCCGAATCACTGCCGTTTCTTCCTGGTGCCTTGAAGTTTGGCCTTGTAGACCGTTAAATCTTAAAAATGCATGGAGATTGAGTTAGTGCTGATCCCTTCTCACACGTCTCTCATACAACTACTGGAAGCATTACTATTTGGACAAAAATTTCTTTTTCTGATTTGTAAAGTTCTGGTCTCATGTTAATCACTTGAAGTTTAGTTTTGGGCTTTGCTACAACATTTATGAATTGTATATGGATTTATCCTACAATGGAAAGAATTTTGGGTTAGCTTACGAAAACATCACAATTGCTCACAGGCCATAAAAAATGAGAAAAAGAGAACAATTGAAAAGGTGAAAATGATACCTTTTCTTAAAAAATACCTTTTTCATCACGGAATAATTTTTTAGCTAATCTAAAGTTTCACTTCAACCGTTCTATACATGTAATTTCTTTTTGCTAATCCTTGTGTTAGTTTTTATAATAAAGTAGATCCATCTTGTTTTTAGTTATTTTTAATCATATTCATTTGTTGTTCTATTTTCTTTACATGCATCCACTATTTATGAAATAGAATTTACAAACAACAAGGAAATAAATAAACAATAAAAACTATTATAAAAATCCTTCAAATAAGACTTCATTATGGAATCCTCTCACAGAAGGAAAGCCATTAATAGTGGTCCTCCAAATCAGAAAGGCTTCATGGAGAGAACCCTCTCAAACTAGGAAATCCATTGAGAAGAATCCTTCAAATGAGAATGTTTTCGTAGGAGTTGTCACAACCCGGTCTGGAAACTCAAAGGCGGGAACAAAGTCGGACAGTTAATACATTTTTTCACAATTGCACATAACGGTAATGACTAATATTCCTCAAAAACTGAAGAGCTACTAACACTACTTATACATTGAATATACATTTAAACATAAATATATTTTATCTACTTTCATTTGAGCGCCGTCTTTTGTAGACTTACTCCTCTCCTTTTGCCATTTTCACTTAATAGGAGACTTACCTGAAAATATTAGTTTAATAGAGTGAGTTTATAAATTAAACTCAGTGGATAATTATTCTTATACATAATAGTTATATATGAAAAATAATAATGAATTATATGCATTTTTCTCTTTCTTTTTATCTAACATATACATAAATATATCAATTCATATGGGTTAGATCTTTATTATATCTTTGTCCAATAACATATTACTTTTTCAAATTAATATTTATCCATTTTTCATTTTCTCATTTATCACATTCCCTTTTTCATTTAGTAGAGGAGCACCATCTAAATGTACCAATAAAGATACAACAATTTTTATTTCCATTTAATGTGCGCGGGTACGTTGCTTCCTCAGTCAATGCCATATAGGGTTGGACTCCTGTAATTTGCATGCTTATACAGTTTTCCTCTTTTATCACTTTTATTTTTATATAATTTATTACCCATATATACATTATACTATAATCTTAGTCATTCAATAATTCTCAGGATTGTTGCATATTTAACATTTAAATATAGGGATTTTTACATACATACCACTTTATAACATATGTATTACATATTTAACACCTAATTCTTAAATATTACACTCCTACCACCTATCCTATATTTTCACAACAGAATTACCACTCCGTTAACAACAACCTCACTCCATTTTTTCTTAATTTCCCACCGCCTGGTTTTCCGTGGGAGAACATGTTTTAGCGATACCGTATTTGCTCTTCCACCGTAGCTACTCCTCCATGCGATTTCTTCTACCGTAGCTGCTCTTCCATCCGTATTTACTCAGGTGAGTTTTCTCTGGTTTTTTATTCCCGCCTGTACAGATGCTCTGCTTTACCGGATTAGCTATTTTATTCACGTGAGATTTAAGGCCAGCAAACCTGTGCTGCCAATAAACCCTTTCCAATGGAAGCACCTGCAGCTTGTCATTAGTTCCATTAGTTATCTCACTATGCAGCACCTGCAGATTGCCGAAACTTCCCAGCTTCCCAGTTTTGGCAAAGGCACCTGCACTTTATTTTCACGTCGGCAAAGACACCTGCAACTTGTTTTGAATTTTCGGCAAAGACACCTGTAGCTTCTCATTGGTTGTTTCAACATTTTTTGCACTTCCTGGAGCAAATTTTGCCGAAGTTGGATAAGCAAACAATTCTGAAATTCGACAGCTCGCAGGGAGGAAGATGAAAGGGTTCCAAGACACAAAGATGTGAAGAGAGGAGATTTTACGCTGGCTAGGGCTTTCCTAACGAAATTGGACGGAATGAGCGAAGCATTTGACGGAGTGGTATTTTTGTTATGAGAATAGTATTTAGGTGGTATTAATGTAATATTTAAGAATTAGGTGTTAAATATGTAATACACATGTTATAAAGTGGTATGTATGTAAAAATTCCTTAAATATATCATACATACAATGATAATTCCGTATAATTATAATTCACATTTAAATTTTCTTTATTATTTCAATTAATTCTTATAACATGCTTTAATTGTAATAATTAAAAGGAATTGTAATAGCATAAAGAAAAGAATTTGAAATTTTCATAAAACAATTATGCTATATTACCCACTTTGAATACTTTTGTATGTTCAGATTCCTTCCAAATCTTTGATTATCTGAAATATACCTCAAATATTCATCTTAGCATGAAAACCTTTCATTGTTCAAAATAACACAAATTACTTGAACCATTTCTAAAGAGGGCTTTTGACTAATTAATCTACATTACATAATATTAAAGGGCATAAATTCTTCCATAATCTCAATTATACTTTCTATCATTATCTTCTAACAAAATATGTGAGTAAACTCTTCTCAATTAATAATTAACTCAAGGAATCTTGCCTTCTTTCAACAAATCTTTCCTTCCTTCACTGCAAATTTACTTCTTTAACTATAATCTCTAAATTGCATCTTCCACTTCATATTTTACGAGCCAAAATCGTAGAAAATCTCCAACTTTCCCCAGCTAAGAGCCATAGGAAACTCTTACATTCTCCTAAACTCAAATTAGGAGTGTAAAACCCGAAAACGACGATCGTAGGTCGTTGCACGCTTTTCGATGCGTCGCGACGAGACTTAAGTAAAATTTTTGAAGTTAACAGAATTTGACGAAAATAATTTTATAAAATCCTACGCAAAATTCTGATTGTTTTGATATATAGGACTTATAATTATATGTGTATCAATTATAAAATTCGGAAGATTAGAAATACCCATATTACCCCTAATTGTTTCTTAATTCAAATTCATTTAAGTAAAGGGCAAGAGGGTCATTTGCAAAACCCAATTTCTCTTAATAGGCAACCAAACCCCTCTCATCTCTATTCACGCACGATTCGGCCAAGAGAAACGAAAGGGGCGGAAGGTAGGGGCGACGGGCAACGGCGACGAGCGGCTACGGAAGCGATTTTCCATAGAAAAATTTAGGGGAAATCGAAGAGGAGATCAAGGGAAAAAGAATATATGTCTTAGAATTTCGTTTCTTCTTCTAAATATCAAGTTTTTTGAGAACGAAGTTTCTAGGATTTTTCTAGAAAATGCATTTTCTTCCAGATTTATTTACGAAATTGTTAGGTATGGATTAAGAGAGATGATTTAGCGATGAAAATGAAGTTTTTGGAGAAAATTTTGGAGGATGAAATTATAGGGTTTTTACAAGAAATTTAAATTTATATAAAGTGCTTTTACAAAGTTATTCCTAAGGGCATTAGGAATGTTTTTAAAATATAAATTTGAATTTTTAATGAAAATTTATTTTTTATAATTTTCCTAATTATTTAATCCGAAAATTAATAAGATATTTATTAAATAATATTTAAGGATAATTTCGATATAAAGATTTGAGCAAAATTTAAAGTTTAGGGTTTCCAAAATTTTGGATTTTAAATAATTCCGAAAATAGAAAATTAATTATGTTAATTATTGAAAATAATTATGATGTGTGCTTAGTTCAATTGTAACTATCCTTAGGTGTGAATTAAGGTGGAGGCAAGTGGTTAGACAACGTTGTGCAACGTTGTGGAGTTGGTTCGATACTTGCAAGGTAGGTGAATTATATTTAAATTGAGTTTATGAAATTTAATTAAATATTTCTGCACTTTTAAAATATTACAAATTAATATTCATGAATTTTCTATTATTGTTTTAGCTTTATAATTCTTATTTATACATATGACACATTACTTAGAATTTTAAAGCAAATAAACAATTTCATGCTTAAGAAATACAAAAATTTCTTTACTCGAAAAACATTAAAGATCATATGATGCATTGAATAATTTATAATTTTTTGATGAATATAAATATTATAAAGTGTATGTGCATGTTCATCCGGAAGTGTCAAACAAATGGTAATGGGGTTCTACAGAGCCAAATGATAAAGAGGCTTGCAAAAGTCAAATGATAATGGGGTTCTTCGTAACCAAATGGTAAAGAAAATGACTAAAAAACTGTGTACCTGATTAGTACAAACACTGGTATTTCAAGGACGGGTGTTTATCATATTATGATTTTGAAAGTTATGCATTTAATGAAATGATTTAAGAAAAAGAAAGAAAATAATGATATGGAAAAAAGGAAAATGTCTTAAGAATGATTATTGAAACTGTTTTATAAATTCATGTATAAATACTTATTCTGATATTTTACTATTTCATGCTTAATGACATATTTAAGAAAGATTAAAAAAAATATTTCATAAATTTGAGATAAATATTTTTCACCTGCTGAGCGTTGACTCATCATACGTTTGAAAATATTTTTTAGGATAAAGTATTAAGAAGTAATGGCTACAAGACGGTAGTATACTTACCGTCGTTGAGGACCTCGAGAAGAAGAAAGGTTTTTATGTTTTATATTTTCTGTTGAGTCTTTATCTGTATTTGTGTAGTTTTTGAGAGTTTATGTAATTGTTGATGATTTAAGTTTTTAGTAGTTGTGTGAGAAGAAACAGATTTGGACAATTATGATATTGATATTTTCTTAGTGGCTCTTTCTTATTTTATGTGTTGAGGATATTCAAATTATGTTATAAAAGTTTATATGAAATGATTATGTTTATGTTATGATGTTTTCCCGTACGACTGTCTGCTACCACCCCGTTAATTTGGGCTAGCCAGGTCGGGTCGTGACAAGGAGAGCTTATATCTTCTCTTTGAACACCAAAAGTTTAGAGTATATCCTTCAACTTGCAACTCCTAAGTTGCGTTTCCCTCCTTTCACACCTCCAACCCAAGTTGGAAGAATGAAACTTTCTTCCTTGAACATCTAAAAGTTCAAAGGAAATTCAAGCCCACATCTAAATGTCATCTTTTCTTGTTTTCCTTACTATATTAAGCAAATCATCTTGCATTATTGAATCCATGACCTATGACCCAAAATCACAAGTCATCACTTTTCTCCACGGGCTCCAAAAGCCTTGGAGAAATTCTCATTTCGTTAGCCTCACAGCTATAGGTTTCATCTCCTCCAACCTCCAAGTTGTAGGAGATTCATTTCTCTTTAGCTCCAAAAGCTAAGGGGGAACTCTCCAACTTCTAGTATAAAAGCTAAATTTTGGACATTTTTCTTCTCTTTTTTCTAGCCCCAAAAGTTGAAGAGAATCTTTCAACACTTTGTCTAAAAGCTATATGTTGGACACATCATTCTCAGACTAAAATTCTAAGTAGCATCTCATAACAAATGATCTCTCATATGACATTTAAAACATAACCTTTAAATGTCCCTTAGGAATTTTCTATCTGTTGAAGTTCACCTCACCAAATCAAGAGAACTTCACAAAGTCCTAAGTATAACCCTTAGGCACGTCTACCTTACCCTATTAGGTAGACACTTCTCTCTCATCCAAACACTAAGAGAATCTAAAAACACTTACAAAATACTTAGGTTTTCTTTGATATAACGATTAATCTCCCCACCCCAAAAGGTGGATGTTTGCATCATTGTATCTTAGGACTCATAAGTAGCAAGCTTGCCTAAAAGCAAGTAGTGGCAGCTTTATGGGTTCTTCATAACACTTCTAAATATGAAACCTCTAAAAATCAAATAAAATATTTAAGTCATAAATAACTTAAAGTGAAATCGCTCTTAGATTAAGGTTAAACATTTTCATTCCAAAATAAAATCAAATATCTCGTGTAGTTACATGCTACACAAGCCTCACACACTTAGGTGCATAGCCTTTTAGGCATGCTAGAGCTGTGATTTTTTTTTTCTGCGCATGTATTTGATGATGTGGTGTGATGAATATTATCATTATTTGCATTATGGGCATTTACCCTTAAGTGAATCTATTGGTGGTCGTATTAAAGAGGGTGTAAAATAAGTCATGATTATTCTAACATTGTTTGTTTGTAGGCGCTGCTTAAACCCCCCTAACAGATGTGGATAGAAACATGTGCTTGACATTTTACGTGCTAGGCAATTCTGGGTGATTACTCATGCTTTATATACAAAATGCTCCTAATCTTTTGTCTTATAGGTTTTGAGTCTTTTTCTTTTCAAACATGTATTTGATATATTTAGGAGTTGTGTGTTAGATTTGTGGGTTTCAGTTAAAGAAGAGGTGGATCAAGAGGATATACCAATTGATGGTGAAGCCCAAGGTCCATTTAAAAGCCAAAATTTGAAGATCCCACAAGTAGTATCTGTAATAATTTAACTGGGTTATATAATGACAGTCAATTCAGCTTTCAAATTTAATTGTAATAACTGGGACATTATCTACACTTTTATTTTTGTTGATTTATAGATGCAAGCATGTGTTGATTTGTTTACTTAATTGCATAATAGAAAAACATGTTTTTTTCTAGGTTTCTTCTTTTATATTTCTTGGGGGTGGCCTAGACATGTTGATGTGGTAGGCTCTTAGGACAAAACTAATTTTTTCACCCATTAAAATGTTAAGTAATATAAAATCAACTTTAGGCTCTATAATTTTCAAATATAAGAAAATTGTATGGCTCCCTTAAAGGAGCCAAGTTTAAAAAAAATTAAATTGATCATGCATCACATATAAAACAACCTTCACTTAAGGATCAGATAACGAAAGAACCTGCATTTGTGAGTCAACATTTTTGCATACCCACATGATCAGACATCTTGGCCTCAAAGCCAAGTTGTAAGCTCTATCTTCTAAATAAAAACAATCTCCCTATTCTTCATATGCATTGAGACCATATGTAATTATTTTAAAAAAAGACTAGGCGGGTTAGTTGGACTATCAATTCAGAGGTCGGGTTGGCTATGCCTTATATGAGGTATAGTTTGGAAGTTCCTTGCACTCTGTTAGACTTAGGGTCAATACACTACCTCTCAGTAGTCCTCACTTTAGCTCTAAGATCTGAGGCAGTGGTTGATTTCAATCACCTCATAAGCCTTTACCTTCCGGGCATTTTCTCCAACATGTGTTGTTAAAATATAAGCCCCAACATTCTAAATTCAAATGATCAACTTAAACAAAAAATTTGATTCTAAAATGTAAAACCCAATATAAGATAGTTTTGAGTATCTCTAAGTTTTCTTTCAGAATAAAAAACTGCCACTCTTCCTCCCATTAACTCTCATTCCAAGAACTCCAATCAAAATTAACCCCCTCTTCCGCTGAAATTCTTAAAAACAAAAAATCTTTAAACAAGAATTTCATGAATTTTAAAATTAAAACTTTAGCTAAGATTTTGATGATTCTCAAAAAAAAGAAACCATTAGTTTAATCAAAAGTTTTTTCAAATACAAAAAGCTTGAGATGTAATTAACTATAGGGTCTTACAACTATGGGGCATCCGTTTCCCAAAATAAAATAAGCCCCTTCAACCAAACATTGAATGAGGGAGTCTCTGTTTAAAATATAAATTTTATTATAGATTCCATAAGAAAATAATATTTTTATCCTTCGGGATAATATATCATCTTTCTTATATCGTGCTTGATTACAAAATATGCAATCCTTTGAGGATGACAAAATTTCTCCAACAAAACTTAGGAAAATTCTATAAGATGGTAGTGAGACTTGCAATGCTTTATGGTTAGAATGTTGGCCATTAAAAGACAATCATAAAATTAAGTTAAGTGTGCTCAGGCGGATGAGTGGATTCACTCTTAGAGAAAGAATGCGAAATGAGTATATACGTGAAAATGTTGGAGTAACTCAAGTGACAAATAAGATTAACGAGAGTGGCCTTAGATGGTTTGGTCACATAAGAAATAAACCTTCCGATGACCTAGTTAGGAGAGTTGATGAATTATATTTGACCTATATTAAGAAAGGTAGAGGTAGTCCTAAAAAGACTTGGTTAGAAAATACTGGAAATGACATTTTTTTATTAGATTTAAATGAAATTTTGACCCTTAACCGAACACAATGGAGAAAAATGATTCATGTAGCCGACCCCACATAGTGGTATAAAGGCTTGATATTATTGTTGTATTCAATGTGCAGTAATAAAGTGTGTACTGACTCATAAGATGTATGAAAGAATCTAGGAGGGCTTTGATTATCATAATGCAAGCTTTAATGGTCATATGAATGCTTATGGGATTCATAACTCTTTGCTTAATCATAATATAGTTTGTAATGATGATGTTCTTTAACTAATAATGCATATGAGTCATCCATATCCGCAATTAAAGGGTACTGAACATAGATATCATGATAGGTATCTGAATAATACATACTGGGACACCTATTATGGAAATACTGTGAATCTTCTTAATCGCTGTTGAAATCATATTTTGTGATGCCTAGAATTATATGTAGTAATACTGTGAGGAATAACTTGATGGAAAGCAAATTGAGGTGAGTTGTAGGCCCTTTTTTGGGGTTAGGGGCAAGAGGGGAGGCAATCTTGTTGTCAATAATCATTCATTATATTGATTCTTTGTTTTAATCTTTCCTCTGAATAAAAAAGCCTTCATGGAGAATCTTTAGCATTTTTTTGTAAGGAAATGCTTTTATAATTGCTTAGATTTTCTTCATGGAATTTCTCTGTATCAGGATGGATGCTCCCTAGCCCTTATGATCATTAAGGCAGCAGTATGTACAGCTACCATACTTTGTTCTATTAGTTGTGTTCATGGTGTCAATACAGCGTTGAAGCTTCTCATCTCAAGCAAAACTGATGTTCTCCATGAAAGTTAAGGAGTTGATCACCAACTCAGTCAATAAAAGTTGCTGCTAGCGACGATTATTGCTGCAAATGTAGTTTGTGAAATGAATGAACCTCTGTGTTTTGATTTTCTTTCACTAGATAGCACTATTGATTTTCTGCTGAACATAACCATTAGATTTCTGTAAACTTCTTGGCAACCATGCCACGTTTTTAGATATTCCTCTGCTATTTTTGGTGCATTTGAATCTCTGAAAGGAGTCAGAGGACATAGAAGTTATATGAAGAGTGGACTATGAAGTTTAATTTGACAATCACTGACAGTGCAGACTGAATAACTAGAAGCAATTTATAAGATTTGATGTATATATTCTATTTTATTTGCCTGAAATTCTTCTTCCCTTGTTGCCTTTTTACTTGAAGAACATTTTCATGGGGAATTGTCTCTGTTGCTTGACTGGTTATGTGTCCTGATTTTAGAAGTAGGAGGTTGGTTGATTGAAATTTGAAGCCTTGATGCATCTACTTCTTAAATTTCGAATAGGTGCACTGGTGCATTTTATACAAATGAATAATTATCTTATTACCAAGCTTCTTCACTTGAATATTTCTTAAAAAATTCATGGATAGTATTTTAAACAGGTCAACTTTTTTGAATTTCAGCTGTATATATCTATTATTGGCGATTTTTTAATGTTCCAGATTCTTTATTGAATTACCAAAATAAACATTATTCTTTTTTTTTTTTCCCTCCCTACATTGCAGGCTTACGGAGTTCATATGAATGGATATGTAGGCAAGAGTGGGCAGAAATTTCTTTGGGTAGCGAAGAGAAGTGATTTCAAGCCTACCTATCCAGGAAGGCTTGATCACCTCGTAGCTGGAGGCTTGGTTCGTAAATTTTCTCTCCTGAAACAATTAATCTTAAGTGTTTACGTTGCATTACTTGGATGGAGATTCAAACTGCAGCCCTTAATTGTAATGAAGAAAGAAGGAATAATATAGGTGACACATTTGTGTGGTCGCTTTTGTTACATGTAAAATATGGTGATACTATTTTAATTGGGCACAGTTTAGCTTTCTCATCTTGCTTACCTGTGATATTCTAACTATTTTGATACATGTAAAATATTTATGTAAAATGTTTTTTAGTTACTCTTTCGGTTCAAAATGCTTAAGAAATAATTGGTTAACGTCTCCATATCAGTGATGTGCTCTATTGAGATCTTGGATTTGTTTTGAAACTTGCATACTCCTTAAATTTCTTTGAGAATCATAATACAATTTTTTCAGTTATAGCCTATTTACTTGGAGTTTCTTGTATTGAAAATTATTGTTTTTATGATATTTAGTGTTAAAGAATGTGCTCTATTCTTGTCTACTCAGTGCTTAAGTGGTAGCCCATATGCTTATGTTCTCTCCCGTGTAATTGAATGCAAAGAAATTTACTTTTATTCATGTCTTCTGTGCTGTATTTTTATGTCTTGAATTCTCTAGTGCTTTAGACCTTATTGTGGAATTGGTTTAAGACGATAGCATAACTTACCTAGTCTGAGTACTCAAGTATCAAAAGTGCTGGAACTTCCGTAAAGGTCGTTTTTTTGTACTCTACTGATATGTTGAATTTTGTATCACTGCGCTTCTCATGGCCTTTCAATAGCCCTCGCAACAAATTCTGTCATTCTGAATTGATTTAGGTTTGTACTGACGTGGGCTGATTCTTCTTCGGATAAGTTGTGTGTGTGTGTTTCCTTGAATTTAAGTGTCTGCCATTTTTAGATGTCTGATAGCAGAATTTTCTGTATAATTGCTAGAAGTGTTTTGTTTGCAATTGGAACGCTACATTGATAGACATGCAAATGCGTCACAAACTTTTAGGGGCAACAGCATATACCAAAATTCAAACTTTCTAAACATAGATGAACCAAGTGTCATACATGCATTTTAATTTAGTTGAACAATTTAAAATTGTTTCAGGCTCATGGCTGTTTAGGAAAATCATCCATGAAGGAGAATATGCTATGGATTACAGCTCTTCAAAATCCTTAAGATAATTAAGAACTGGTCTTTTTATTATTGATACTTATTTGCGTTTTTGAAATCCTGAGTTTGCTTGTATATTTTCATTCTAATCAGTGAATGTTCTTTCTGTAGTTGTAGTTTATTTATTAAATCGCGGATTTCCAAATGCTTCCGAACTTACTGGTAGACGCTTGCATGGACATATTTTGGTACAAAATTTTATTTTTCTAGCTTTAGGCTATTTTGGGATCATCTTGAATTGAATGTCTTTTTTTCCTCATGAATTGTTATGTTAGTAGTACTGAAATCATGCTAATAAATTCTGAATTCAGCCATTCGGGATCACGTGCAAAGAAAATCTTGTGAAAGAATGTGAGGAGGAAGCTGGCATTCCAAGGTTTATCGCTGAAAAGTAAGTTTACCATCTCCATTTAATTCAATGTTTATTGTATATTTCTTTTATGTTCTTTTTACATGATTAAGTATGAAATAAAATTTGTAAAACAATCTGAATAGTTTTTTTTTGGGGTCATACTCCTCTCATTAGGTACCTAATTGTACCCAACAGCCCTGCATATAAATTTTTGATACTGTGTTCTCCTTGTTTTATTTCTCAAAATAGGTAACGAATTTTTTAATTTTTATGGTTTATTGACTAAGCATTTGGAAAGTCAATGGCTGTCCTTATTTTCTTTATATGGCTAACATAAAGTTTAGTTCGATGGTGTTGACTCAGAGTTGAAAATTTTGATTTTTACTTAAACCTAAATACCACCACACCACAGAAACAATAAAATATAAAGTCTTAAAAAAATAAAAAAATATATAAAAAAATAAAATAAAATATAAAGTCTTTATCCCACATAGTGGGATCGCGCTAAATGAAACTTTTTTCTTCATTGAATCATATGCCTAAACTACTAACTCACGCAGCCTCTCCCCTCTCTTAATTTTCCCTTTCCATCATCTGCTCCTGGACCTCTCGTCTTCCTACTTCTTCCCAAAGCCACGCTCCTCCCCGTTCCTTACCCAGTGTCGCCATCCATCCCCTATCTTTGTGGATACAGCCTTCCTCCCTACCCGAACTCCTACTACAGCCGCTGAACATTACTTTCGGCCTACCTCCTGAACCTGACTTTCCTCCCAGTTCACAAGTCCTCCAAGCCGCTGCCACCTCTCCTATTCACATCCACTAACACTCACCAACCCTCACTAGCCGGCCGCTGTCTGCTCCTTCTTCAGTTAACTCCACCGGCCAGGCACTAGCAACTTCCCAACACACTGCCTCACTCAACAGCTGCCACCACACAACTACGGGCCAAAGCAGAATTCCCCATCTCTTTCCTGTTTAAACTCCAAACAGCCGTAGCCATCTCGTTAACAACTAACTACCCCTGCACAACACCCGACCACCTATAGCCGTAAACTCCATTTCCCCGCTGTAACCGAACTAGTGCACAGCAGCCACTCTGCCTCCCTCTTTCTCAGCCTTCTGTCCAGCTCCAACTCTCCAGCAAGCCTCATTCCACCTGCAGCTCCCGCACCTACCTCCCCAAGATCGAATCCCTTCTTCCTCTCCTCACACAATCAGCCCATCACCTACAGCCCATTACTGCTAGTGCGGGCTCCTCCTCAGCCGGCCCCTCTTCCCCACTCAACCTCAATACCCCATCACCTCCCTGCTGTATATGAACATCTCAAAGCTCCTTCCTACCCACATCTTCCTCCAGCTCCTCCTTCCAATCTCCTCTCACAGTCCCTCTTCCCCCATCTAGCATTCAGTAAACCAGCCATATCGCTCACTTGCACGTCTCCAAACTTTCACAATTTATCCTACTTAACCTGATGGTCACTCCACTTTCTCTCTGCTATTCGATAAAATGAAAGGCTAGAATTTTTGTATGGGAAGATTTACAAGCCACTTTTAAATTCATTTTCCTTATGTATTTAAATATAGAGAGAGGCTCCATCCTTATTGGAAGGAAAGTTCAATGTATCTATTGATTTTCTTTTGCATCAATTTCTCATCTTTGTGCTCCAGATTCAAAATTAAAACCATTGGCCTTAATTTCTTCCAATGAAATTAGCTAGGGACCATAATTTATTTTATTTTATAATTACTTGGTCTTTGAAGAATCTTCATTATTTTTCATTAATGGATGATCCAAGTAGTGTGATAAGTTAATTAAACAAATTTATGTGCATGTCTAACTTTGTATTTAGAATAATATCAATTACTTCTATTTTAAATAGCATTCTATAAACATGGCATCAAGTGTTCTACATTCATTATTTTATACTTAATATTTAAATAATAAAATTGAGAAAATGATCAAAATAAACTCCAACTATATTAAAGTATATTTTTGCTCTCCCAAGTCCTTAAAAATGAACTAAATTAGTCCCATGGTGGGATTATTTTGGTTCCTCTTTAAAGAGTTGAGGGACCAAAATGGTCCTTTAATAAATTGAGACAATTTTGTAAACAGTCAAGTGACCATTTTGATCATTTTCTCAATAAAAATTGTATGGTTTCGCTCCTAGCTAATTCTTATGTGGCAGCTAAAAATTGTGCATTTATAAGTTGATGTTTCTAATATCGAACAATCGTTAAATTTTGAAATTTTGTTAAAGAGCTATCTCAGTTGGAGCAGTATCCTACATGGACATTGAAGGGTACAGATTTAAGAGAGATGTTCTTTTCTGCTATGATCTGGAGCTCTCATCTGATTTTGTTCCTAAGAATGAAGGCGAGTTTTATTTATTTCACTTTTGTGCAAATGCAAATTTTCCTTGCTGCCTGATCTTTGTTTCTTCATTTTGCTTACCTCAACATTTACCCTCATATGGAACTTCAGCATCTCATTTAAACTATCAACAATAGTTTTAGTGTAATGTGCTCTAAGTAATTGTTGCAGCAAAGGAGAATGTAGGGTTGAATTCTATGTGGGTGGATCTTATTGTCAGAACCTAGTTTTGTAACTTCACAACTATTGAAGGGAGGAGAGGGCTTCGGCTAATATAGAATGCCTAGAACTCTGGGAGGAATTTTTGGGAGAGGGGGAGAAAGCCAAAGCTTCAAGGGTTTGCATTTTTGCTTCCTTGCCCTTATACTTAACATCAGTATTAATAACCATAGTGTCACTTATTAAAAATTCTTAGTAAACTTAAAAAAACACGATAATACTGATATTATAATTATCTATTAATTGCCCCATCACATTTTATTCCGTAACATTCCCCACGCCTTCACTACAACTTTATTCTCAAGGTCGAGCAAATTGTGGAGAAATCAGAAGGCGGCTGTCATCGCTTAGAAGCTTGGGAGGATAAGGATGGTGAATTTGGGCGTATAGGTGAGCTGGTGCAATTGTAGAGCGTGGAAGATGAATCTAAACAGAACGATGAAATTGGATGCAAATTCTAGCGGATTTGGCACAGGTGATCTAGTATGCGATGATGGTTTACTGGTTATGGTGGAAGGTTTATGGAAGTGACCAGATCGGCCATGACAACGTGGCGGGGTCTGGCAACAGTGTAGTTGGAAGCTATTTTTAACCTCCATATATGCTCAACAACCTAACAATTACGAAACGTGACTTCGTGCAAGTCCTGCTGGTAATGCACCACAAAATAAAAAATCCCTTAAGCATGACTAGTCCGTAAAATAGACTATACCAGAAGTAGAACTTCTGGTACATGAAAAGTAAACTTGGAACTAAAAAAAAACTGTCAAGCAGAAAGAGAAGAACTACTGTAGCAAAAATACTAGTGCCACATAGTAACAGCTGGTTAGTAAGTATAAAACTAATAAACAAACTGCTAGCAAACAACTGGAAATCATAGTCTGGTGTCAAGCTAATATATAATTGTTTTCCTCTCAAACAAACAATTAAATTAATGAGCATCCTAGTCTGTAGGATTAAGTTGTAAGACTCATTATTGGGGTAATTCTAAGTAAAGTAATAAGACCCATATTTTAGGAAATATCTAAATAAAATGCAATATCCCTAAAATCAGAACCAAATTCAAAATTAACCGGCCGTTTAGCCTATAGAGTTAAATTGTAAGACCCACAAATGAGTTACTTCTTAAGGGAAGTAGTAAAGAACCCGTTCTACCCAAATAACTATGTACTTCTAATGGGAGTCGTGAGACTTATTATTATTATTTTTTGAAGAAATGCAAGATGCATAAAATTTAATCAAAAGAAAGTCTAGGTACAAACTAGTGAGAGTTATTCAAGATAAATAAAGGTAGGAGGAAGTGAACTCTCACAAAAGACATCCCAAATAAAATCAAACGAAAAAGCAAGGTTAGCACAATAATCGGATACCTTGTTACATTTTCTGTCCACAAAATGGAAAATGACGTTATCCCAATTATTTAAGAATGAGAAATCATGTACTATGCTTCCACCTATTTCCTTCTGTTTTCTATACAAATTCTGAAGGAATAGGATGACATTCTTATTGTCTCCTTCCAAAATAATATCTTTAGTGTCGAATAAACAATCCTTCAAAACCTCCTTAAGATAGCTGAATGCAAGGAGTTCTACCTGAGATATATCCCAATGTATTCCATGAAAGCCAAATGCCAACATAACTCTTCCTTTGCAGTCCCGTACAATGCCTCCAATGCTTGCTTCATAGTCACTTTTTAATGCAGCATCAACATTTATTTTATACCACTCAGGTGGGGGAGGACGCCAGAAATCAAAGCACGGTCCCAAGGACCGACCAGCATCCCAGTAATCCGAGATATCTTTGCTCATTTTATCCATATTCACAAAGCTAACCACTTTTGCTGCAATGAATGATACATTGTCTTCAGACTTCCCATGGATCTTCAAATTCCTGTTATTCTAGGAAAATCAGAGCAAAGCAAAATATAATTTCACCAACAATTTATTTTCTTCATATATGGATTTAAGCTCAATCAAACAATGCTGAAATGAATAGAAAATCGGAATAGGAAACCCCCATATCCTCAACTTCAGGATAACTTCAATCAGCTTAGAGCATCTATTAGTAATATGATCTACATCCTCCACCTCCCCGCAGCCTCTAGGACAGAGGTTACAGCTGCATAATTTCCTTTTCTTCAAGAAATTTGCTGTTGGAATTGCTTCTTTGCTCAATCTCCAAATGAATAATTTAACTTTTGCATTCATTTTCACCTTGTGAATCTAAGCATTGTGATCTACCATAGCTACTTCCCTCATAGATTCTTCTCTTATCATATTTGAAATTGATTTCCCAGACATTTTCCTCTTCAGCTCCATGTAATCTGATTCTGAATCTTGACAAATCTGAATGCTACAGATTAATTTCACCAGTTCTTCCCCAAAAAACAGAGGAAGCTTCTCTCTATTCCACCTTCCTTCTTGAATAAAGCAATCAAGAGTTGAATTGTCTTCTTCAAAATTAGCCACAAAAGTAGGCCATTTATTCAGAGAATTGTCCAGGATCCATACATCCTTCAATACATTAATATTTCTACCATCCACTACTTTCCATCTTGTAAAGCCTTTCAAGGCCTTCCAATCGCTAGCAATAATCTTCCAAGAAGAAGAACCACCCTTCCAAGTTTCATTCCTCCACCAATCATTCCCATATCTAGCCGTTATAATTTTATTCAACAAGGAATTAGGATTAAGAACCAAATTCCAAGCAAACTTTGCTCTCATTGGTTCCAAACTGGATACAGCCGAGTGAAGCCCCCAACCACCCATTGATCTCAGTTCGCACAATTCTTCCCAAGCCACATAATGCATCCCTTGCTTACCGTCCAACTTATTCCAAATACTTGGGCTAGGTTGTAAAATATCAAACATTTGAACAAAAAAAGGTAACAAACATTTTAATCTAAATGATTAAGTTGTAAGGCCCACTTTTAGGCTACTTCTAAAGGGAAGTTGTAAGACCTATCCAAATAATTCAAACAACGGGGCGCCTTGTTATAGAGCTAGGTTGTAAGACCCATCTTTGGGTAACTCATGAGTAGAGCCACAAGTCACACTCCAAATTAAACTTACAGGCAACTTCTAACGGAGTCGTAAGACCTGTCAACCAAATGTTGCAAATCTATTTTTCATGGCTTATGTTTTGATGATGACAAACACAAGTAGGAAAATATCCAAAAAGGTTCATTAGAATTTCAAAGTTACAAACAACTTTTCCTAGCACACCCTACTCCCCCTTTTGTCATCACAAAAAGAGGGTCCAGATACAAAAGAAAAAACAAATAACGACTAAAAATCAAACTATAAAAAAAACAGGAAACAAACAACAGAAAGCACAAACTAAAAGAACGAGGGATCCTGATCATCAGATGGAGGTGGTGGAGGTGGCTGCTAAAAGTAACTGGCAAGCGTGGTAAACTGAGCATTGAACCAGGAGATGTCCTAGTCATGCTGCTGCTGCTGGTGAGTAAGGAATCTATCAAATCGGGCTAAATCCTCAGTGCGGTGCTGCTCGTAGCGGGCAATGTCCTCAGAGTATTGCTGCTCCTGTGCAGCAACGTAGGCGTCAAAGCGGGTCTCCCATCGATCAAACCTCTCAATCAATTGATCAACCGGTGAGTGCTGGTGGAGAGGAACAGGGTCAGGAAAGGGAGCGGGAGCGGGAGCCTCCTCCTCTCTAGCCCCCTGAGGTTCCTCAGGGTGGAGACGAGTACTGTGAAGGGTACTGAAGGAATTGTTTGAGTAGAATGGAGTTGGGAGGTTTGGTGGAATAGGATACTGAAGTTGGTATTTGGTTTCAAGGACATAGGCTATGATGTGTCCTAAGGCTAGATTGGGTTTTCTTTTGTGACCTGGATCACGGATTGTGGTTAAGTGATCAATGTATCGAAAAATTAGGTCCGCAGTATTAAATTTCCTATGAGCCATGATGTAGAAAGTAGTGAGGGAAAGTAGAGGGGTGATGTGGATTCGGTCGCCGGCTTTTGGAATTACGGAGGTGCGAAGGACATGTTGGATTGTCCTAGCATCTTTGACTAAAGAGCTAGTCTCTCCAACATGGTAAGGTATATTGGTCTGGCGAAGGAAGTGATTCGCCGTAGACCAGTCAAGATCAGGATCAGAGGCGATTAAGTGCAGCTTATCCCCGGTGGTGGATAGCTGTAAAAGATCAACACAATCCTGATATGTGATTTCGACAGGGCGTCGACTCACATAGGAGGTCAGGGCTGTGAAGGTAGGGTTGATGCGAATGTTTGCGAAAAACTCTCGAAGAAACTCGGAATTGAAAGGGAAAGCATGTGGGATAACTGTCTCCAGAATCATCAATCCTACCCACATCTCTTACCCGGTAATGAATCTTTTCGCTCACACCTCCCTTTGCTTCATTCTGTCTCTTGCTTCCCCTTTCAATTCCGAGTTTCTTCGAGAGTTTTTCCCAAACCTTCGCATCAACCCTACCTTCACAGCCCTGACCTCCTATGTGAGTCGACGCCCTGTCGAAATCACATATCAGGATTGTGTTGATCTTTTACAGCTATCCACCACCGGGGATAAGCTGCACTTAATCGCCTCTGATCCTGATCTTGACTGGTCTACGGCGAATCACTTCCTTCGCCAGACCAATGTACCTTATCATGTTGGAGAGACTAGCTCTTTAGTCAAAGATGCTAGGACAATCTAACATGTCCTTCGCACCTCCGTAATTCCAAAAGCCGGCGACCGAATCCACATCACCCCTCTACTTTCCCTCACTACTTTCTACATCATGGCTCATAGGGAATTTAATACTGCGGACCTAATTTTTTGATATATTGATCACTTAACAACAATCCGTGATCCAGGTCACAAAAGAAAACCCAATCTAGCCTTAGGACACATCATAGCCTATGTCCTTGAAACCAAATACCAACTTCAGTATCCTATTCCACCAAACCTCCCAACTCCCTTCTACTCAAACAATTCCTTCAGTACCCTTCACAGTACTCGTCTCCACCCTGAGGAACCTCAGGGGGATAAAGAGGAGGAGGCTCCCGCTCCCGCTCCCTTTCCTGACCCTGTTCCTCTCCACCAGCACTCACCGGTTGATCAGTTGATTGAGAGGTTTGATCGATGGGAGACCCGCTTTGACGCCTACGTTGCTGCACAGCAGCAGCAACACTCTGAGGACATTGCCCGCTACGAGCAGCACCAAACTGAGGATTTAGCCCGATTTGACAGATTCCTTACTCACCAGCAGCAACAGCATGACCAAGACATCTCTTGGTTCAATGCTCAGTTTATCACGCTTGCCAGTTATTTTCAGCAACCACCTTCATCTGATGATCAGGATACATCGTTCTTTTAGTCTGTGCTTTCTGTTGTTTGTTTCCTGTTTTTTGTAGTTTGCTTTTTAGTCGTTATTTGTTTTTTCTTTTGTATCTGGACCCTCTTTTTGTGATGACAAAAGGGGGAGTAGGGTGTAGTAGGAAAAGTTATTTGTAACTTTGAAATTCTAATGAATCTTTTTGGATATTTTCCTACTTGTGTTTGCCATCATCAAAAAGGGGGAGATTGTTGCAAATCTATTTTTCATGGCTTATGTTTTGATGATTGACAAACACTATTTCTCTTGGATTGCTTGTTGCTTCTAACGTTTCAGGAATCGAAGATCGGACGAACAAGACGAAGCCAATTCAGGATTGCGTAGATTTAGGGTTGAGTCAGTCTGTACTTTTCTTTTTTCACTTCTTGAGTCTACTTGTAATGGTCAAAGAGACTGATGCTAAGTAATCCTTCACACACACACTTGAGAGACTTAGAATTTCTGTTTTTACTCATATCGACCAGGACGATTTTTTATGTCGGCCTGGACGATCAGGCTTAAAATAAAAATTCTAAATAAGGATTCTTAATTAAGGCAGCCGACATTAACATATCGGCCTGGACGATATGTGTATCGGCCAGGACGATATTCTCAAAACAGAAAGAAGTTGCCGCCATAGACAATTAAGGTATACTGTATTTTTAAATTATTGGCCAGGACGATCCGGTAATCGGCCTGGACGATATTCACAAATTATGCCTTATTTGTTCAGGAAATCAAGGGAGTAATTAAGGATGATTGATACGATCATATCGTCCTGGACGATCGCAGGATCGGCCAGGACGATCCAGTCAAAAACCTTAAGTTACTTCAGGACGATAAATATCGGCCAGCTCGTATCCAGGGCTATTGTCAGGACGATTTGCCTCTGATTTGAATTGATCGGCCAGGACGATCGTGAGATCGGCCTGGACGATCAAGCCAAATTTCAATCGTCCAGGAGTGCATCCAGGGCGATGCTCTGGCCGATCTTCTTTGATTTGTACTGATCGGCCAGGCCGATGTCCATATCGGCCTGGACGATAAAGTCGGCAACTTGCAATTAATGAGCTCCTTTAAAGCTCTTCTATTTAAGAGCTCATGTTCAACGTTTTGAAGCACCTTTGGCTGATGCCTTGACCTGAGAAGACCTTGAGGAGAGAAAGAGAGAGAGGGAGAGAGAGGATCTTGTGAGGGGGAGCTTGTGTGGGGATTCACAAGGGTTGCTTCAAGGATCGCTCTGCTTGTTCTTCGTCTAGAGTTTTTCGTCCGTGGAAGGGTCGGTAGAGGTAAGGAGTTAGCTTTTGGTTGTGGTTCTCTGCCAGCTTCAGGTGGAAGCAAAAGGAGGTAGGTTCTCTGCCTTGCCGGGGTGGCAAAAAGGAGGTTCTTGTGAGGGCTTCTCCGCCTAGCTGTGGGGGCTAAAGGAGAGTCATGTTTTGTAGTGCAATACTTGGAGGGTGCCTCCAAGGAGTGGACGTAGGTCGAGTTGACCGAACCACTATAAACTCCTGTGTTCTTGATTTCTTGCTTCCGCACTTTTATTTCCGCATTTATTTTTTGTGGTGTGATTTTGGTTTGTGATTTTCATTCTTTGAGAAAAGAAATTTTTAATTATCAATTCACCCCCCCCCTCTTGGTTAGCTTGGGCCAGTTCTATAGGGCTTAACATCCCTAGCGAACTTTCACCAAATTCAAAACTAATGGACAGCTTTGCTGTAGGGCTTGGTTGTAAGACCTGCTAACGGGCTACTTCTAAGAGAAGCCGCAAGATCCACCTTACGGGCTACTTTCAATGAAAGCCATAAGCCCCGCAAATTCAAATACTTGGGCTACTTCTAAAAAATGCCGTAAAACTCGCCTTACGGGCTACTTTCAATGAAAACCATAAGTCACTCAAATTCAAATACTTGAGCTACTTCTAATAAAAGCCGTAAGGCCCGTTTCAATTCAAACTTCTAAGTAACTTCTAAATGAAGTCATTAACCTCAAACCAAACCAACTACTGGGTATTCTTATAGACATAAACCTCAAAATCTAATAAAACTAAAACCCACATCTAACCATCTCAGTCTATTCGGGATCCCTGAGAGGAGGCAACCCATGGCTGTTAACTAGATTCCCTTGATACTACGGTAAATGATTGTTAGTGTTGGTAGACTAAAACCTACGGTATACCCAAGACGATGAAACCATCAAATCTTGATCGGATTTACCTCCATTTTTCTTTATTCATCATTAATTAAGATTTCTCTCTTATTTGTTAAGAGGGGTAATTAACTATGAGTGCTTGTGCTCATGGGAAGTGAGGACCCAGATCTAATTAAACCTTGACACTACCCTAAAAAAAAATCTTGTTAACTACTATCTTACCCAAGGAAGATGGAATGCTATGTCTGCAATGTAGAATTCATGCATTCGTGCCATTTTTCTTGAGCTAACAACCATCAGCAACCTTAACTACTCAATTTGAATGATAAGGTTGATAGTCATGGAGTATAATGTCTCCTGTCATGTGATCTAATCCTCCTTAGTCAATAACCCAAAGTTTGATTGTCTTATACCGAGTGATCGTGTAGGCTAGTAATAGGTTGTGGAGACTGTTGGTTCGTGATGTTGTTAAGCAATAACTTCAGCATCTCTAAATGCTTCTTGGAGAAAGGAATGGCTTCCGCTTTGATTGATTGATCTTGTGCAGTGTTGACAGAGTTTGCCTTGCTTTCTTCTGCTGATTATTTTTCCTTCCAATAAGTTGCTTTTCCATGAATCTTCCAACATGTCTCCTTTGTATGTCCTGGTTTGACATAGTGATCACACTATGGTCTTCCTCCCTTCTTTTGATGTTGATTTTCAACATGTGAGGGTTTTCGATTGTTGCGGATAATAAGAGCATTTCCTCCTTCAACCATTGGATATCCTTATAGGCCTCCCAGCATGACCTTTCTTCAGTTCTCTTCCTCAGAAAAGGCCTCCTGGAGATTTGGAAGAGGTTTGGTTCCCATGATCCATCCTCTAACGCCATCCAAGTTCTTGTTCAAATCCATCATGAATCTGAATATTCTTTTTGTCTCAACAATCTTCCGGTTAATTGCGTGATATTATGGGCATTTTCATTTATACTGTTCAAACATATCTAATTGTTGCCAATAACGGGTTAGGGTATTAAAATATTGAGTTACCGTCAGGTCCTCTTATCGGCAGTCGTGAAGGATGGTCTCAATTGCGAATAGCTCGAATGTGTTGTCGGAACTGGAGTATGTCTTTTTAACGGCCTCCCATATTTCTTGGGCCGTCTCGTAAAGAAGAAATTTCTCACCGAATTCTACATTTATGTAGTTGATGAGCCAATACATGATTTGATGATTCTCTGCTTTCCATTTTCTGTAGAGAGGATTGGTTTGCGGTGGTATAGGGGCTTCATCGGTGAGATAGTGCTCTTACTCTCTCTTGCAAATTAACATTCTCACCGATTGAGACCATTGTAAAAAATTTTGTTCATTAAATTTGTGGATTGTGATGAGAGGAGGAAGAGGAGAAGAGTTGTCTGCAGATCCAGAGTTTCTGGTGTTCAAACTGGTAATATTTTGGTAGTAGGATGAGATCTCGCTATCCATGAATATGGTTGGGTTTCCTCGGTTGAAAGAGAAGATAAATTTTGGGTAAGGGCTACCAGTGCTTGAAGAGAGGCTATCGGCAGGATGATGGAGAGTTATCGCCGGATGAAGGTTGGAAGAAAAGGAGGAAGGTTTATCGCCGGCACTCAGAGAAGGCTTATGATTTTCTTAAGCTCTGATACCATGAAAATATTGTTAAGGTGAAATTGAATTTAAATTCTATTCATTAGAATCATTACATTAATATGCACTCTAGGATAATAAACATAAATAGAAAGATATTTAATCTAATTAATTATAAGAAACAGAAGAGGAAATGCATTTAATCTAATTTATTCTAATAATTATATCCCACGGATCTTGGTGTCAGAAGAGGAAATCTCCAATTGTAGCTCACGGATTGCTGACCTTTCAAAGCCGTGGGCCCCCTCTTTGCCATGTGATTCAACACTATTGATTTGAATCTATACATAAAAATCACAAAAATATAGGAAAATAGCTAATTTATTGATAAGTAGGTAATTGTAGCTTGTCTAGAGTTATTGGTACAAGTGGGAGAAGAGCTTTGGGCAATATAGAATGTCTACAACTCCACATGGAATTTGGGGGAGAGATTGAGAGAGAACCAACGCTCTCTAAGGGTTTGCATTTTTTCTTCATTGCCCTAAGGCTCAATATGAGTTTTTATAGGCATAGTGACACATATTAAATACTTAATAAAGCTAAGAAAAGCAATAAAACTAGCATTCTTACTATCCATTGATTAACCTGTTACATTTTATACTGACACAAATTTAAACACAGAAATCACAAAATTGCAGGAAAAAAGCTAATATATTGATAAGTGGGCAACTGTAGCTCGTCTGAGTCTCCTAGTTGAAGGGGAGCTAGGCTTTGGGCAATATAGGATGCCCACAACTCCTGATGAATTTCGGGGGGGAGAGGGAGAGAGAGCCAAAGCTCCATGGTTTTACATTTTTTCTTTCTTGCCCTCATACTCAGCATGAGTATTTCTAGGCATAGTGTAACTTATTAAATACTTAATAAACCTAGGACGCACATTCATACTAGCATTCTAACTGTCCATTAATTAATCCATTACATTTTATTTCCTCAAATGATTTTCAAACCAGCACTCTTAAAGATAAGCTGAACAGATGCCAAATATGATGAATCACACCCTCTCAAACGGGTGCTATGGCTAAGGCATATCTAGATAAACGCCTTTCTTTAAGGCATCAGGCAATGCAGTGATTGCCTTGCTTGTTTTGAGTGATGGATGCTAATATTTTAAGTTGAGGAAATTGTAAAAAATGGTCGGAGGGCTAATTGTGAGGGTCTATTTTAGTCACAAATTATTCAAAGTGGTCAATTTTTGCCCTTATTTTCTCAAATATAATCCAAAATTGTTTCATAATTAGAACCATTGTTTATTTTGACAGAAATTTCATATAAAGTTTATTTTCTCAAATAGTGTTTCTAACTGTGGGGCTATTTTAAATCATATTTAATGAGTCTAATAATTAAATTTGAGACTTTAAATAGTTTGAGATTAACATTACCTCACACAAATAATCTATGGAACATTTTTTATCATTTTCATTTCAAATAGTAAAGATGATTTGCTTTTTGATGATGATAGCTTGACATAGGTAGATGTTAAAGAGCATTAAGAGTTATAGGAAAATTAGCGTGAGTTAGATCAAATGCTAGCACAATAGCTCAGATTTCTGTAGTAGTAAATATTAAGGATGAAGAGGATGAGTCCAAGGAAAACAAAATATACCTAGTGATATAGAAAACAATATGGATGGATTAACTTGAAATAGATATTAAGATTAAACTTTCGCAGGCTATGAATGCTAGAAACTTAAGTTTAACTATATTTGTTTGTTTTCTTAGGAAATTTTTCAAACTTGGAATATTATGGAACTTGAAATCTCATTATTTTGCACAACAAATTTTAACAAAATTATCACCATTTTATATTCTTCAATAATCGTACTCATAATTAAAATAATTTATAAGCTATAAAGCCATTTCTTTTTTTAGTGCCTCACTTCACGTAGCACCTCAGGCATTGGGAAGCCATATCGTCTTGATAGCAGTTAGTGCTATTGATAACATTGCAACACGCATGTGTATTTTATCCACTGCCTTCTTATCATCTATCTATTTTCTCAGTTTGCATGAATTATCTAAAGTGACTGCATATATAATTGATGATCAATTTCTTAGTTGTTACTTCGCAGATGGTGAGGTTGATAGCTTCAAACTGATCCCAGTAGTTCATGTTGCAAACATTGTTCGAAGAACCGAGTTCTTTAAGCCAAACTGTTCACTCGTCATTATGGATTTTCTGTTCAGACATGGGTACGCTACTTTTCAGCTTATCATGCTCAATCTAGTGATTGATTGATCCTACAGAAGCCATTTCCATACCCACCAGGACAAAAAGGAGGGAAAAGAACAAATATAATAGAAAAATAAATAAGATTACGTCCCATTGTTTTAAACTTTTAATTGTCATGAATACTATATCAGGCAGTTGACGTTTCAGGTTTCTTTTGTCCATTGTAGTCGCTAAAGCCCACATATTAAGGCTAAAATTATATTATGGTTTTTTCCTGAAGTTAAATGCAATGCCACGTTATTGTAGTAAGTAGTTATTTATGTTATAGAGTCTATATTTCATGTATTTAGGACATATTTGGGTGCACTTAATTTTGTAATTTGTTTTCGCCACCAGGATTGACCTTCATGTTTTGTTGTTTTAGGCCTTTGAGTTGATTGAGTAATTTCTTAAATTTAGCCTTGTATTGTGTTAGACTGGTCCAGGATGGACCGGTCTAGTCAGTCCAGGAGGGACAAGCCTCAAGGCGAATAGGTTCCACTTGTTATAGAAGGCGGACAATTTCCGTCTCCAAACCGTGGGTCTAGCAGCCTTTTAGGGAGGAATTAGGATGGTTTAGGAGGGAAATTCAAAGGAGAGGCTGTTTAGATGTTTTCTTTATTATTGTATGCTTTAAGTAGGATGTTTTCCTTGGGTTAGGTTAGGAAGAGTTGTGCTGAATTTAGTTTGTTCTTAGGGAGTTCTGGGCTCTAACCGGCGGCTAGAGATTGGGATAGCCAGATCCTCCTCTCCAATTGAGGATCCATTGTATCTTGGTGTTTTTCTTCCACTGTTATTAATTAAAAAGTTTATTTCTCATTATTCTTTCAAATTCTTCTCGATTCTATTTTTGCAAAGTGCTGAAATTCAAATTTAGCCAAGGAAATTCTTGGTTCCTACAAGCGTTTTCTATCAAATTGGTATAAGAGCATTGTCCTAGGCAGAAATATAGGATTCATTGTTGATTTTTGCTGTGTTTTTCCTTCTGTATTGTTGATTTTGGCTGTTTGATCACCAAATCCGTTGTTTTTTTATTGATTTTGTTATTTGGAGTCTAGATCCGGGTACTTATGGTAGGAAAAAGTGTAGAAGCGTTGGAGAGGGAGATTTGACAAATGAAATCTGAAATTTCATATATACAAACCTAAATTTCATATTGCAAAAGTCAAATATTGCCATCCACGAGAAGATCGATGGAAAATTTTCTATCATGGAGGAGATGTTGAAGAAATTGCTAGAGGGTCAAACCAAATTATTGTTGTCGAAGGTGAGGGAATCCACCGACAGCCAAGGAAGTGAGAAAAACCCTAAGCCAAAAAGGCGAAGGGAAGATTAGGAGGTGAAGATTTTGGAGGGAGCAGAAAAAATGCCTCCCATAGAGCCTATTCTTAGGGAGGAGTTGGGTAGAGAGTATGTAGAGAGGTGTGAGGGGCTTGGACATGAGCGGAAGGGTGTTGAATTTGAAAGGAGAGGGGTTGAATTTGAAAGGCGAGGGCTTGATTATGATCGAAGGGGTGTTGAATTTGAAAGGAGATGTGCTGAATTTGATCAAGGGGTGCTTAAGTTGAAGGGAGAAGGTGGGCTTGTGATGGAAGGTTTGGGTACGAGTGGAGAAGGGATGATTGGCATAAGTAGTGGGAACCACCCCCTTGGGCAATGAGAAACTTTGGAGGAACCTGAGGTGACATAGATCTGAGGGTGAGGAAGCTGAAGATGCCTATTTTCAAGAGAGAGTATGCATATGGGTGGATCTACAGGTGGAAAGGTACTTTACCGTCAAAAGGTTGACGGAGGAGGAGAGACTGATGTCAGACGAGACGTGTTTGGAGGGGACAACTTTAGCATGGTACTAGTGGAGAGATACGAGGCAACTCATATGGACTTGGAGGGAGTTTAAGGACTGCTTGTTGGAACATTTTCAAACTAGTAGGGGAGGGGACTTCTATGAGCAATCCTTCACCTTGACGCAAGAGGACACGGTGGTGGAATAACGTGAGTAGTTGAGCACCTGGCCAATCGATTGGACTGACTTCAGGGAGGCTGTACTGGAGGGAAATTTTATGAAAGGGCTCAAACCAGAGATTCGAACGAAAGTTAGAGTGACGAAGCCTCGTGATTTGGGAGAGGTTATAAAGCTAGCTCAATTAGTGGAGGATCAGAGGCACTTAGAGAGAGACTGGAGGCAGCAGCTTAGGAGGTTCATATAGAATGATCACCACCTTTTTGGCACCCAATGAACCGATACTAGGTACTCTTTGGGAGACCCCGAAGGAGATGCTTGAAGGAGGAAGATAGGGAAAACTTCAATAAGCTCACAGAAATGGAGTTACAGGAGAAGAGAGTGAAGGAGCTTTGTTTTAGATGTGAGGAGAGGTATACACCGGGGCACAGATGTAAGGACCGAACTTTTCAGGTTCTTACCATCTGTGATGACAAGAGAATTGTGGAGGGTATCGTCTTTCACCTTGCGTATAAGGTGGGTCTGTGGGAGAGGGGTATTGTTAGACCGATCTAGGATGGACCGGTCCAAGAGGGACCGGCCTCAAGGCGGACATGTTATGCTTGTTACAGAAGGCAGACAGTTTCCGCCTCCAAACCATGGGTCAAGCAGCCATCTTTTAGGGAGGAAATTAGGGTGATTTATGAGGGAAAGTTTAAATGAGGGGATGTTTAGATATTTTCTTTATTATTGTATACATCAAGTAGGATGTCTTCCTAGGGTTAGGGTAGGAAGAGTTTTGCTGAATTTAGTTTTTTCTTAGAGAGTTTTGGGCTCTAGCCGGCGGCTAGAGATTAGGAGAGCCGGATCCTCCTCTCCAATTGAGGATCCATTGTATCTTGCTGTTTTTCTTCCACTATTATCAATTAAAAAGTTTATCTCTGGTTATTCTTCCAAAATCTTCTCAATCTATTTTTGCAAAGTGCTAAAATTCAAATTTAGCCAAGGAAACTCTTGGTTCCTACAAGCATTTTCGGTCATATTGTTGGCCATGTCATCTATCAAGTCATGTATCAAATGTTTGTGGCCTTGAGCTTAAGCCAACCTAATAATTCCACCTATTTCCCTTGTCCAGACTGCCATATTTTGATATTTTGGAACTTTTATTGACCACCACCTCTAAATTTGACATTCATATCTCCATTTAGACTAGCTATGTCATTCTTTACTTGCCACCTCATCAGCCCTGCAACTATGGCCACCCGCTCTCTTCCCTCAGAAAGTTCATTAGGGATGTTAAGCCCTTATGAACTAGCCCAAGGCTAACCAAGAGGGGAGGGGGGGGGTGAATTGGTATTTTAAAAATTTCTTGATCTAAACACAAACTCAAACCAAAGTTCACCACAAAGAAAATCAAAGTGCGGAAATTAAATACGGAAAAAAGCAGTAATAAAGAACACAGGAATTTATAGTGGTTTGGTCAACTTGACCTACATCCACTCTCCGGAGGCGCCCTTCGAGTAGGCTTGTCAATATTGGACCCGATCCAAAAGCCCGACCCGAACCCGACTCGAAAATTTCGAGTTTGGGTGACCCGAACCCGAAGCGGGTCGGGTTTGGGTCTGGAAATTCGACCCTTTTGCAAAAATGGGTCGGGTTCGGGTTGACCCGGAAAGCCGGGAATAAACCGAAAAGACCCGGAAAAGACCCTGCCCGTGTTGCATGCCCCGGGTTTCCCGACTGCCCGTCCATCGGGATGCCAGGTTTGCTCGCGTAGCCCGCGTGGCCGCGAGCATCGAGCCGCAATTGTTGCCTGCGTGACACGCAAGAGCCCACGTCGCATTGCAGCGTGCGATGCCGCGCCGGCGCCTATGGCTGCATCGAGCCTGTCGTCGCCCCACTGGCCGCTACAGCTCCTAACGCCATTGCCAGCTTCCGGCTACCGTCGCCGAACGCCGCTGCCGTTGCCCGCTGAACTTGCCAAATGCAGTTGCCGCAGACGCTGCCCACTGAAGCTGCCTAAATGAGTCGGGTTGACCCTAACCCGAAGCGGGTCGGGTTCGGGTCCGAAAAATTGACCCATTTGCAAAAACGGGTCGGTTTGACCCGAACCCGAATAGTGCCGGGTCAGTTCCGGGTTCGACCCGAACCCGACCCGTAACCCAAAATTGACACCCCTACCTCCGAGTATTGCACTAAACTCAATGACTCTCCTTTTGCTCCCACAGTAAGGCGGAGAAGCCTTTACAAACCTCCTTTCCACTGACACCGGTGAGGCATAGAACCCGACTCCTTTTGATTCCTCCTGAAGTAGGCTGAGAACATCGATCGATTGTTGTAGTAGACCTCTCTCGAACCTCCAAGGAACCAGGAATGATGACTGGAGAAGACTACTCGGATCCTTGCTTGAAACAACCTTTGTGAAACCTTTCACAAACTCTTCTTCACAGGATCCTCTCTCTCTCCCTTTCACTCCCTCTCCTCTAGGCTCTCTCAGGTCAAGACAACAACAAATGATACACTCTTGGGTAAAACAAGAGGTCTTATATAGAAGAGCTTCAGAATAGCTCTTAATTGCAACAAATCGACATTATCATCCAAGAGGATCTGAAGATCGTCATGTACGATCAGTACAAATTTAGCTCAATCAGCCAGGGCGATTTGGGATGATCACGATGAAATTTGTTCATATCGTCCAGGATGATAGTATATCGTCCTGTACGATTAGTAAAATTCATTAAATATCGTCAGGACCATCACCCTGGATGGGAGTCTGGATGTTGAAAAAGTAACTTGATCGTTCGGGACAATTAGTTCAAAATATCACAGATCGTCCAGAACATCGCCCTGAATGGATGTCTGGACGATGAAATATTGACCTAATCATCCAGGTCGATCACATGATCGTCCGAGATGATTTGTTAAAAACAACACAGATCGTTCAGAACATCGCCCTGAATAAAACCAGGTCGATGTCCGATCGTCCAGGAAGAGTTAAGGTTTTGTTAACTGATCGTCCCGGACGATCCTGCGATCGTCCAGGACGATATGATTGAGCAATCAAACCTTAAGTATTTTCCTTAATTACCAGATTAATTTAGGCATAATTGTGCTGCATCGACCAGGACGATGTCAAAAAATAAACATACCTAAACCGATTTGGATGCTGATTCTTTCTGATTTGAGCCTATCGTCCAGGACGATGATAACATCGTCCGAGACAATGTGCTTAATGACTGATGCCTTAATCAGGATGCCCTAATTAGGGTTTCTATTTTTAACTGACCGTCCAGGACGATGTGATAAAAAACAGAGAACTATAAAACAATCAGAATTTTTCCCTCAAGTGTGTGTGTGCAAGGTTACTTTGCAACATGACCCACATTGATACAATTGACTCAAGAAAAGAAAAACGATTACAAAGTGACTTAGTCCTAGTCTACCCAATCTTGAGCTGGCTTGAGTTGTACTCGATCTTGTGGACTTGAAACGTTAGTAGACAAGGCAGTCGTAGAAAAACAAGAATATTTGCTATCATCAAAATTTTGTTCCCTGAAATCAGGTTCGCAACACTCTCTCTTGTATTGATTACTAGCTTTGGAATCAACTTGTATTTACTAGTTTTGCTTAGAAACTTACATTGACTACTTGGAAATCATAAGTCATGCTTCAAAATCCTCCTACCATCTCTTACCTCTCTTGATTTGGTTCTTGCTCAAAGTCTTTATATATGACCTTGTATGGAACAAAAAAGGATTTTGATTGTTGAATGTAATTGCCCTTGAGTGCTCTTTACACATTCTCTTTGTGAGCTTTCTCTTTTGAGAGGACTTCTTGAGAGTGTGAGCTCGCAACCTTTGAAGAAGGATTTTCAAGGAAGTAGAATTAATATATGGCAAAGGATTGCTCCTAGAGGACAATATTTGCTTATCCCAGGTTCTTATCCAATATCCAGGATCTCATAAGATCTTCTTACATTAGAATTTTGTTCTTGTCGCTTCTTATTTTATAAACTCACTAGTCTCACTTTAGAGCTTATTGTATCTTTCAATCAACCAAAACTTTTATTTTTTTAGTTCAATGAGTAATCCGTGTTAATCCTTAACACTAGTATGATCGATTGTTGAAGAAATATTTAGCATATGTTTGCGTTGTATCTTTATTGTTTTTACTTTAGATGAGAACAATATTTTAAAATTGTGCAATCGGGTATTAAGACATTTTCTATTATTTGAGGTGAGGTGTAAGCTTAAGAATTAAACCATTAAATTAATAAAAATATGAAATGATTAGTAATAGTAACATTGAACTAAGTCATAGCAATAAGTCTCTCCTACTCCCAATTCAACATAAACAATCAGTCTAAATTTTAAGATTATACTTTATGAATTCAAAAGTCTCAACTCTCATCATTTAGTGTCTTCATTAGAATCATCATTGCACAGAGAGGCACGCCTCAGCCTCACTGAGGTGTACGCCTCATTAGGCTAAGGTTTGACGTTCGCCTCATGATGCTTTTTCCAAAACTGTGCTGAGGCAAGCCTTGTGACGTGCCTCTTGTATTTTAAGCTGTGGATGTTTTTTCTTTCTTATGTGTTTATTTACATATAAATTCTAGTGCATAAATAAACATGTATTTTTGTAATTTTTTGCACCATTTTATTAGTCATTTTTGTATCTATATCAAATGTGTTTTGTCTCCTTTGAAATTTTCGTGGTTTGTTCTAATCTTTAAGATTAACATCTCCTAAAATTTCATTACATTGAAATTCATTTGGTTTGTCAATTGCATTCATATATATTTTTTGTTCTAAATTTATATTCTTTGTATTTTTCCTAGAACTTTGCTGCTTAAAGTCCAATTATTGCTTCAACGTTGTCAATTTTCATATGTTTGATGAGATCTATGACTTCTAGTAGATTTTTTTCCAAATTCACCCATCTAGGATTCTAGGTTACTAAAAAAAATGTAGAACTTGAGTGCCGTGTTATAAACACCTGGTAAAGTAGACATTTTGGCACATTCAAAATGACTACTCTTAGTGGTACCTCTTACCAAACACAAGACCATATAATTGATGAGAACTTTTCTCATTTGTGTGAGCAAATGGATGACGTTATATGTGCAGTTCGAGAGATGAATACTTAATTTGCTGCTGTTGATGGCAGAAATCCTTGGAACAAAGTCAAAATCCACTTGAATTTGGCTGCTCTTGTTAATGTGTACAACAAAGTTATTACCCCTGATTAGCCTCCTCGTCCAACTCATTCTTGCAAATCATTTGCCTCATCTGTACCTCTCCTCAAAATACATGGAAATTATGTTGATCCCTTCGACAATTCTCTCTAGTTCGATGAGGCTCCTTATCAAGCTAATGCCCTGTAGAATGATATGGCCAACTTGCTCCATATATTATTGAACGTGATTGTTAGCCTCTTGACACCCATTAGGTTGTGCCTATCGTAATGTTACCCTGGGCATAATGACAACGTTCTTTATTTTGAAATGACCTAAAGAGTCAAAGTAAACCCTCTTACTGCTTGTAGTTTCATGGACCTGGAGGTTTTCATGGTTTGGATTATGGACATGAACTAATTCTTTGATTGAATCACCTTGTCTAAAAACCAATTATTAAATTTGCTTATACGAAATTGGTTTGGGCATGCCAAGTCTTATTAGAACAACGATGAACAACAAGTTAGGCTTGTTTTGGGACAACTTTTTTGTTACTTCTTAAAGCAGCTTTCTAGTACAAAATTTTAAATTTCTTATTAAAAAGCTGCTTTAAGAAGCAGTAAAAAAGCCATCCCAAATAAAGCCTTAGTCATTTTGGCCATCCTATTCTAAGCTCTTGGGTAGAGCTGAAGGAAACATTGAAACTTAAGTACCTCCCTCCCACTACTTCTTGGACGAGTTGATTACTTTTCAACTAATAGCTAGTCTAATCTGATCGAGTGGCGAAGGTCTATTTTGTGTACATTTGCATTGCACATGTATTGTCCCAAATCAGATGACTACCTGAAAGTTTTGCTTGTGCAGGTTTGTTAGTCCTCAGGACTTTGGTTACTTATCGCTGTTGCATAGCTTAAGGAGTGGAAATTGCTCTTGAACCTATTAAGGCGAGTTTTTCTGTCTCAAATCTCGCAACATGCTGTTATTATTGTCTCATCTTGTTGCTGGTTAGTTGATTGTATTCTCAGTTGTCCTATTGTTTTCATTATAAAGAGGAGGCCACCTATACAGGAAGAATTGGGATGATAATAAGAATGTAATCATTAATTGTTGAACATATATAAAATTTTGTTATGTTATTCTTTCTGTTTTCTATATTTTTTTCAGCTCTGAATATTTAAAACAAATTTCACCTATTTCTGAACAGATTGTTACCCATTATTTATCTTTTTGTATTCTCAAAGTTCTGATAAAATCATTTTGATGCATGATTATGATTATGCTGCCACAATCATTCATGATTGAATATCATTGATAAACCATTAATTGTTGAACATATATAAAATTTTGTTATGTTAGTCTTTTCTGTTTTCTATATTTTTTTCAGCTCTGAATATTTAAAACAAATTTCACCTATTTCTGAACAGATTGTTACCCATTATTTATCTTTTTGGATTCTCAAAGTTCTGAACTGAAAGTTCTGATAAAATCATTTTGATGCATGATTATGTTATGCTGCCACAATTATTCATGATTGAATATCTTTGATAAACTGCCATTAAGTTGTTTGGTATAGAGAATATTATAGCTGAGTTTCTTTCTATTCCTGCACCTTGTATTCGGCTTCATTTTTTTTTTTTTTTTTGAGTTTAAACTATATTGAGCTCAATTTGCATTCAACAAAGTGAATTAAATGGGATCTGAGCTGTTTTTTTTTGCAGGATCAACGGTCGAATCCAGTTCATCAGAATTTTAAAATTTATTTTCAGCCAGTATTATAAATCTGAGCTTCAAGCAAATCTCAACTTTATTTATACTTGAACTTTGCCGAGTGGCCAATACTTGGAAGGACTATTGCTAATGATGTTGAAGTTTAAACTCTAGTGGTCTTATAGTTTAAAGTTTCGTTTGGGGCGATTTTCTTACTGCTTTTTAAAGTAATTTTTTAATATAAAAAAATTTTTAAATTAAATTTTTTTGTATAAGAAAGCAATCCCAAACAAAGCCTAAATTTTCTTGAATTGGCTTTGGAGCACAAAAAAAAAAAAAAATCTTTCCCATTGCAATTTTATAATCACTTCTTAAAAAGTTGTAGTCATAACAAATAGATCCTAAAACTTTTTTATCCCTATATTGACTAATAAGTTAACACAAGTTCTTCCACTCTAATGCTAAAAAATCTTGATTAGTTAAATGAAATGCCATTGGCAACTTTTTTTTTTTCACTCCCTTTTTGGCAACCTTCATTGTGCCTTGTGTTCTTTGATCAATTTAGGGTTTGAGGGATCATTTAGGGCCTATAAAGTAACAAACAAGTCAATGGATATTTGAATTCATTTAGGGATGAGCAGGGAGAGAGCCACTTAAGGGAATCTAAGTGAGTGTCATTTAGGTTTGAGGATGGCTGAGAAGTTAGGTTTGATAAAGCATTAACCCAAAACCTGAATTGTTTGTAGACTTATATGTCTCAAGAAATTGATTTGATAAAGCATAAATCTTCTCATCATTTTTAGATTTGAAAAATTAAAATATTCAAAAAATTATTTTAAGATCATTTGAACTCTATTTTCTGTAAACTTATACTTGCAATGAGAATCCCGATGAGATGCAACCAATGATACAAATAATATCTTTATTTGAGTCTAAATGGATTTAAATCATGTACTATAAGCAAGATTGTGAAAACTGAATTGGACAACAAACTGGAAGAACGAGAGATTCACGGTTCGAACTCGGGTTGAATTGGATGATGTAATAAATAATAATATTATTATAAAAATAAATAAAATTAACATTATAATGAAATATAATAATCATATATATATATATATATATATATATATATATATATATATATATATATATATATATATATAACACAAAATAAAAAGTAAATTTTTATAATATATAATTAAATAGATAAAAAATATTAATAACTAAAAAGTAAAATTGCCAAAAAAAAATAGTATTCATATTTTAAAAATTAATTGTTTATAATATATAATCAAATATATAAAAAAATGGATAAAAAATAAAATTTAAATATTATCAACTAAAAAAAATAAATATTACCCATATTATAAAAATTAAGGAAAAAATTATTAAAAAAAGATGTTTTTGCTTTGTATAGTGTATACATGAAATCAAAGATAGTTTTTTGCTTTGTATGATTTAGTGATTTGCTTTATATAGTTTATATAGCTTTTTTGTTTTTACTCATGATAGGAGCTCATATGGAGTAAGGCAGTCATGTCATAATGTTGAAAGTAATATTTTATCATATTAATCTTGTACTCTAAAGAATTAATAGATGTTTTTCATATATCTCTTTGTTCATTTAATGCATACAATGATTATGTGTGTATTTAAAACTTAATGTGATGTATTGCCTTGACTGAGAAATGTAAGAACAATAAAAAATATTGAAATAGAATGTTGGCATGCCTAGACATATGTTGTTTGATTATTCTACATTCAATGGAGATAATACAACTATATGAGGTTAGCAAATATCTTTTTCACTCATATAAGCTTGACTGAGATCAAGGGATGCATATGCTCTAATCCACATCTAAAATTAAGAGTCTCATTAGAAAAATTATGATATTTACTTACATTAATCCAAAATATCAACTATAATACTTATTTTTATTCAATGATAGGAATTTAAAAGCATCATTTTTGTTTTCATAGGATAACTTATGTAAATATAGTAGATAGTAGTCATATACCATCAAAGAATTTTCTTGATCGGGCATGGATCTCGAAGCAAAATCAAGTTTGAAACTTCAAAAATTAATTTGATAACCATCGGAACTCTGATTACAATAAACTTATAGACGAACTAAAGGTCTAAAAAATACAAACCCAATGATACTAAATTCAACCCAATCCAAGCTCAAATAGATCCAAATCAAAGACCCAAAGTGCGCTTGGAAGATTCAATCCATAATTTGGATTACCAAACACTTTCCGAATGTGACATGCTTATGGTCGAATCGAGCGACTTGACGAGGAAAATCCTGCATGCCTAAGATCATCAAATTCTGATATCATTAAAATAATTAAATTTCCAGTAAATTGTCCATGATCAAGGGATTCAACATCGGCTTCCCATTCAAACCACTCCCAATTTACCTTTGATCTTCTCTATATTTACTGGCAATGATACTCTTAGAAAATTATAAAAATAGACCCCTCATTTCTCATGAGAGGGGACCCCAAGAAAGAAAAGAAGAGAATGAAGCAATGAAGCAAGAATAGAAGGAAGACAACGAAGAGAAAGGGAAAAAGCTCTCATGCCACCAAACTTGTCCATTGCAGGACTTCCACCCGGCAACCGACTGACGTCGAAGTTCTGCCCGACCGACGACTGATGCCAAAATTCTGCCTTACCGCCGTCTGACACCAGAGTTCTGCTCGACTGCCAACTAACGTCGGAGTTCTGCCCGGCCACTGGCTGACGTCGGAGTTCTGCCCGACAGTCGACTGATGACAGATTTTTTCCTGATTATCAATTGAAGCTAGATTTTTCCCCGACCACCAAACGTCACTAGATTTTCAACCTCCATTTGTAAGTATATTTCAACCCAAAATTTGATTATTGTAATATGATCATCGTAAATCATGGGGACGAGTCAGTCACTTATAATCCAACCAAACGCTATTGGAACCATTACTGGGCGTGCCATCATAGTTTCTTTTTCAGGGTTTCCACGTAAAATTTTGGTGTTCCTTTTTTATTCTGTTTCTGTGCTGGATATCCATACAAGGCTAAAATAGAAAAAAAAACTCTTACTCTATCACTACTTATATTCTAGTCCGTAACAGTTTGACGCCGCTTGTGGGAAACAATCCCATAATTCTAAGTATAATTTCTTCAATGAACAACAGGCGTATCAATCACATCTTGGGAGCCTTCCGCTTCAACACCCATCAATCTAGGAATCAGTCCATGAATCATGGATGCCAAGTATTCACCTCTTTTTATTGTGGGGGGCAAAATATAGCTGGATAAGGAACTTCAAGACCTTCCTTAGAAGAACATATCTGAAAGATGGATAATCTTAAAATGAGATCCTTTAACTCTTACGAGAGACTTGGCAACTAGTGCTAACACCATAGGAGGATGTTCTTCCCCCTAGAGATCCACCACTAGCCAAAGATGTTAAACTAGAACATCTTCATGTAGAGATTCCTCTTCCTCCGCCAAGGAGGCATCTATAATCACATCAAGACAACAAACTTGCTGACACTGGAAGTTTTACCCATCCTTCGCAAATAGGTTGGCAATCTGCATTCCTACAGACATCCCTGAAGACTTAGTTCGACCGCACGTTATTGAGCTCTCTCATTGTCCTATAACATGAATTGTGAAGATTGGTTTGAAAAGAGCCCCCCGTGGGAGGTGTAAGACAATCTCTTCGTTAGAGGGACTTCCATAAGTCATCACCTCTGAACGAAGCCATTCTTCAACACCCTATTTCAGCAGGATTCAAACTAATAAGCATCGATTTCTACAATGGGACATTTGACCCATACGAGTATATCAATCACTATAAAACCATGATACATATCTAGCGAGCCTCTATCAGGTTTTTCTTGTTACCCTTAAAGGATAAGTGCAAATATGGTTCTATTCATTTCCAGCTAGAATGATCCCTACATTCCTCAAATTGGCAAAGTGTTTGTTGAATAAATCATTACCAATTGAATAATTGCTAAAGATTCTTCTCACATCTCTAGGATCAGCCAAAATAAAGGAGACTATCTAAAAGAGTATTTTCAATGATTTTTCATCGAGGCTTGGCAAATTTTATGCGTAGATCTTGAATTGCAGCTTAGAGAAGTCTTTCTTAGAGGCCTCCATCTTGACCCCTTTTATTTGGCACCATGCGAGACATGGTTCATTCATACACTAACTTGATCCATCATATGGAGGCACAAATTTATGTAGATGAAGCCATAAATGCTCACAAAAAGTAGTTTGAGCAAATAAATGAAAAGAGCAAAGGTGCACCTGGGCTGAATAATTTATTCTCACAACAAAAGAAGGGAAAAATAATCTTCCTCATAGTTCCCCCCAATGCCATGATGAGAACCATGATAGGAGGAGTATACACCACTTAACATATCTCGAGTAAAAGTCTTGATGGCCATCTAAAATCAGGAGAATGTGAAGTAGTCTAATCTTTTAAAGCTGAATACAGAAAATTAGGATCAATACTATCATTTTCATTATAGTCATGGCCACACTACTTAATCATGTAAGCAGCTCAATGATGAAATTGAGAGGCTTGTCCACTAAGGTTATCTTTGACATTTTATTCGATATTCTCCTGCTTAAGAGGAAGGTCGTCCCACTTGGGCGGGGTGGGGGGGGGGGGGGGGGGGGGGGAATAATAATTTTAGAGACAACCATTAAATAATCATTTGATAATTGATAAGATTGAGACCATCATAGGAGGCCCCTTATTATCTAATCAAGTCTTATTGGTTGTAGATGAAAAGCCAACACCAAAAAAGACTCTTATCAATCATTTTATTACTTTTGACGATTCTAATTTAGAGGGAAAAAAAATCCCTCATCAAGATATGCTTGTGATTAATGCGGGGATAGGTGATATGTTTTATAACATCAAAAGGATTCTGGTGGACAATAGGAGCTCCGTGGATGTCTTATTATATACTACTTTTCTCAATATGGGTCTCATCAGAGAAAAGCTTCACACTAATGCAGGTCCATTATATGGGTTTGACAATCGACCTGTACAAGCGAAAGAGATAATCATTCTCCCAGTTTTACTTGAAGAATTTCCCCGATAAACTATACACTCCATCCAGTTCAATGTAGTAAAGTCGAAATCGACTTACAATGCTATTTTTGGAAGGCCACTCAAGTCAATCTTTGGGATTATCACCTCCATCCCCCACCTCATACTGAAGTTTCTCACCTAGACAGGGGTCAGTGTAGTATGCGGCGATCAACAAGTAGCATAAACCTATTATCGTAGGCATGCTCAACCACATTCATCAATTACCTTGAGCATCAAGGATTTTGATCTATGGAGTGGGGATATCCCTCAAAGGGCTTCTCCTATAGAATATCTCACTATTATATTTATATAACAAGAATACCTTTCAAGGGTTATACATATCAGGCCTATTCTCTCAGACGAAAAGAAGAAAAAATATGTAGATTTTTTATGTAAGAATCTAGATTTTTTGCTTGGAGTTCGGCAGATATTCCCAAAATTGACCATGAAGTGATCGTGCACTCCCTCAAAGTCAACATGACGTGCAAGCCAGTAAACTAGAAGAAATAAAATTTTGGTCAAAACGTTAGCAAGCAATTGAGCAGAAAGTGCATAAACTTTTGAAAGTTGGATTTGTACGAGAAGCGAACTATCCCACTTGGTTGGAAAATGTCATCATGGTATTGAAGGCAAGTAGGGTTTGGAGAATGTGTTTAGACTATATAGATTTCATCAAAGCTTGCCCCAAGAATAGTTTTCCACTTCATCGTATTGATTAATTGGTTGATACCACCTCTGGATATTAAATGCTAAGCTTCATGGATACCTACTCAGGTTACAATCAAATAAAGATAGATCATGCAGATGAAAAGGCAACAACTTTTTGAACAGACATGGGGTTATACTATTATTTGGTGATGTTGTTTGGGCTTAAAAACATTCGAGTCACATATCAACGCCTTATAAATAAGGTTTTCAAAGACCTTGTTGAAAGATCTTATTGGGCACACTATGGAAGTATATGCTGATGATATGTTGGTGAAATGTCTTGAAAATTCTTAACATATATCTGACTTAGAATAGTGCTTCCTTATGCTACGATGTTACTGTTTACCTCGATTTTGCCCAAGCATGGGCATGGTAGACTGAGTTGACCAAGTCAATATTTGACTTGATCAACCCGAGTCTTAATGGGTCAAAATTGACCCATTAAGCCCTTTTTGAGCCCAATTCGAATCCAAATCGAATCGAATCCATTTCATGGCTCAATCCTCATGCCCTATTGACCTAATTGACTGATTTGACTAAGCAAGCATTGACTTAGTCAAATTGGCCATAAATAGGTCATAATCACCTATTTGAATGAGATTAATGGCTAATTAATGGAATTTAAAGCCCCATTCGTTTTGAATTGCAAACCACGGCTAATATCATTCAATTTCCCTCCTATTTACTCAAGGATTCAATCTTGGCCGTTGAGATGAACCCTAGGACTTCAAATAGCAAAAATTAGGTCTTGTTTAAGACCTTTTTTTTTTTTTTCAAATTCTCAGAATCCAAGAGCTCCCAACCGAAACTCCTTCGTGAGAGAGCTCCTGGATCTTCCCTCCACCCTTCCCGACCTAATCCAGACGGTGAAACCTTGCCGGCGGCGAGATCTCTGGCGAACCGAGGCCAAGGAACTTCCAACTCGTTTTGCGTGCGATCTGGACATCGAGAGTTCGCAATTTCTTCTTCAAATAGGAATGTGGACAGTCTACAAGTGCAACAAGCCAGAGATCTCTCAATTTCATAGAGTATTTTCGGTAAAAACCTAAACCCTAGTTAGAACACTTAGGGTTAATTAGCGTCGTCATTAGCGCATCTTAATCCGAAAATAATATTCCCGCGGTTTGATCCCGTCGTCATTAGCGCATCCCGCGGTTCCGCTCGCCACGTGGCGGCATCCTGGCCGCCCGTCCGAACCGCGCGGTTTCTCCCACCGCACAGAGTACTGGTGCGACTCGATCACGGCCATTCGCCCGTTTCCGCGGACGATCCAACGGCTTGAGATCGCCGCTGAGCTGGAAAAGTGGACCGTCGCCGCAATCACGCCGTGATGATTGGCGCCAATGATTGCTGGGACCGCAATCATTGGCCGCGGTCCCGGGATCCAATCCCGGGCGGCCACGCGGTGCCGCCAGCCGATTTAATTAAAAAATGAATTTTAAAACCTTAATATCTTCAAAAAATCACCAGAAATTCATTTTTGCTCCGATTTTCGCGCACAATACCTTGTTTTGATCGGATTTTTATTCTCCACATGTTAAATTTTTTTTTTTATAAAAATAATCTATAAATTTTAAATTATTTAAAAAACAGTAAAGATAACTTTTTTTTATTATAATTTAAATTGTTATTTTAATATAAATATTATTATATTACTATTTAATTATAGTTACTTATCATAATTACCATTATTTTAAACTATTAACTTACTTTTATTATTATTATTATTATTACTATTATCTATATTTATTTATTTATCTTTTCTTTCTTATTTATTTCAATTTGAAAATAGCATTATTTTAAAGTTGTTTTTTTTATTTTATTATTATTAATGTTATTATTATTATTATTATATATATATATATATATATATATTTATATAGTTTGAAAATTCAGAGACTATGTTATTTTAAGTTAGTTTTATATTGTTATTATTTTTCATAAAAATACTATCATTTTAAAAATCCTTTTTCCTTAAGATAATCTTTTAATGCATCAAACTTCAAAAAATCATAGCTTTCCCGCTCCAAATCCGCTGTCGACGCACAGCACCTTGATTTGAACGTATTTGAATTCTGTACATTATGGATCTAGTTTTACTTAAAATTTTGGGATCTTCATGCAGTTATTTTAAAAACAGCCAATAGTACTATTTTAAAACTATTTAATTATTGTCTTTAAACTTTGAAATTGCGTAACTTTCTCGTTTTAAATATGCTGTCGACACACAGCACCTGGTTTTGGGTGTATTTTGAATTATGCATAGTTTAAAACTATTTCTAGATAAAAATTATGTCTGTATTTTCTGTTATTCCAAAAACAGTAAAATGACACTATTTTGAAATATTCTTTTATCGTATTCAAACTTCGGAAAATCATATCTTCGTCGTTTTAAATCGGATTTTTGTGTATAACCCCTCGATCATTTCAGAAAAATGTGTATTTTATTTTGAAACCATTTTCAGCCCCCTGATTTTGGTTGTTTTGGCAGATTTCTGTCTTGGAGCAATATTTGATTATTAAATTATTATTTAATTAGCATAATGATTATTTTCAGGATACAAACTATTTTCAAATCATTTTGAGGCGTCGATTGAGTGATCAGTGGGTCTCCCTATATATATGTATTATGAATTAACTTACTTTTCAATTACTTTATTTTTTCAAAAAGGTATATTTATATTTATAAGTATTTTGAAACTATTTTAAAATTACTTATAATTAAATCCTAATTTTGGTAGATCCGCTATTTCATGAAATTTTAAACATGGGTTCTAGATATGAAGAGAAATCATGGGGGAGAGGATTAGTAGGTGATTGAGTTCCAATCATTCACTAATCCCTTCATTAGGTGTCTTTCTTTTTATTTTTCGTAGATTGCATGTGTAGGTCGCACCACGAGCACTTAGCTTAGGTTCTCCTAGATCTAAGGACATGGTGTGTTTATTTCATTTCTGTACTCCAATGCATTTATTACCTTGAGGGTTAGACAAAACATCACTTTAAACCCATATAACGTAGTGACACCCTAAGGACAATAATTAAGGACTCGTCTAGCAAACTTAGAAGTTTCTTGGAGCTAGGATAGATCCCGGATTGATATGAAAACTTCAACACATAAACTTAGTGACATCATAAACCTCTCAGAATTTTCTAGGAGTTTTTAGGAGTCTTTAGACCCCTTAGTTAACTAACCCTAATTAACTGGTTAAATAAGGCCCCGAGACCTTCCGAAAAATACAATAAATACATTTTAGGTCAGAAAATTACCCATAATACCTCAAACTGACCAGAATCTGATTCTTGACCTTAGATAAATAGGGCTCCCTAGTTTGACTTCAGGTTGACCCCTTTATTTGACCATAGGTGGAAATTACCATTTTGCCCCTAATAAATTATTAAAAATTATTAAAAATTCCAAATTTTTCCCAAACACTTGGGATCACTTTCTCAGGTCATCCCTGACCTTTGGGAGTGATTCCAATCAGTTTGGAGCTCATTTGGATTAAAACAGTAAAATCGGCTCTTTCCTAGTTAATTTAGAAAATTCCTTTAATTACCCGATCTTTAGAAATCCATAACTAATTGTATAAAATTCTAAATTAGTCAAACTCACTTGCGTTAGACTCCAATTAGGGCCTAGTATTTATAACAAATCTTAGGTTTCCAGAAAATGACTTAGATTAGAAAGTCAACTTTTTGGTCAACCCTAGTTCATTCAGGGCCCGCAACTAGAAAATTCATAACTTTGGATAGGAAACTCCGATTTCAGCCTACTACCTGTCTAACTACTCGTATTAAGGTCTAGTATTTTCCGAAGGTGATAGGAGACCCAGACTTAGACTATTTCCCATAGTGACTTTTTGGACCCTTAGTCTAGATCCTAGAAGGATCCGGGACTTTCTAAAATTGGCTAATACAATTCTAACTTCAAATATCATCATCCTAAGTTTCTCAAATCCATTAATATTTGAATTTCAATTAAAATTTCCTTTTCTAGCCTACAACAGACCTGAACTTTAGACAATTTTAACTAATTACCCCACTTAGGATCTATCCAAACCACACTAGCCTTACACATACATAGAATTGTTTGCTAGGGCACCACTTCTAGACCTAGGTTAGGCTGCTGGATGTTTATTTTTTGTTGTGTGCTAGAGCTTTTCGTAGTTTTCACTGCATGCTGTTTGAAATTGCTGGTGTGTTTGCTTACTTTTTCTGCACTCTTGATGTGAGCGCTAGATTTACCCATAGGTTAGGAGTGCTATATATATAATGTTCTTCCGTGCAGGTGGCCATGCTTACGATGATAAAATGGGGGAGCAATGTCATGATTTCTAATAATGTGTTTTATGCAGGTGCTTGCTCAGCTCCCCCTAAATAAAACGAGGGCTAAATTAATTATAACTGCACAGGTGGAGCACTTAGCCCTCAAAGTTAAGAGCATGGCTTGGCACATGATCAGTTGTGTTAGCACTTTTATTTTCATATAAACTGCTTGAGATTTTTATTAGGATAACCTTGCAGGGCTTTAGAACTTATTGCTTCCCATTTGACGTAAAATTTTTTTGTAATAATTGTTAAGGGTTATGAAAACAACTCTGAGTTGGGATATTCTTATCCAGTTCGGATTCTAAAAGTAGAAGGCATCCCTAAGGGGATAATCTTCTTCCATTTGGAAGATCGAGCTGGATGGCTTCAGATATCCAAAGAGAAAAGGCAATATCCCCATACTGGGGGAATTATCTCTTTGTTTGGATATTCAAGCCACGACGGATCCATGGAGTCAAATGAGGAGAGATCCAAGGAGTCCAAGGGGGAGAGATCCAAGAATTCCAGGGAGAAGATATCCAAGAGACTAATGATTTAAAGACCCAATATCCCACTCAAAGTTGTTGGCGTCTGTCATAGGCTTAGAAATCCGGGTTGTTGGCAGTGGTACCCGGCCACTTTATTTTCTGCATATCTGGGTTGTAATAAGGGCAATTTGCCTATGGCCATTTAGTTGATTATTTTGTATTTATATTGATGTGTTTACCTGATTGCGCAGTAGAAATTGTCTGCTTTTCTTAAGTTTCTTTTCTTGCATGCCGATTTTCTTTTCGCCTGGATTTCGTTAGGCTCTTCTAAGGACTATAAAATTTTTCTACTCGTAACTAACTCTTAAAATTTTAAGTTCTAAATAACGTAGAAACTTAAGGAACCTAGGGAACTGCCGGAATCGTCTAGGGTAGCATGCATATTACTACATTTCTTCTCTCCTTCTTATAAGACAGCTCCCTGCCTGCGGGTAGAGTCCGGATAATCTGGCCTATGAGGATGAAGTGCCGGACCTAGGGAGACTTAGTCTTTTCTAAAAATTATTTTATATTAAGCCTGTTTTTTAAAATCCAAAGCATTCATGAGCTGACATTTCAATTAGCATGCATTGCATTAGTAACCAACTAATTAAAATTTAATTGCATTAGCTAGGGACATTCACCCAACATAAGACTAGGACCAATTAGGAAACTCTCTAGATGTCGGTCCTATTTTCAATAAACTATACCATCCACCCATCTTTCATAAATGACTTGATAGCATGGTTTTGAAGCGATTAGGTGGTTAGCTGGCTCCCCTATCCATGCCGGGATACGTCCAGATCTTTGCATCGTATTAGCTAGGACACTGGTCTTAGTGTGTGTCGAACACTAAGTCCAAACTAGATTTAGGATTCGAGACTACTACATTCGGTCTCGTAGTAAGCTTTAAATAGTAGGTAGGTCCCTTCTTTTCAGGGACCCTAAATCCTACTTATCTGCATCACAGGATGACGCCACTTCCATCTCTTCTCTCACGCATATGATTGAGTGTTTGATTTTCTTTTTTTAGTTTCTCTCTAGTGCCCTAGAGCCTCCGAATGCTAGTTTGAGCCATGCATGTTGATTCAGCCTCTTTGGACCTTTCTTCCTTTTGGATAGGACTTCCTAGTCTATACCCATGTGTCAGTCCCACTTTAGGAGAGGATAATATATGATCCTTAATCGAGAGTGTTCTCAGGCTCCGGTCTGGGATGTAATTAACCACGGGGGCTTGCGCCCGTGGGAAACTTGGTCCCCACAATCTACTAAACCCCATTCGAGCTCTTGCATCGGGTGGGGGAAACCTGTGACTAGGTCATGTATATTACTATCCATCGAGGTGCGTTGGCGTCAGCCTATATCCTCAATGGTTAGTCGTATGCACGATCCAATCTGCCATTCCAATTGACCCGTTCGCGCGGTGCTCCTTTTGGAGGTCCACAGGTTTCTGGCGACCACGGTGGGACCAGTTTCTCTCTCCATATTTGAATTCTATATTATCTTTTCTTGTATGTATTCCGGGATTGGTACTCCTTAGATTAGGTCCGTCCCACTGTTAGTTAGGGTCTTTTCTTAGTTAGGGTTCTTTTCCCTGTAGCTAGGGTTTCCCTACTCTACTCTTTTCCAGCCTAGCAAGGCTATTCCATATCATATCCATCCTTTATCATATCTATATCCATTCATATCTATTCTTATCCAATCCTTCATTCTTTTTCTTGATTTTGATTCTAACCAATTCTTTTCACTGTCTTTTTTTTGGCAGCAGTGTCATGTCTTCCTTCGTCCCTTCCGTTACCTTTGCTTTCGATTCGGACGCGCGGGTGACTCTCCCTGAGTCCCTACTCGCTAGTCTGTTAGTGGGAGGAATCACTTTTTGTTCATTCACTAACTCGGCCTTCGTCACTCTTGGCGGGCCGACCCCGGCGGAGGTTGCTGCATTCTCTCCTCCTCAGAGGAGAGGACGCGTAGCCATGCGCCCTTTCGGACGACCAACTGCTCGACGGATAGCCCGGGCACCTGCTCGTCCAGTTCCTGTACTTGCGCAGCCAGTGCGTACTGTGGCTAGGCGACCAGTGCCTAGGCCACATCCGGTTCCAGTTCGTCCAGCGGTCAGGCGACCTGCACCTGCCGCTCCTGCTGCTCAGGTTGCCCCGTCCCCTCAGCGCCGGCATCCTGTTGCAGTTGTTCCACCTGTTCGTGTAGCAGTCAGGCGACCTGCGCCTGTCGCTCCTGTTGCACAGACTGCCCCGGCCCCTCAACACCGGCAGCCTGCTACTGTTGTTACTCCCAATGTCCCGGCAGAAATACCTCGTGTTCGGGTTCCCCCTCCCACTTCCATTAGGAAGAGGGGTGCCCAGACCGAGGTGCATTCGCCCTCTTCTGGTCGGGTTTCTGTTTTTGCTCGACTTTTTCACCCTGGGACTGCCGGGCAGACCCCGGCACTTCTAGTCGTTCCTATTCCCCTGCCCCCCCCCCCCCAGGCAGTGGGTTCAGATGTTCCTTCTACCTCCACCTCCGGCCTTGGGAGAAGGGCCCGGAGGAATAGGAATAGGAGGCTCCGTCTAGCTGCGTCAGAGGTAGAGAGGAAGCGGATGACAGAGGCCATCGTTCACGATGAGATAGTTCAGAGGCAGAGGAGAGTGGCTCCCATGCAGCGGAGGCCACATCCAGTTGTTGTTGCACCTGTTCCAAAAGTGATGGTAGCCCCCGAGTTGGAGGCAGTTCAGGGAGGACGCTTCTCCCTGTTGACGCATAGTGGTGATGAGGAGGACGTTGCCCGTATAGCGGCGGCTCCTCATATCGCCACTACTCTACCCCGAGCTAGGTTACTTAGGGACGCTGGTGTCCGAGCCCTCACCCAGAGGATTCAGAACATCGTCCTCTTAGCTCGTGGTAGAGGGCCCATCAGTCAGGAGGGCTTACTCCGTCAGATTTCTCAGGCTACCTTCCAGTTACGACGACAGACTGCGAGGAGACTTTACAGTTGGCAGAGGGGGCAGACACCCCAGCAGTCAGTGTAGACAGTTCCAGTTGCTAGGCCGTTAGTAGTTGCTCCTGTGGTAGGACGACGCCCACGTCGTCGAGGATGGAGACAACAGCAGGAGCCTGCCCGGCCTCAGGTCGGTTCAGTAGTGGTAGCTCCAGAGCAGCCAGTTACCCGTGTAGAGCCCTGTCGCAGTAGACGTGTTTGGAGACGTTGACAGGCGGACACCCTAGCTGAGCCAGTACAGTCAGTGGAGACAGTTCGACTAGCTGAGCCAGTATAGTCAGTGGAGACAGTACGACTAGTAGAGCCAGTATAGTCAGTGGAGACAGTACGACTAGTAGAGCCAGTACAGTCAATGGAGATAGTACGCCCAGTCGAGCTAGTACAGTCAATACAGTTAATCGAGGCAGCACGACCAGATGAGACAGTGCAGTTGGCAGAGGCAGTGCAGCAGGCTGATGTAGTAGATCAGATGGATGTAGCAGTTTCTCCCGGGTCCGAAGCGATCCTGATGACTTGTGATGAGGATGCAGTAGTTACCCCTGTTGGGTCACCGGATCGAGTTGAGACACCTTTAGCTCCCAGTACTCATAGGATCACTTCCCATATGAGTCCCTACATAGAGGCACTTCGTCGGATCTTTTCAGAGGATGACTCATTCGAGGATGAGTCAGATGAGGATATACCAGTACACCAGGTCTGTGAGACTACCCGTCGAGATCACTCGGATGAGCAGAGAGAGCCTGAGGACCAAGATGAGCGGGAAGACCACGAGGCAGGAGTGTCTCCGAGATCAGTAGCTACGGACACCACAGTCTTACACTTACAGACTCAGATAGCCACTGGGAAGATCCATCTCCAGGACAGTGATTCGATACAGTCTTTAGATAAGGCTACTCAGACAGTTTAGATGATCTTTAGTCCCAGCCACAGTCCTAGCCATAGTTCCAGCCACGGTGACAGTCAGAGTTACAGTCAGGGCAGTTGTGGCAGATTACTCCACAGTTCTGAGGGAGAGTTGCAGCTAGCACTCTCCAAAGAGACTTAGCAGATAATTGAGTAAGCTGTACAGAGTTTAGAGGCAGTTGAGATGAGGCCTCCCAAGGCCAAGTCGACAGTTGCCACTCCAGCTTCTTTGTTAGCACTAGTTTTTCTTTTCTTTCTTCTGTTATAGTGCTAGATGAACACATTTTATTTTTACTCCTATCTGTACTAGAAAAATATATTAAAAAGAAATAATTGTAACCTCAAAAGGGAAGACAGGCCCCCTTCCAGCACTTGGGCTGGAGGACCTCGTTCTCCCTTATTTTGATGATTAATCAATAAAAAATGATGATTTGCAATTATGATTGACTATTCTACCTCTTCTAGCTTTACAAGCTTTCTAGTGATGACTCATGAAAGAGTATAATCTCTCTATCTCATCTTAGGGGTGGAGAGATTTTTTCTTTTGAACTAAAATCTTTTTCAAATTGAAATTGGATTTAGAAGTGAAAATTTTCTCTATTATCTTGTGATTCTCTATCTCATGGATGACTATAGTATATTGATGAATGAAACTAAATAATTTTTTTTTAATCAAGCTATTCACTCTTATCATAGGATATGATTTGTTTTGTAGATCTTTCTTCCTTGTCCAAGAGAAGTAAGTCTTCTTCTCTTGTATTTGGAAGATGGTCTTACAACTGAGAAATAATTTGCTTTTAGAGATTTGGAAAAGGAAGCCAATTACAAAAAGTGGAAAGATGCGCAAAGCGCCAAATGTTAAAGATACACAAAGTGTATCAATTAATTGAAATTTGTGCAAAGCACATGAAAGTTGATGAAGTGGCTCAAAGAGACCAAAAGTTATAAGTAAATGGCTTCACTTTCTAGTAAATCTCTAAATATCACAAAATCTATATCCTTTTGATATTTTTGATACTTGAGTCTGAAAATTATGATTTTTGAAATCATCGTTATACAATGATGTCCTATAAGATATGGAAGTCTATTCTCATACAAGAAATGAAGAAAATTAAATTTCTTTTTCTAATTTAAATTCTTTTTTGGATTAGATTTAAATTCAAGAGAGAAAAATACTCATATAAATGAGATTTCATGATTTAGCTAGTATGGAGCTTGATCTGAGTTAGTAAATTTAAATTGAGGTTCCTTTTAAAATTAGAGGGAGTTAAGTACTAAACTCCTTTGGGATATGTGCTCTTTTATCACTTTTGACTGGGTCCACACCCTCCTATATTTATTAGGATTGGTGATGTTGATTCTTTATTTGAAAGTGAATTACTTCTTCCTATCAGCCCTACTCTGATAATTGAAGCCCACAGTCCATTCATATGGGATGAATGTGATAGGGGATGTCTAAATCATGAATTTAAACAATTGAGAGATATGATACTGGGTCCACACCCTCCAACATTTGTTAGGTTTGGTGATGTTGATCCTCTACTAAGATGAGATTCTCTTCTTCATATCAGTCCTGCTCTGATAGCGGAAGCCCCCGGTCCACTCATATGGGTTGAATGTGATCAGGGATGCCGGAGTCATTAGTTTAGACTCTTTTGGGGGTAGGATACTAGGTCCACACCACCCTATGCTAGTCAGGTGTGGTAGTGTTGATCTTTTATCTTGATGTTGATGTTTGTTATTTCAATATGATTATGCTCCCCAGTTCTATTCATGTGGCGAACATGGTCTGGGTTATCAAAACCAATCACAATCCCCTTTATAAAAAAAATGATAAAAAAATATACATGTGGAAAAAAAAATGAGGAAAGCTTTTAGTAGAGCAAAATCGGTTGCCCTTGTCACAGGAGGAACCCGGTAAAACTCTTTAAGAGTCTAAAATCCCCAAAATTTTTCTTTTTCCTCCCTTGAAGCACTTTAATAATTTCTTCAAGGTTGAGTTGACACTTAGTTGATTATAAATCTTTGAGATTTTGAATATTTTTCTTTGCTAGTGATGTGATACATCATATCCTAGATGTTAACATCATTACTTTGTGGGCTTGGATCTTTTTGAGGAAAGATTAATACCCTTATGCCCTCTTTTGGCAGTCTGCCTCCCATTCATGCACTGCTTTGAACTGTCAGAGTAGTCCTATGAATGTGATAGTGCCACTTTCACTTCGTACAGGGTCCTACCCGATTAGGGTAGTTGTTATCACTGTGACATTTTGGTAATAATTGATTTCATTCATGATTACTATATTCGGTAGTGAGTGTGTCCCATTACTACCTGGAGTTGTCTTTTTTCCTGTGATGTAGTATATCCTGCCTCAGATGTTGCATCACATCCTTAGGAGTCCTGATTTTCCAGAAGAAGATCGGCTCCTTAGTTTTTTTTCACCGACCTACCTAACCATTCATATCATACTCTTAGTTACTAGAGTAGTCCTATGAAGGTGGTAGTTTTGTTTGTACTCCTTATAGTGTCCTACCTGCTTAGGGTGGGTGTTACCACTGTGATCCTCTGATGTTTTATCAATCTTATTCATAATTATTAGCCTCGGTAGTGAGTGTGTCCCCTTACTACCTAGAGTTGCTTCCTTGATTGTGATGTAGTACATCATGTCTCAGGTGTTAGCATCACAGTTTTAGGAGCTCTAATTTTCTAGTGGTAGATCAACTCCTTGGTTTCTTTACCCACATACTTTAGCATTCGTACTCTACTCTTAGCTTGCTAGAGTAGCTCTATGAATGTTATTTTTGTTGCCTTTGCTTCCCACAGGGTCCTATCCAATTAGGGTAGGTGTTACCACTGTGACCCTTCTGATGTTTTATCAATCCTATTTATGATTACTATCCTCAGGTAGTGAGTGCGTCCCACTACCTAGAGCTATTTCTCTTATAGTGATGTAGTATACCTTGCCTTAGATATCAACATCACTACTTTGGGAACTTTGAGCTTCTAGCAGAAGATCAGTTCTCCTACTCCTTTTCGTGGCCTATCCTACCATTCATACACTAGGCTCAGTCGCCGGATTAGTCTTATGAATGAGTTGATGTCACTTTTACTTTCCACAGGGTTCCACTAGTTTGTATGAGTGTTACCACTGTGAGATTTTGCTTACTCGGAGTTGTTGCCCTTCTCACAGGGTCACCATCAGTTGGTATGAGTTTACCACTGTAGCCCCTTGGGGATTATTTTTACTAGGCTTAGTCCTACCTTCTGTAGTAGAGGTGCCCCCTCGCTACTTCAGTTCTCTTTACTCATCTGGAATGAGATTACCCCTTCGCGTCCTCCATTGAGGGTGTATCTCTTCCAGCTTTGTTTGGGAGACATCATTCTGATGTCTTTCTCCCCTTTTGCGTAGGGTTAGGACTCTTTAAGAGATCTTGATGGCATTTGGATACTCATGGCCACGACGATTTGTCCTCTACCATGTGGTTACCAGAGCGCTAGCTTGAGATTCCTTAAGTAACTATACCCTTAAAATTTTTACATATACCTTTCCTTTTTTTTTTCCTTCTATCCTAGTGCAGGCATATGCGCCTGGTGGATATTAGGTCTCTGGTTGAGGGAGCCCGACAGAGTCCTTGGGAGGCATTCCTCACCACCCTCTCCTCTTCACATCATTGCTGGCATATGCGCCAGATGATTGTGTTGAGTGTTTTTATCTTTATTCTACTATAGGCATATGCGCCAAGTAGAGACTCTACCACCGGTGAAATTACTAAACGACAAGAGGGGGGGTGAATTGTAAAAACTTCTTAATAATAAACTTAACCCTAAACAAGAGTTCTAATTTTTTTGTTGTTTTTGAAACTTTAAAACAAAGATTTATGCAATTTTTCTTTCACAAAATTTCACATGCAATAGATATAACAAATTTAAAATGCAAGCAAAAAGTAAACAACGATAAGGAAAGAACACACCAAGAATTTTATAGTGGTTCGGTCAAAATATGACCTACGTCCACTCCCCGGAGTCCTCCACTCCGGGATTTTCACTATCAAAATAGTTCTCCTTTTGCCCCCCTCGGCAAGGCGGAGAAGCCTGTACAAACCTCCCTTTCACCAACCGGCGTGGCGGAATACCAAACTCTATTTTCACCCTCTTGGCGACGGCAGAGAACCTTCTCGTTTTTCTCCCTCCTGGAGAAGGCAGAGAACCTCGAGGTAACGGATGTAGACGAGCCTTTCCCTTGGAGATCCTTCCTCAAATCCTTCTCGGGCCACAGGAGGAGCAAGATGCAGCAAGCTTGGAGCAACCGTGTGATCTCCCTCACACCTCTTCTCCCTCACAACGCTCACCTCCTCCTTCCTCTCTCAACCCTCAAGAATTTCTCTAGAGTTTTCTCCCTTGGAATCCCTCTCTAACCACGTTCACCCCCTCTGTAATTCTTACTCAAAAAGACTTGATTGACATCTAAAAACGGGCTCCAAAAACCTCTGATTTCAAAATTAGCCGTTACTGTTCGTACAGTACGATTCCAGATCGTACAGTACGATCTTCATAAACAGCCGTCGTCCTGGTACGAAGATGTACGAACAGTACAAAAATAAATCGTACTGTGCGATATAATATCGTACAGTACGATCCAACAAGATACTATTCGTACAGGACGATGGTCTAGACGATCGGATGTCGTCTCTGTTCATCGTATGGTACGATTACTATCGTACAGTACGATGTTCAAATTTTCATTAGGCCTGGATTACATGCACTAATCACGGGTTAATTTAAGTAAGTATTAAAAACTGATCGTACAGTACGAACCTGTTCGTACAGTACGAACGGCGCAAAAACACTTACTTAAACTAAGTCACGGCTAGGGTTTTGGATTGAACATATCGTACAGTACGAAAGACTTCGTACAGTACGATCTATTCACAGAATTGTCCACATAGCTTGGATCGTACGGTACGAAATAAAATCGTACAGTACGATCTACAGAGAAGAATTTTAGTTATATTTTGCAGTTAAAAAAGAACTCTCCCCCTGTGTGTGTGCATGGTTGCTCTTACTCTTACGCATTTTGTGGCCAGACTCAATAAAGTAAAAAATACAATAAATGAAAAATACAATATTTGACTCATACTCCTAATCTACCCGGTCTTGAGTCTTCCTTTCTTCCTGAGTCACTTGTGATCTTCCTGAAATGTTAGTGCTCAAGAAAAATAACAAATAAAATAATAATCAATGAAAAGCAGTTCCAAAACACTCATTATTTGGCATCATCAAAATCTCAAACTCGGGGTCATGGGTTGCAACAATCTCCCCCTTTTTGATGATGTCAAATAATTTGTTGCAAGTAAGAAAGAAAACCATTTCTTTTGAAAAACATTTCTTTTGTTTTTTTTTTTTTAATTAAACACAAGAAAAAAAGGTACTACAAGTAAGTACAAACCATCTATAAATTTTAAATTATTTAAAAAACAGTAAAGATAACTTTTTTTATTATAATTTAAATTGTTATTTTAATATAATTATTATTATATTACTATTTAATTATAGTTACTTATCATAATTACCATTATTTTAAACTATTAACTTACTTTTATTATTATTATTACTATTATCTATATTTATTTATTTATCTTTTCTTTCTTATTTATTTCAATTTGAAAATAGCATTATTTTAAAGTTGTTTTTTTTATTATTTTATTATTATTAATGTTATTATATATATATATATATATATATATATATATATATATTTTATATAGTTTGAAAATTCAGAGACTATGTTATTTTAAGATATTCTTGATTTGAACGTATTTGAATTCTGTACATTCTGGAGCTAGTTTTACTTAAAATTTTGGGATCTTCATACAGTTATTTTAAAAACAGCAAATAGTACTATTTTAAAACTATTTAATTATTATCTTTAAATTTTGAAATTGCATAACTTTCTCGTTTTAAATCCGCTGTCGACACACAGCACATGGTTTTGGGTGTATTTTGAATTCTGCATAGTTTAAAACTATTTCTAGATAAAAATTATATCTGGATTTTCTGTTATTCCAAAAACAGTAAAATAACACTATTTTGAAATATTCTTTTATCGTATTCAAACTTCTGAAAATCATATCTTTGTCGTTTTAAATCGGATTTTTGTGTATAACCCCTCGATCTTTTCAGAAAAATGTGTATTTTTTTTTGAAACCATTTTCAGCCCCCTAATTTTGGCTGTTTTGGCAGATTTCTGTCTTGGAGCAATATTTGATTATTAAATTATTATTTAATTAACAAAATGATTTTTTTCAGGATACAAACTATTTTCAAATCATTTTGAGGCGTCGATTGAGTGATCAATGGGTCTCCCTATATATATGTATTATGAATTAACTTACTTTTCAATTACTTTATTTTTCTAAAAAGGTATATTTATATTTATAAGTATTTTGAAACTATTTTAAAATTACTTATAATTAAATCCTAATTTTGGGAGATCCGCTATTTCATGAAATTGTAAACATGGGTTCTAGATATGAAGAGCAATCATGGGGGAGAGGATTAGTGGGTGATTGAGTTCCAATCATTCACTAATCCCTTCATTAGGTGTCTTTCTTTTTATTTTTCGTAGATTGCATGTGTAGGTCGCACCACGAGCACTTAGCTTAGGTTCTCCTAGATCTAAGGACATGGTGTGTTTATTTCATTTCTGTACTCCCATGCATTTATTACCTCGAGGGTTAGACAAAATATCACTTTAAACCCATATAACGTAGTGACACCCTAAGGACAATAATTAAGGACTCGTCTAGCAAACTTAGAAGTTTCTAGGAGCTAGGATAGATCCCGGATTGATATGAAAACTTCAACACTTAAACTTATTGACATCATAAACCTCTCAGAATTTTCTAGGAGTTTTTAGGAGTCTTTAGACCCCTTAGTTAACTAACCCTAATTAATTGGTTAAATAAGGCCCCGAGACCTTCCAAAAAATACAATAAATACATTTTAGGTCAAAAAATTACACATAATACCTCAAACTGACCAGAATATGATTCTTGACCTTAGATAAATAGGGCTCCCTAGTTTGACTTTAGGTTGACCCCTTTATTTGACCATAGGTGGAAATTACCATTTTGCCCCTAATAAATTATTAAAAATTATTAAAAATCCCAAATTTTTCCCAAACACTTGGGATCACTTTCTCAGGTCATCCCTGACCTTTGGGAGTGATTCCAATTTGTTTGGAGCTCATTTGGATCAAAACAGTAAAATCGGCCCTTTCCTAGTTAATTTAGAAAATTCCTTTAATTACCCGATTTTTAGAAATCCATAACTAATTGTAGAAAATTCCAAATTAGTCAAACTCACTTGCGTTAGACTCCAATTAGGGCCTAGTATTTATTAAAAATCTTAGGTTTCCAGAAAATGACTTAGATTAGAAAGTCAACTTTTTGGTCAACCCTAGTTCATTTAGGGCCCACAACTTAGAAAATTCATAACTTTGGATAGGAAACTCCGATTTCAGCCTACTACCTGTTTAACTACTTGTATTAAGGTCTAGTATTTTCCTAAGGTGATAGGAGACCCAGACTTAGACTATTTCCCATAGTGACTTTTTGGACCCTTAGTCTAGTTCCTAGAAGGATCCGGGACTTTCTAAAATTGGCTAATACAATTCTAACTTCAAATATCATCATCCTAAGTTTCTAAATTTGATCAACAAACTATACTAACTAAAATGGACTCAAATCCATTAATATTTGAATTTCAATTAAAATTTCCTTTTCTAGCCTACAACAGACTTGAACTTTAGACAATTTTAACTAATTACCCCACTTAGGATCTATCCAAACCACACTAGCCTTACACATACATAGAATTGTTTGCTAGGGCACCACTTCTAGACCTAGGTTAGGCCGCTGGATGTTTATTTTCTGCTGTGTGCCGGAGCTTTTCGTAGTTTTCACTACATGCTGTTTGAAATTGCTGGTGTGTTTGCTTACTTTTTCTGCACTCTGGATGTGAGCGCTAGATTTACCCATAGGTTAGGAGCGCTATATATATACTGTTCTTCCATGTAGGTGGCCATGCTCACGATGATAAAAGGGGGGAGCAATGTCATGATTTCTAATAATGTGTTTTATGCAGGTGCTTGCTCAGCTCCCCCTAAATAAAATGAGGGCTAAATTAATTATAACTGCACAGGTGGAGCACTTAGCCCTCAAAGTTAAGAGCATGGCTTGGCACATGATCAATGGTGTTAGCACTTTTATTTTCATATAAACTGCTTGGGATTTTTATTAGGATAACCTTGCAGGGCTTTAGAACTTATTGCTTCCCATTTGATGTAAAATTTATTTGTAATAATTGTTAAGGGTTGTGAAAAAAACTCTGAGTTGGGATATTCTTATCCAGTTCGGATTCTAAAAGAAGAAGGCATCCCTAAGGGGATAGTCTTCTTCCATTTGGAAGATCGAGCTGGATGGCTTCAGATATCCAAATAGAAAAGGCAATATCCCCATACTGGGGGAGTTGTCTCTTCGTTTGGATATTCAAGCCACGACGGATCCAAGGAGTCCAAGGAGTCCAAGGGGGAGAGATCCAAGAAGTCCAGGGAGAAGATATCCAAGAGACTAATGATTTGAAGACCAAATATCCCACTCAAAGTTGTTGGAGTCTGTCATAGGCTTAGAAATTCGGGTTGTTGGCAGTGGTACCCGGCCACTTTATTTTCTGCATATCTGGGTTGTAATAAGGGCAATTTGCCTATGACCATTTAGTTGATTATTTTTGGATTTATATTGATGTGTTTACCTGATTGCGCAGTAGAAATTGCCTGCTTTTCTTAAGTTTCTTTTCTTGCATGCCGATTTTGTTTTCGCCTGGATTTCGTTAAGCTCTTCTAAGGACTATAAAACTTTTCTACTCGTAACTAACTCTTAAAATTTTAAGTTCTAAATAACATAGAAACTTAACAAACCTAGGGAACTGCCGGAATCGTCCGGGGTAGCATGCATATTACTGCATTTCTTCTCTCCTTCTTATAAGACATCTCCCTGCTTGCGGGTAGAGTCCAGATAATCTGGCCTATGAGGATGAAGTGCCGGACCTAGGGAGACTCAGTCTTTTCTAAAAATTATTTTATATAAAGCCTGTTTTTTAAAATCCAAAGCATTCATGAGCTGACATTTCAATTAGCATGCATTGCATTAGTAACCAACTAATTAAAATTTAATTGCATTAGCTAGGGGCATTCACCCAACATAAGTCTAGGACCAATTAGGAAACTCTCTAGATGTCAGTCATATTTTCAATAAACTATACCATCCACCCATCTTTCATAAATGACTTGATAGCATGGTTTTGAAGCGATTAGGTGGTTAGCTGACTCCCCCATCCAGGCCGGGATATGTCCAGATCTTTGCATCGCATTAGCTAGGACACTGGTCTTAGTGTGTGTCGAACACTAAGTCCAAACTAGATTTAGGATTAGAGCCTACTACATTCAGTCTCGTAGTAAGCCTTAAATAGTAGGTAGGTCCCTTCTTTTCAGGGACCCTAAATCCTACTTATCTGCATCACAGGATGACGCCACTTCCATCTCTTCTCTCACGCATGTGATTGAGTGTTTGATTTTCTTTTTTTAGTTTCTCTCTAGTGCCCTAGAGCCTCCGAATGCTAGTTTGAGCCACGCATATTGATTCAGCCTCTTCGGACCTTTCTTCCTTTTGGATAGGACTTCCTAGTCTATACCCATGTGTCAGTCCCACTTTAGGAGAGGATAATATATGATCCTTAATCGAGAGTGTTCTCAGGCTCCGGTCTGGGATGTAATTAACCATGAGGGCTTGCGCCCGTGGGAAACTTGGTCCCCACAATCTACTAAACCCCATTCGAGCTCTTGCATCGGGTGGGAGAAACCCGTGACTAGGTCGTGTATATTACTATCCATCGAGGTGTGTTGGCGTCAGCCTATATCCTCAATGGTTAGTCGTATGCACGATCCAATCTGCCCTTCCAATCGACCCGTTCGCGCGGTGCTCCTTTCGGAGGTCCACAGTTACAACATGCAACTTAACCCCGCCTAGTGTTATTTTGGAGTCGCCTCTGAAAATTTGTCGGGGTTTATGGCAGCCCATCAAGGGATTGAGGCCAATTTCGAGAAAATCAAGGCACTAAGGGACATGGTGCCCCAAAAAAATATCAAGGATGTCCAAAGACTAAATAAAAGGATTACAATATTGTCTCATTTCCTTGCACATTCAGGAGACAAATATCTTCCTTTCTTCAAGATACTCAGAGGTGCTTGTAGCTCAGGATTTCAATGGATTGATGAATATCAAGAAGCCTTTGAATAACTATAAAATTATTTGACATATGTGTCGCTATTTTCTATACTAATACTTGGAAAAAATTGTATTTGTACTTGACTATTTTTTCCCAGGCAATCAGTTCAATCTTGGTCTGAGAAGAGAATGTTATACAACATCCCATCTATTATGTTAGTAAGATTTTATCTAAAATAAAGGGATGTTATCCACTAGCGGATAAAATAACCTTTTCATTAATTTACTTTGCTAGGAAACTACACCCTTATTTTCATGCCCATACAAGTGGAGTCTAAACAAATATATCATTGAGAAGTATCTTGTAAAAGTTAGAAGTGTATGGTAGACTCATCAAGTCTATAGAACTAGAAGAGTTAGACATCCCTCTTAACCCATGTAAAGAGCATCATATCATCCATATTCTCCAAAAGCAAAATGAATGAGGAGATGCTCATTCTACACTTGCCACATCAATGACTAGAGATGTCTACAAGAAAAAGTGTATCGAGGACATTCACTTTCCAAGTATCCAAGGTCTATAGGTTATGTAATCAATTGATGAATCTAGAGAAGCTTATTAGATTGATCCTAATTTATCCTTTTTATAAGATGGAGTGTTGTCTGAAGACCCCATAACTGTAACACAACTTCAAAGATAAGAAATACATTTCACTATTATTGGTGGCAAGTTATACAAATAAGCCTTCACTGGACCATACCTCAAATGTCTTCCACCTTCAGAAGCTGATTACACACTATGAGAAGTCCATTCATGAGTATGTAGATAACATATGAGAGGAAAAGTATTAGCATATAAGATCATGAGGCATGGATTCTATTAACCTATAATAAACTAGGACACACTCGAGTTTACTCAAAAGTGTGAAAACTGCCAATTGCATTTCAATCTCACGTATACATCTGCTCTAGAGCTTGCGTTACTTTAATGCCCCTGTCTTTCGCCCAATGGGGGATTGATATAATGGGACCCTTCCATAAAGCCATTAAACAATAAAAATTCATCATCTTAGATGTAGATTACTTCACCAAATGGGTGAAGGAAAAACCTCTGGCAAAGATTACTGAAGTCAATACTAACCAATACCTGTGAAAGAATATAATATGTCATTTTGGCATTCCTATAAGGGTCATCACCGATAATGAGACCCAAATTACTAGAAAAATCTTTACATCTTTCTATAAGGATTTTTATATTTAGCTAGTCCACATAGCTGTTGCCTATCCTCATGCAAATAGACAAATGGAGGTTATAAACCGAACAATTTTGAAAGGGCTAAATACATACCTAGGGAAGGCTGGGGGGGCAATAGGCTGAAGAACTCTCAAATGTCCTATGGGCTTATTGAATATATCGTATAGGAGAAACCCCATACAATCTCTACTTTGTAATGGAAGCAGTTATACCGGTTGATATTGGAGTCCTAAGCAATAGAGTTCAGACTTTTGACTTCACTAACAATGAGGAAAAGCTCAGAAATAACTTGGATCTCCTCCCAAAAGCAAGAGATGTAACCTCAATTCGAGTCACTGCATATCACAAAAGAGTTTCTCGTTACTACAACTGGGGGGGGGGGGGGGTGAAACCTAGATGTATCTTAATCAGGGATTTTGTTCTACGCAACATCAAGTAAGTTGGAAATGTCCTTCAACGAAACAAACTATCTCTATTATGGGAGAGTCCTTATTTGGTGGCTGCTATGGCTAAGCTTAACACCTTTAAACTGAAGGATGCTAATGAGAAGATGCTCCCTCAAACTTGGAATGTTGGAAACCTTCGTAAGTATTATCAGTAGGTATTGATAGTACTGTTTGTCTTGTGTATGTATTTTTTCCCAAGTTGTTGTATAGTCCCTATATGTCTTTTCTCTGTGCTAAGTGTGGTAAAGCTCTTCTAGCTCCTATATCCCTAAGTTATACTAGGAAACTATTATATTATCCTATATAATACAGTAATGTGATGTTCGCTTAGTTCTGATATTATATCCTCCTGTAAAAGGATAAAAAAATCAACAGAGAGAATCTAACCTCTTTATCCATTATTCGAGAAATATATAATTTATATTATATCTCAATCACTGGATAATTAATTCCAGGGGGATTTAATATGATTTCTTCTATATAGATTAATGCCATTAAGTAAATATTTTGATTAATAATCTCATATATATCAAACATCCTCAAAGGATGTCATGAATCTCAAATTATTGGATGATCAATCCTAGGGGGATTTGATCTGATCTCTTCTATATAAATTGATGCCATCAAGAAAATACTTTGACTTATAATCTCAAATAGTTCAAAACATCCAAGGAGGATGTCTCTCACATTTGTTCAAGTCAATAGAGCCCACTAAAATATTTCTTATCATCTAAATTAAAATAAAATTAAGTAAATTTCATATGCATATGGGAAAGAAAAGAAAAGAACACCAACAACTTCTTAATATATCACTAAATATATCATATACATCACATGACAACATCTACATCAAATAAATGTAATAATCACCAAAACATATAAAGTGGTACAAGCAACAATATAAAAATACTACATAATTTCAATATTGACATCCTCATCCAGGGGAAAGGCCTTCTACAACTCACTCTCTACCCCATCAACAATAAAATTTGAAGAAGAGTCACCAGAAGCTTGGCTAGATGTCAACCCCTCAATCTCAGCTCAAGTTTTGTATTGTACTAAATGGATGCCTTTCAGAAAACCTCTGATGAAGCCTTCCTTCACACACTCCAACTCCAAAACCTTCACCTTCACGTCATATATGTGATCACAAGCTTCTTGAATCTGATACTGGACGATCGTCTTGAAGGCAACAAACTTCTTGAATTCTTCTATAACTATGGAAGGTGACTATTCTAACTTAAAAATGACTTCCATCTCAGACAACAAACTCTGGAGCATATTATTATCATTTTTAATGGCTATAATATTCCCCTCAAGGACTTATTGATCTTTAATATTCTGATTGATTACTACCTGTACATCCACCAACTCAATATTAAGGTGATCCATTTGTTGATTATGTAAAGAGGTTGAAGCTGCCATAGTAGCCAATTCTACCATGCACTCTATTAGCCGTTCATCCACAACTTTCATCTCCCTTATCTTGACGTCATATTTATTTTGTACTCTCCATAGAGATACTTTACCTTCATAATTCATTATTCTAATTATTTAAGGTCTTGGTCATTTCAATTTAAGATCCATGTGTTGCACCAACTGAAACAATAAGATAAGTTTTGTAAGGGGCATATCCTTATGAGAATGCAAAAAGAAAAAGCAAAAAAGAGAATGGGAACTCCCCAACTCCTCAGCATGTCGATGACCAACACATTTATGTTTCAAAATATCTTCTGGAATGTGTGACTTGGATGGAAAGACATGGTGACCTTTGCTAGTGATCATCAAATCTCCTCCACTCTTTTCTTCTTGGATGCATGCAGATTACCCTCATTCATTGATCATTTAAGAGGAGCCTTTGAAGATGGATAACTGCCTCTGGGACTTTAGTCGACTTCTTTAGCATACTACTTAGGTAGATATTCCCACATTGAATAAATACTCCATCCACATATCTGCTCAAATAGTGCACCTTATAATGAAGGATGTCTATATCAGGAAGGTTAAGCAGCTTCAGTAAATCCTTTGCTCCAACATATATGGGAATTGGTAAATCCTTCAGCTTTTCTCATTTTTCAAGAAATTCTAGATATTATGTACAAAGAATAAATCACTAACCTAACTCTTTGATGAGTCATGAGTACGAATATCTAGCCACTTGGATCTGAAAGAGATACGATCCTGCATATCACTAATAAGTTTACCCATCTAAGAAAGGCACTCTCAAGATAACACTGCTACATGATCTTAAAAAAACATGATCAATGCCATTATGATCGATATTGCTCTATAAGAAAGATGGGACAAACTCAGTCAACATGTCGCTAAAATGTCAATCAACTACATAGTAGGTGAAAATCGTAGCCCTGCTCGCAAAATGAATTCATATATTGTTAAAAACCCTGGTGGAGGGGAACATGCACGACCGGAGCTTTTAGCACTTTCATCACAAGATCATTGGGGAACTGAAACTTCTTCCTAAAAATGATCAAAGAAGCATCTGTTATGGTGGATACGACATCATCAACTTTGGCCACTTTCGGAGTGTTCTTCAGACCCTCAGATTGGACATAAGGGTGATCTCCTTTGGATGGGGAGATTTTGATGGAGGTGTGGTCACCCATTTGAATTTCTATACTAAAGATGGGCACTGAACTTGAGTAGGGGATGTCACCTATCAAAAAATAATGGAATGCCTCTAAAGTAAGAAAAAAATAAGGGAGAGAGAAATGAGAAGGATAAAAATTCTAACTTCTACACAAGAGAGGGGCATTGAATTTGCGTAGGGAGTGCCACCTACCAAAGATAGTGGAATGCCTTAATTGTAATAAAGTTAGAAGGAGAAGGAAGAAGGGAGAATGTACAAATTTCTCATTACCCTAAGGGGGTATTTATAGGAGGGGGGGGGGGGGGGGGGGGGGGGGGGGGATTTTCTCCTATTTTGTTTAAATTTTTTTAAAAATCATTCTAAAAGCTCTTTCAAAAATTTTTGGGCCCAAATGTGACAAATTTTTAGAATAAAAAAATCTGAATTTTTTTTTTGAAGGGGTAGTTGTAGTCACCGCCCCTTAATTTTTTTTTGGTGGTCCCATTTGGGCCGTCGTTTCTCCAATGGCGCTCGCCCTAACGAGATGTTTGGAACAATGCGTCGGTGCTACCAGTGGTGGTAGGAGACCGGCCGGTTCAGTCGGTAACACACATATAGGCCCTAATTTTTAGCCAAAACAATCCAAATCACACATTTTTGGTCCCCAAAATCATTTTTCGATGTTCCAGATCCAATTGTTGCACTTTTAGAGCTCAATGGAGCTTCTATGACAAATTTTGAGAAAATTTATATTTTTTGAAACAAAATTTTCTTATATTTTTGTGATTCGATCAATTTGAAACATTGTGACTAATATTTTTGGACTTTTGGAGCTTCAACTTCCAAGGGCAATTGATATATCATCAAAGAATTTTCTTGATCAAGCACTAATCTCAAAGCAAAATCAAGTTGAAAACTTCAAAAATTAAATAAAAAATAATTCAAACTCCAATTTCAGCAAACTTATAGTTAAACTGAATGTCTCAAAAATGCAAACCTAACGACACCAAATTCAACCTATTCCAAACTCAAATAGGTCCAAATCAAATACTAGAACTATGTTTAGAAGGATTAATCCATAATTTTGATTACCAAACAGCTTTCAAATGTGACATGCTTATAATCAAATTGAGCAGCTTGACGAGACAAATGCAATGAGCCCAATATCATTAAATTGTGATATTGTTAAATGATTCAAATGCCCAATAAATGATCCACAATCAAGGGATGAAACATCGATCATCCATTCAAACTACCCACAATTTACCCTTCATCTTACCCCTATTTAATGGCCATGCCACTCTAAAAAAATTATAAATAGACCCCTCATTTCTCATGAGAGGGGACCCCAAGCAAGAAAAGAAGAAAAGGAAGCAAGGTAGCAAGAAGAGAAGGAGACGAGCTCTCTTGCCACCAGACTCCTCGACCACCACCCGACAGGCAACCGATTCCAGAGTTCTCCCCGACCACCGACTGATGCCAGAATTATGCCCGACCGCCATCTGACAACTACCAATTGACGTCGGAGTTCTGCCTAGCTGCCGACTAAAGCCGGAGCTTTGGTTGACAGCCGACTAACACTGGATTTCTGCCTGACCGTCAATTGACGCTGGATTTTCACCTGACCACCAAACATTTTCAGATTTTTTATCTCTGTTTGTAACTATATTTCAACCCGATGGTTGATTATTGTAATCTAATCTCCTCAACCTTGGGGACTAGTGAGTCACTTGTAATCCAACCAAACATTAGAGGAATCATTTCAACTCGGCATGTCGTTGTGGTTTTTCCCTTTTCTAGGGTTTTCCACTTTAAATTTTGGTGTTCCTTTTTTATTTTGTTTGTGTACTGGATATCCGTACAAGGCTAAGAAAAAAAAATTTCTAACTCTATCGCCGCGTATATTCTAGCCTGCAATAAGTAGTAATTTTATTGCAAGAAAATATAACTCTTTATGGCAGGTTCAACACTCTACTTCATCACTTTATAATTTAATTTGACTCGTATACTTGTGTATATGTAAGTGGGGTTAAATTATTGACATATCAAAGAAAACCTAAACATATTTCAATTTCGTAAGCTAAAATAGAGATTGATTTTGATAATCCACACAAGTTCAGCATTACCCACCAAAACCCACACATCAACTATGGGAGAAGAACTTCAGTTGCTATTTCTAGACCTTTTATCTCTGTAAAAAAAAGCGGAATAAAAATGAAGGCAGGTAAATAATCTCCAAAGATATGGAAAAGTCATTCATGCAGGCTTAGAGGGAAAAATTATTATATTTTTTCGCTAAAAAATTGGGGGTGGCTATGCTAGGGTTTTGCTCTTCCACCTAGCTTCTCCATTTTGTGCCGCCATCATTGTTTTCCTCCCCTCCGGCTCTACCAGAGGCTTCTTAATTCTCCTTTTATTCCTTATCTCCACACCATGGAATCTCCCATCCTTTCTTCATATCCCCCCCCCCCTGTTTCTTCTGCTGGTGGAGTCTCCCCTCCGCCAAATAGAAACTGGAAAGCCATTTTCGCAACTAGTGAGTCTGTAGCTGATGAGCTTCACCTTTCTCATTTTACTTCAGAACCAGAAATAGTTCCTTTCTCTGGGGATAATTTGTCCAAAGGAGCTGATGATTGGAATCTCTGTCTGGTCGGGTACTCTATCGGTAGAAGACCTTACTATGAGGCATTACTGAGAGCCATAAAAACAAACATGGTCTTTAAAAGGTTCGATCAAAATGCTTTCATTAAGTGATGGTTTCTTTCTTTTTCGATTTTCCTGTTTGGAAGATTTTGAAATGGTATGGTTAAGAGGTGTATGGTTCCTCTTAGGAGAACCGTTCTTCCTTCAAAAATGGCATCTAAAATTCAAGCCGATGAGAGAAGATTTTAAGACAGTTTCGATTTGGATAAAAATACATGACCTTCCCTTAGCCTGCTGGAATTCATAAGGGATATCAAGAATATCGAGCAAAGTTGGGGTTCCCATCGCAGCAGGCACGCTTACTTCACAAAAGACTCGGCTCACATATGCTCGAGTGTGCATGCTAGTAGATATCCAGGCGCAGTATCCCGAAGAAATTTTGGTTTTGTTAGATGGAGACATCGTGGGATTAAAGGTACAATATGAATGGAGAGCAACTCCATGTGATCATTGTAAGTCTCTGGTTTACTACTCTAATTTATGTCCCTCTAAGCCTCAATCTGAGGTAACTGTCAAGCAATCCGAACAAAATGAACCATCCCGTATTGCTAGAGGAAGAAGTTTCAGTCGAAATCCCAAAAATAAATACCATTCTAAATCTCAAGCGCATAATTTCACTCAGTGATATCACTCAACACAAGGCCACTGTCACTACTTCCTCCCCTGTTTCTAAATCTCAGATCCTAAGTGCAAACATTAATGTTGCTGTTTCGAATATGATAGGACAACCCCTGCACTATCAACCTCATTTCCCTCCACCGCAACCACTACTATATATTAAATCTATAATCTCTTGTACCTCTAATCTTCATGACCCGACAGTTGCTCTTAGAATTGAACAAATTTTTGGTTCCAAACCTCAACTCCCCCACAGCTGAGGACTCTTCCTCTTCTGCTTGTGCATTTCATAAAACTTTGGAGACCTCTTCCTCTCCTGCAGATGTGATAACGCCAAACAAATTTGAAGTTCTTGATGTTCTTCAAAACAAACCAGAGCTTCAAGGTTCATCTGGTAATAAATATTTCAAAGTGATGGTGAAATAGATTGGGATATTATTAGCAGAATTCAAGTTAGATAGTTGAAGTGGAGGAATGCATTAGGATTGTTGTGCGATAGAAAAGTAACCCTCAAACTTAAAGGAAATTTCTATAAGATGGTGATGAGACCTGCAATGCTTTATGGTGCAAAATATTGGCCATTAAAAGAAAAGAAAAATATTAAGTATTATAGAGATGATGATGCTCAGGCGGATGAGTGGCTTTACTCTTTGAGATAGGATACGAAATGAGCATATAGATGAAAAGGTTAGAGTAGCTCCAGTGGAAGATAAGATTATAGAGTCACATTAGATGGTTTTCTCACATAGAATGGCGGCCTTCTGATGACCCGGTTAGGAAAGTAGATGTATTAGATTTGGCTTATGTTAAAAGAGGTAAAGATATACCTAAAAAGACTTGGTTATAAATTATTAGAAGTTACATTTTTTTTAGATTTAAATGAGAATTAGATTCTTAATAGGACACAATGGAGAAAAAAGATTCATGTAGCAGACCCCACGTAGTGGGATAAACGCTTGATGTTGTTGTTGTTAACTAGCATGAGTTACATTAACAATTCACAAAAAATGATAATTGCATCTATTTTTAGAAGCAAGATCTATCATTCATAGTCCAGGGCTATTTATGACTTTTTAGATGTTAGTCCTAATTAAATAACAATAATCTATCTTGTATTTCATGGAGACCGAACATCAAGGTTTTAAAGTGCTAGATTGAGTTTAGCTGACAATCTTATCTATGGAGGATTATAAGTACAAAAGAGTCAAACTTTCTTAAACTCTTGGCGGGCGAGAGATATAAGTCCCATTGTATTTTATTAGATTAGGTTCGAGTCATTACCATATAGTGGCTCACCTTAGATTTTGGTTTTGATGCCGATTCCTATATCATAAGTCCTCATTTTATAGGCATTGTCTTGATCTAATGATCAGAAATATAAGTCTCAACTTTCTAATAAAATACAAACTTAAATAAAAATAAAAATCATTCTAAAATATTAAAACCTAATTATAGGATAGGATGAAGCACTTCTAACAGTCTCAGAATTCTAGTACTCTCTACTCTTCCTCCTACTCCAGAAAGAACTGCTCAACCTTGAACAATCTCTTTTAAAAATTTCAAAGTTTTTTATCCTTACCTTAAACTTTGAAATCCTAAAAATATTTGTCACTACTTTAAGTATACTTGAAAGATTCACCTCTTTAGGGATATATTTAACCACAAAATGCTTGTTTTTATGGCGAACCTATAGCTCTAAAAAAAAAAAAAACCCGATCTTATTCTCGTAAGGTAGGGAAAAGATCTATAGGAATGTAAATAATCTTTCCAAAACTCATTTTATCATCAAATACCTTTGTAGAATGTCATCGATCATCTCTTGAAATGATATGATATTCTCTTTAGTATATTTGATCATTAAAATGATGCATTTTCCAAATCCAATTCTCACTTTCAAATAATTCATAGAACGCTATCTTCATCTCTCAAGATGATATATTATTCTCAACGTTGCATTTGATTTCAAGAATGATAAAACTTTTAAAACTTCATTTCTCTTTTTGAACACTTTCATAGGACATCATGTTTATCTTTCGGGATGATATTTTGTTCCCTTGAATGTTTTTTTATTATAGAAATAATATTTTTCCTATTTTATCATTAAATTTATTATAGAATGCCATATTTTTCTCTTGAGATGGTACACTATTCTCAATATAACATTCAATCATAAAATAGGAGAGCACACTAAATTATCATGGTTTTATTTTCTTACAGATTTTCTGGCAACTCCAATATGTGTAGGTCCCCTCTCCAGCCTTAGTAGTGGTGGAAGAAGATCATCCACATTATTATACTCAACATTATCACTGCTATAGGCGAGTTCTATCTTTAGTGACTACAAACCAAAAGCATAACTAAATAGACCCTCTTGTCGGCCTTGTGTAAGTGCCTCTTAGGAAACTACATCTTCTAGGTCTTTTAACTCTAGCATTTCTCATTAAAACTTCATAATGAAGTTTTGAGGGTACTCGCTTGGTTCCTAACACATACTTAAAAGAGTTTGTTAGTTCTTCAGAGGATTTTGGATACTAATGAACTGTTCATGAACTTTTTTTTTAAACTCAGTAAATGAAGTGACGATGTATAATGGGAGGTCGTGAACCACCAGACCTTCTCCTAGTGCTTGGCTTTTGGTCCATTGCATCAACTTATGATCACTGCACCAAAGAGGATGATGGGTTGTAATATTTTCATGGATGACATTAGACCCCAGCCATAAGACTATATGTGTGATTATAAAATGAAGAAGGAAGAGAAGGATAAGTAAGAAAAGGAGCTCTCAAACTCTATTACTCTCTATGAACAGTTAAACTGGCGTTGGTTCAAAAGAATGTCTTTCAATGATGTATTTATAGTGTTATAAGTGCTACAGAAGAAGTTGCACAGAAAATAATAAATGATACATGATATAACTATTTACATTACATATATGGGATTCTATCAGTTATACATGGACAACAAGCTATAATGTGGTTCTAGAGCGCTTTTAATGGGTGCTATTGGGCGCCTTTGGAAAATGTTTTTGGATACCTTTTGGTGAGTGTTCCTAGCATCTTTAGTGAGTTCTCAGAACAAGTTGTATGCTAAATAGGTATAATCGCCATCAGTGGATGAGTGTGGGTGAACCTCTTCTACCAATTGGGTGAATGACTTCCCTAGTTAAGGCCCTCCACTCCCTTTTGTAAGTGAGTGCTCCTAGGGCAAGTCTTATCCTTGATTGAGCCGAGTGACTACCCTTAAGCATCCTCTGATTCTTTTAATGAGTTTACTTAATATTCTTGATTCGCTCAAATTCACATAATATGGTGTACATTAATCAAAATGTTCTTGTTAATTTTTCTATTAGATAAATTTAAAATTTATTAAATTTATTTTAAGATGAATAAATATATAGATAATTAATTTATATTTATTTCAGAATAAATCCAATAATTTAAAAATCGATGTTGATAAATTCTTGATTAAAAGGGATCCTTTGAGCTATCATATTTCATATTAGAAAAATTGAATCAAAATATTTTGATTATTTGTTTAGATTGATTTTGGAAAGTTTTAATAAATATTGTGCCTTGTTTTGTTTCATATAACAATGTTCCTATTTTTCACAACTTATATTAACCTTCAATATATTTAAACTTCACGATAATATATTTAATTGCTATATAAACACGATTAAAGTTTTGTTTGAGACAGCTTTCTAAAACATCATTTTTAGTATAAAATTTTTTTTATTAACAAAAATTTTATTCTAAAAAAATGTTTTAAAAACATTAAGAAAGCTATTTCAAATGAAGCCTAAACTATTACGCAATACAACTTACCTATTACTAATGAATGTCTAGTAATTTAATTATATTTATTTAATAATTCATTTATAATATTTAAAATTATATCAACCAACAACACATACTAAGTGAAATTATTACTGTCAAAAGATTAAGATCATAATTATACAAAATGTATTTTTTATTTACTTTTAAATTTATCTAAAAATAACTTTAATATAAAAATAATTAATTAATTTTTATATTATATTAGCCTAAAAAAATATTATTATTATTATTATTATTGATCCCGTCAACCGGATAGGTCGTTTCTTTTTGTAAGTTTGGGGCGCGTATTTTAATCTGTTTCTAATCCCCTAAACTTCGCTTTCTCTTCCACATTTCCTTCCATCTCCATCAAATCCAAATATTTTTCTCAATCTCAAATCTGATAAGATCTCTCGAAACATTTATCCATTCATGCAGAAAAGAAATATGGATTTTTTTCTCGACCGGATGTTTCAGTTTGGCTAGTGAGCTTTTTTCGGTGAAGTACTTTACTAATCGATTTTGATTGTATTTTGGCTTTGTGGAATCGATTCTAGGATATATTTGATGATGGTGGAGCTTCCCTTTGATTTGAATCGGTTTCGAATGTAAGCTGAACAGGGTTATGTTTATACTGTATTTAACAGATCGGCGGGATTTGTTGTGATCGGAATGGGGTTGGATTATTATGATATCCTGAATGTGAAGAAGAATGCGACAGATAACGAGCTCAAGAAATGTTACAAGAAACTGGCGATGAAATGGCATCCTGACAAGAACCCCACAAACAAGAATGAATCCGAGGCTAAATTTAAGCAGATATCCGAAGCTTATGAGGCAAGTCATCTTTTTTCTATTTGGGTTTTAATTGAATTGAGCATTTTATTTTGCTACATTACCTGAATTCATCCGATTCAATAGGAATCTCATTGTAATATTTAGGTTGGAAAACTTTCAAAATTAAATTCAGGTTCATACATCTTCAATTTCCACAAATTTACAGTCAAATTGAGTATTTTCACAAGAAGAACCCAATGAAACCACAAGTGGTATGATACGAATCTATATGAACCTAAATTAAACAGTTAAACTATATTTGAAAACTTCAGGACATATTAATTGAAGAACCTAAAAATCTTTGAATCTTGCATGCTTATAATCAAAACGAGCTTTTCTATGAGATGAATCCAATGAACCCAAGATCATTCAATTATGAGATTCATAAGACAATTAAATATTAAATAAATGGTGCATGATAAAATGATTCAATATGGGTAATCTAAGGTAATGATATTAAATTTTGGTTAAAAATTTTAAAATATTACTCTAAAAAAGTATAAATACATAGTTATTATCTATATGAAGGGGCATGGACTTGAAATTGGAGTTAGCTAAGAAATATGAAAATATTTATAGTTTTGTATATTAATCACCGCCAATTGCCACCGTCATCCGACTATTGTTAATCAACTGACATTGTTTGACTGCCATCATTTTCTCTCCACTACTCCCACAATCACTATTACAACTGCATGAGACCAAACATGTGCCGCTGACTTTACCCAGTTGTGACAAAGAGTGGGGGGCTTCTATAACATCAAATATATAATAAATTATTTTAATTGGGTCGAGCCCCAAATTTTATTTTTTTTTGAAATTTTCTATAAAACATTGGAGTCTTAAGCATTTTTTTTCCATTTGTGTATATTATATCTTCGTGCTAAGCTAAGGCATAAAACTTTATTTATCGTCACAAAAATTTTAGCACATAATAATTTGACACCATTTGTGATTAACATCTCTAACATTCTACAAAACTCTTTTAATTGCTGACAACCAATCTCTCAATCAAGAATAACACAATTTAGTTGGTAATGGCCACCTAAACTTGACTTTAGAAGATCTTATAGACAATAAAGAGCACCATCAAAGTACGACGGAGTTCGCCAATTATAATACAACATCATGCTAGGGCTAATTAATTTAATGCCACTCATGCATTGCCTTATCACAATCATGCAATTTTTTATCCACCACTACCTACCTAATTAGGGTGTAACACCCCACAGTACCTATAATAGTAATGTAGAGTGTCACATACATAAACATAATATTTTTTTTTTCATCATTAAACATTTGATATTTTTCATTCTTTAACAATTATATAATAGCTTCACTAACATATCATTTACTATACAAACAAAAGTATTTAAAACTCCAAATTACATCAAAAACCTATTTACAGAGCCACTAAAGAAAATCCAAATTAATACATCACTGAGTTGAATTGTCTGCGTACCTTCGCTGTAAACTCACAAACTGATCTAAATACTAGCCTATTCAAAAATGACCTTTTTCTTTCCTTTACCTATAACAATATCATAAAATTATATTTAACATCATCCTTTATTTTTTTTGAAGTCGATACTAAATAATAATTTTAGTATTTAAAAGGTTTGAGTATACTTTCATAAACATATTCAATGGAGCCCAGGTAAACCTGACTTTATCACCATTTAATTACAAAGAGGTCACTTTTGACTCTTTAGGGGTCCCTTTTGCCCCACCTACTATGCAGATATCTTTTCTCCAGGGTCCCTTTCGTCTCATATACAATACAAGTTTCATATTTGAGTCCATTTTTTCCACATGATATTGTAGATATCATATCATAAAATAGCCAATCTTTATTAATTTAAAATTTAGTAAAACTCATGTATTCATATTTCTTAACTGTTTAAAATAGTTATAGACATTTCACAATTTATATAGTCATATATCTGTTGCAAGAAGAAATTAATATGCGCTACCTATAGAATGAAACTTCTTTTTAACATATTACCAACTTAAGAAAAAATTAAAACAATCATGCTTGTTCGCATATCAAACGTCAATAGTTCATATAAAAATGCAAGTGCTTATATATGAATACATCAATGTATTCTCATGGTGACTAATGAAATCATCATAATGCATATCAACTCATTCAAAAGACATTCATTCTAAAGACATTACAAATATATCTAAAATTTATAATCTTGTTATTTATAAACTAAATTACATAACTTACCTCCTAACGAATTTCCACTTCCAATTCTACACCACGTAATCTTCTTATTTAATAAACTATTTCAAAACTTTCTTTCTGCATATATCTGATGAATCATAGAATTTTAATCAAGGTTTTAAAAGGCGAAATCGGGAATCGAGGCGTTTTTTCTAAACGAGGCGAGGCGTAAGCCTCAAAACGATTAAAATAAATTAATTTAAAATTATAAATAATGACAAAAAATAACAAAATATTATGTCAACTATGAATTTGAAGATTTATTTTAAGATAATATTACTGGAATACAAGATTTAAAATAAACTCACTTAAAAATAAAACATCCCCTTAGGATCAAGACCCAAAGCAGGCTCGCCATCACTTTGATTGTCTTCAGAAGAATCTTCATGATTAATGTCAAAGTCATCCTCAAACTCTTCTTCATCTATAATATTTTTTCCTTTATCTCCTATATCAGTTAATATCTCATTAGCTATAAAATGAAATAATAGTAACATACAAAATAATTCATTATATTTAAGAATACATTTAAATTTTTTTGAAGCTTCAATCTCACTTTGTTTCTTCCTTTTATATACTTGGGCAGTTGCTTCATTATCTTCTTCATTGACATGAGTTTCTCCTTCTACTGCAACTTCAGAAACATCAGCATTCTTAGGAATAACCCATTCATCATCAGATTGTAACTCATCAACAAACAAAGGATCAATTTCATTCTCAATATTTCCTTGATTATGCAATTTAAGATATATATCTTTTAATTTTTTGTTAAACATAACATAAACTAGTTTGTTCATTCGATCTGCCGTCAATCGATTTTTCCTCTTTGTATGAATTTGATTGAAAATGCTCCAATTACGCTCGCATGCAGAAGCCGAACACGTTAGGCTAAGAACTTTAACTGCAAAAGCTTTTAATTCAGGAACATCATCTCCAAACTGAGCCCACCAACGTTCTACATGAAGACAAACATAGTATTTTATGAATATATGTTGAAGTAGAAGACTTGAACATAAATATTAACATTAAAATTATAAATACTCAAACTATAAACATACCAGGAGATCGTGTTTTGTAGCATGTTTGTGCTGCTCTAAATCCAAACATTCCCTTCTTCAAATAAAAATCCTCAAGTTGATCATTTACTTTAAGGTAGTTTTCTTCAGAAATGAGTTTGTCCATACATGCATACAAACCAGTTTTCACCTCTTCTCCATTAACATTCTTCCTGCAGCTTTGTATGCACTTGCATTATCAGTAACAACCTGTACTACTAAAGCATCTCCCACTTCCTCCACAACTTCATCCAACATTTCAAACAATAATTGTGCATCCTTTATAAAGCTTGAAGCATCTACTGATTTGAGAAAAACTGTTCCATATGGATTGTTGACCAAAAAATTAATAATACTTCTATGTCGAATATTTGACCAACCATCTGACATTATTGTCACTCCTGTCTCAATCCAAGTCTTCTTAACATCATCCACCATTTTTGAAGTTGTCTTAACCTCCTCATTCAGCATCCAAGTCCTCAGCTCATACATGCTTGGAAGTTGTAATCCTCTTCCATAGCTTCCAACAGATCGTAACATATTGATCCACGACGGACTCCTAACAACATTAAATGGAATCCCATTTTCATAGATGAATCTGGCGATATCCAAACAAACTCTATTCCTGAGTTCTTTTGTAGCTGTAGGAGGCTGAATATCCTGAGTATTTATGTTTTCGTCGTTATCAATATTTAGCATAAATCTATCCATGGGCCCCCGACTGCCTCGGTCAGAAGAAACTAGATGGCTTCCAGTACTGGAACCTTCATGCTGTGATCCATAGTAAGAAGAGTTTCCTATCATCTCTTCCATATTTCTTTGTGTGACCTCCTTTGTGGTGGCAAACTTCTTTAAATAATTTGTACATTCCTTCTTCACCTCATCAGGAACTTTTGCACATAGTCCCACATTGACATGAGTGCAGGCTAGATGATCCTTCAATCTCTTGACGCCACCAGTTATGCGCTTCTCACAGAAATTACATTTCATGTAAACATATCCCTTCTTTGCACCTTCGCCTGACACTTCAACTTGAGTTCCATATTTCCATGCAGGATTTTTCCTTCTTGTGCCACTAGTCATGCTAACAATAGGATATATTTTAACAATTATTTGTACTACCAAATACCAATAATAAAACAACATGAATACAAAAATATACCAGTCTGCCGGGGGTCCAAGGGGGCAGCGCCCCTGCGGGGGTTTCCGGGGGCAGCGCCCCCGGAACAAAATTATATTTTTAGAGTAATTTTGAAATTCTGCTAAATACCGAGTGTGTACCGAGCATGTACCGAGCGTGTACCGAGCATGTACCGCTCAGTACCGAGCGTGTACTCTTCGGTACCGAGCATGTACTGAGCAGTACCGAGCATGTACAATCTGATGAAGCGAGACATGAAACAAATAACGGGAAGAAAGATCGTTACCTAGCCGTGAAAAAAGAACCGAGGATTGCAGGAAGCTGGAGAAGAAGAAGCGAGACATGAAGCAAATGACTGGAAGATTACGGGAAGAAAGAGAAGAAGAAATAAATCGTTACCTTCGATCGCCTCCAGTTATGTTCGAACTCGACCGAACTGTGGTCGTCGAAGTCGACGGAGTTCGCCTTTCAGTTCTCACCCGAAGCAGAAGCAAGTATGTTACCCTAATACTCGACTCTTATACGACTCTCACCGCTCGGTCTATATTCTTACAAATCGAAGCGGTGCCTCGTTTTGCTTCGAGGCGTTACAAACCGAAGCCTACGCCCTGTGCGAAATAAGCGCACGCTCCGCCGAATCCAACGAGGCGTAAGCCTCAACGCGCAAATGCTTCGCCTCGCCTTGAGTCGCGTCTCAGTGCGTACGCCTCTTCCGCCTTTTTAATCGTTGATTTTGATTAATATACACTTCTTTAGAACTTCCTTATCCATTAAAATTCTCTTAAAATAAATAAAGGAAGCTAATTTACTTTGATTCTTTCCTTTGATTCTTACTCCACATACATTTTCCAGATCTTTTGTAATCACTATTCTTTCACTGATATTGCTATCCTGCAATAATAATTCTCACATCAAATTACAATTAATTACTAGTTTCAAATCAATCCATCACTCCTAATCTTTATTACAATTATTCGATTGAATTTAATTTCATAATACTTCAAATACCTGCATTGTGCGGATCCTATGTCTGCACTTTCTTCTCAAAATTTTCCCTCAGCCGAGACTTCTCCCCCTCAGCCGAAACTTCTCCATAGTAGGTTTCATTGTGCCGAACAAAGCTACAGTCCCGAATACACTATGCGGCCTGTTAGAGAATTCCACTGTGCCCAAAATATCTACAGTGTTTTCTAGACACTGTGCCGAACGGTTGAACTGGAATTTATGCACAACCGCAACTTCCCAGTGTCTTATCCATTTCTCCTTGGTATCAGACTTAAATTAAAATAAAATTTTAATGGAAATGGGGCCCACATGGTAATTGCTCCTCATATCCATTGAAAGCATCTATTCATCTAAGAATTTGGATATTACAAATCTTCCCTCCTAAAAAAATTTTATCCCAAAATTCAGCTTTTTCATACATCATCAAATAGGTGAGGAAACTTCTGTCTCATGTCTATCTCTTTTTCCCATGTAGACTATTTTACTTACCTGCTTTTCCATTTTACTTTTATATAAAGAAGCATTATGCTTCTTAGTTTATGAACATCCCATTCTAATATCATTTCAAGTTCTTCAATATAAGTCAAATCTATCCTGCAAAATGTTGCAAGCATATTTGAGCCTATGATAACTGTGCAATTTTAAATGATCATCAATAAGAAGATCAAGGCTATTACTCTAAAAAAAGTGGAGAAACTATTAAGCAAAGGTCGCTTGTATTCAGTTGAGTACGACCAAGTGCCATACTCCAAAGGTTATTCCATGCCAAAATTTAATATCTTTAATAGCAACAGAAACAAATAACAATATTTGGCCCTATTCAAAGCATCCTATGATAATATCGGAGGCAACGATGGAATACTCTTTCACTGTTCAATAACAGTTTGACATTAATTGCTTTCAAATGATATTATGAATTTCCAAACGACTCACTTAAAACCTTCACTGAGCTTAAAGCTATGTAAAAAGCTTTGACAATGCTAGATAGTAAATAACTATTGTTGATCTTGCTTTGGAGAAAAGAAGAAAATACGTATCAATGATCAAATACATTGCTTGTTGGCAAAATACGAGTATGGAAATGCAAGTAATAACTGAAAGAAAAACATGTGATCCAATTGCTAAAGAGAAACATCAATGTTAAGATGATATCTTATCTATAAATGACCTCCATCACCACATTCCATGTCCTACTTGATCAGGTGGCGAAGTTTGAAAAGTTAAATTATTTAAAATTTGAAAGGCATCCAAAAAAATTCTAAAGAAACAAAGCACTTGATCCTAGAAGAGGTGAAACATGTGCCGCTTCTCTTAGCACTAATAAAGAGAAACGAGTATTCTATAATATAGACAAAAAAAGGTAATCTATTTACAATGAAAATAAAAGGAAGCAGTCTTTCAACCCGAACCTGCAACTAAAGTTAGCGTTCGGAGGAAATGATAAACCTTGAACTTTCCTTAGTGGAGAGGATTGTCTGAAGTAGGTAATGGGGATCGATGATCCAATAATCTCGTATCTCAAAGAAAAGTTGAATAAGAATTATTTTTTTAAAAGGTTGAGTATTGCAAAATTATTCTAACATGCACTAAACATAGGTCTTTAATTGGTAGAATGTAGAAGACTTGAGATGCTAATTAAACTAAAAATCCTAATTATTGTCCATACCATAGGGTGATTAGTCATCACATTGAAAACTATTATATATTAAAGGTTTGGATGGAAAGAATGTATAGAAAGGGCGAGTTCATCTAGTCAAATATTATTTTAGTTTATCTGAAGAGAGAATTCACAAGGGTGGTTACGTCCTTTTTCATGCCCTTAGTTCCAAAAAAAAAAAAAAATAAACTTAAGATGAGAAATGGGAGGCTATGAAATCAAAGAAGATAACAAAGGAATTAGGTAGCTTGAAAGAATTCCTAGCATCAAATGCAGATCATCAATTGAATCAATACTCGAGATGAAAGAGAAATCGAGTGTAAAGATATCAACTCTTAAACCCCAGTCAAAAGATATTTTAGCTAAGATAGCCCACCACAATCTGGTCAAACTCCATCAAATACACCCAAAAAGAAAATCAAACTAAAAAAATCTAAGAAGAAAAAGACTATACCAAAATGTTATAGACAATTTGGAGGACTGCCACCAGCCTACAATAGTGCCTGTTAGGCTTATCGATTACATGTCCAAATGTTAGGGTAGAAGATGAAGATGAAGGGGAAGAAATTATAGAATCCCTTCCTATTGAAACATTTCTAGCCATTTCGGTGACATTGAATGTTTATTTGCGAATTTCTCAAATCCTTAGTAGGGGCCAAGCAATACCAACTCCAATAAACACAATTGAAAAATAGAGTCGAAGAATCTACTTCAACAAAAAAAGGAGATTATGATAAAGTAACATCCAAATATTGTTTACTGGTGATGCATACAAGTAATAACTCAAAAATAGTTGTGCTTTCCTAACATGAGAGAGTTAGAATCCACAGTAGCATCACAAATGTAACGCATGACGTTCTGTATTAATTTTGAATCTTTTAATCAATCTTCTGAGATGATGTAGGACGATGTTACGCCGGTTCACGTAGAGCCGGCCCAGCCGGCCAATGGGCCATCTCAATTCTACTATAGGAGGCGAAACAAAGCCGCCCCCTGGTTCTGCCAAACAGATAGGGCCCGCCCCATCTAAGTGAATTTCAAAATTGAATAGATGGGGAGAGGCTAGGCATTTAAGAGGGAATTTGGATTAGGAAGGTTTGGGTATTAAGGTGCATGAGGGAATTATGGAGGATGATGTTTTGATTGATTGAAATTAGGATTTTTTGGAGGCTTGGGCTCTAGACAATCTTGTCTAGAGATTTGGGAGAGACAATCCTCCTCTCAAATTGAGGATGTCTTGTATATTTGCTTTGTTCTTGTTTCCCTTTGATATAAGATTTACTATCGTTTGTTTGTTCTTCCACCACGTTTCTTTCATTTTCTCGCTGCTTTACTAATTATTGATTAGGATTGCTTGCAAACTCAAGTAAATCCGATAGGATTACTTGCGAACTCAAGTATTTTCTATCAAATTGATATCAAAGCAAGTCGTGGGACCGGTGGAGGGCTGTTTTCGACTAATTTCAGCGACGATTTTTTTCCCGGAAGGAAGGGAGATTGCTGTTTTTGGAGTTTCAAATCCAAATTTTTTGTTTTTACAAACTCCGGATTGTGATGACAGCCAAAAAGGTGGATGCTTTGGAGGAAAGGCTTGAAGGTGAGATGAATCAAATCAAAACGATGGTGGAGGAAAGGATTTCCTTCATGGAAGGGCAAGTTACCGTCTACGGGACATGATGAAAAAGATGTTGGAAATTCAAAACCAAATGATGGCTTCGGTGGAGAAAAGAATGGAAGGAAAAAGTACGAATTGTGAAATTCGTAGGGAGGAAGATGAAGTGGAAATCATGGAAGGAGAATGAAGAAGACCCCATATGGATCTTGTCCAGAGGGAAGAAAGGGGAGGTGGATACGGGGAACGCTAGGAGGGTTACTACGGCCGCCGAGGTGCTGAATTTAAAGAAAGAAAGGGGGATTTCGAAGGGGGTTAGGGCTATGCCAGAGCAATGGAAGACCGAGAAACATGGGGCGCACCTAGCACTTGGGAGAGGGGAAACTATGGAAGGATCAGGGGAAATGGTGGCAACCAGAAGGTGAGGAAGTTGAAGATGCCCATATTTGAAGGAGAAGATGCGTATGGGTGGATTTACAAGGTAGAGTAGTACTTTACCATCAATGGGTTGACGGAGAAGAAGAAGTTGACAGCTGCGGGATTGTGTCTGGAAGGGAAAGCCCTGTCGTGAGTTCAGTGGAGAGACCAGAGGAGGCCGATCAGGAACTGGAGGGAATTCAAAGACTGCATAATAGAGCATTTCCAAACCGATTGGGTAGGAGACATCTACGAGCAATTCTTTGCTCTAACACAGGAGGGATTAATAGCAGATTATCGGGAGCAGTTTGAGCACCTAGCTAGCAGGGTGGAGCGACTCTCAGATACAGTATTGAAGGGAAATTTCATGAAAGGGCTGAAGGCGGAGATCCGAGCAACAGTGAAGGTTTTGATGCCCCGTGACTTGGGGGAGGCCATGAAGTTGGCCCAACTGGTGGAAAATCAAAGGAATTTAGAGAGGGGAGCCAGGAGTAGCAGCACTGGGGGCACTTACAGGATGACGACCTCTCATCTAGCACTGAAAGGTCATACAACAGGAGGGAGCCGAGAGGCCACCAAGGAGAAGACAGGAGGGAGCGGGAGAAATTTCAAGCGGCTGACGGAGAAAGAGATGCAGGAGAAGAGGGCTAAGGGGTTGTGCTTTAGGTGCGATGAAAAGTACACGCCATGGCATCGGTGCAAGGACCGAACTCTTCAGGTTCTCACCGTCTGTGATGATGAGGAAACTGAGGGAGGTGAGGAGGAGATAGAGGAGATGGATGAGAAGCTACACTTGGATCTAGTTGAGGTTTCCCTGAACTTAGTGGTAGGGTTCACTACGAATCACACCGTGAAGGTGAAGGTAGAGATAGAGGACAGGGAAGTGATGGTGCTGATTGATAGTGGGGCTACTCACAATTTCATTTCCACCTAGGTCGTCGACCAACTGGGAGTGAGATTTGTGGATACCGGCTATTACAGGGTGATGATGGGTACGAGAAAGGTGGAGAAAGGTCAGGGGATTTGTAGAGGAGTGCGACTGACGATACATGGGATACAGGTGAGGAAAGATTTCCTTATGCTAGAACTTGGGAGTACTGACGTCATCCTGGGGATGAAATGGCTGCAAACTTTGGGAGACACCAAAGTGAATTGGGGAGCGCTCATGGAGTTGATGGTGGATGGAAGGAAGGTGGTGGTTAAGGGAGATGCAGGGCTCTCCAAATCCCTAGTTTCTCTTAAAACGATGGTGAGGGACATTTAGTTGGCAAGCAGAGGGTATTTGGAGCTGAACAGTTTGGAGGGAGCGAGATTGGAGGGATGAGATATACCCCTCTCCATTCAGCCGTTGATTCAGCAGTTTCAAGAGGTTTTTCAGCCACCTCAGGGATTGCCATCGCAAAGAGAGCAGGAGCATGCCATCGTGTTGAAGGAGGGAGTGTTGCCCATCAGTGTACGATCTTATCGCTACTCTCAGTTCCAGAAGGATGAAATTGAAAGGTTGATAAGAGAGATGCTGGAGGTAGAGATCATCAGACCCAGCATTAGCCCTTTCTCTAGCCTTATTCTGTTGGTGAAAAAGAAGGATGACAGTTGGCATTTTTGTGTGAACTACAGAGCACTCAACAAGTAAACTGTACCTGACAAGTTTCCTATACCATTCATCAACAAGCTGTTAGATGATTTGAGTGGAACCTTGATCTTCAACAAGATAGACTTGAAATCATGTTACCATCAGATTCAGATGAAGGAGGATGTACCCAAGACGACCTTTAGAACTCATGAAGGATATTATGAGTTATTGGTGATGCCCTTTGGCCTCACCAATGCTCCCTCTACGTTCCAGGCCCTTATTAATAAGATTTTCAAACCTTAACTCAGATGATTTGTATTGGTATTCTTTGACGACATCCTGATCTATAGCAGGACAGAGAAGGAGCACTGGGAGCATTTGAAAAGGGTGTTAGAGGTATTACAGGAGCACCAACTGAGGGAAAATTTGAAGAAGTGTAGTTTTGCATAAGCCAGTGTAGAGTACTTGGGCCATGTGGTATCAAAAGAAGGGGTGGCAGCAGATCAATCCAAAATTGATGCAATGCTAAAGTGGCCAGTTCTGAAAAATCCGAAGTAGCTGAGGGGATTTCTTGGACTAACAGGTTACTACAGGAGGTTCGTCAAGGGGTACAGCTCCATAGCATGGTCACTCACTGAGCAGTTGAAGAAGGATGGGTTCCTATGGGAGGAGGCGGCCACATCAGTATTTGAGAGCTTGAAAAAGGAGATGACTACGGTGTCGGTCCTAGCTTTGCCAAATTTCACTCAAACCTTCATTGTGGAGATGGATGCATTCGGATACGGGCTGGGTGCAGTGCTTATGCAGAACCGTAGGCCCATTGCCTATTCAGCCAAGTATTGACTATTAGAGCTCGGCTGAAATCAGTTTATGAGAGAGAATTAATGACCATCATTTTTTCCTTCCAGAAGTGGTGGCCCTACCTACTTGGAAGGCATTTCATTATCAGGACCGACCAACGAAGTTTGAAATACCTACTGGAACAGCAGATGATGATAGAGGAACATCAAAGGTGGCTGTCTAAGTTGCTAGGGTATGATTTTGAGATTCAGTATAGACCAGGGGTGGAGAACAAGGCGGCAGATGCTTTGTCCAGATGTATGGGGGAGCTGCAGACAGTGGCACTATCCGTTCCTTTGATGCTTGACTAGGAGACCATCAGAGAAAGTGCTAGAGATGAAGATTTGGGAAGGATCAAGGCAGATTTACTAAAAGAGGAGAGTAGCCACCCAGGGTACTCATTGGAGGGAGACAAACTGCTATATTATGGAAGATTTGTGAGGCCCCGTACCTTGATCCACATCCTAAATCTACTCCAGGAATTTTATGGAAGCGGAGTGGGGGGCCATTCAGGAGTGTAGAAGACCTACAGGAGACTGGCGGCCGAGCTTTACTTGAAGGGAATGCATAGAGATGTAGATGAGATGGTGGCGAGGTCTGTCAGAGGAACAAATATCTGATTATGTCACCAGAGGGACTAGTATAGTCGTTGGCATTACCAGGATGGGTATGTGAGGATATATATATGGACTTTATAGATGGGTTGCCCCGTTCAGAGGGGTTCACGGTGATCTTGGTGGTGGTGGACAGGTTGAGCAAGTATGCACATTTCATTCTCCTCTCGAATTGAGGATCTCTTATATCTTTGCTTTGTTCTTGTTTCCCTTTGATTATCATAATATTTGCTATCGTTTGTTTGTTCTTTGATGCAATCAAAAAATCTGGGGAGGGACCCCAAATTTTCGATCACAAAAGGAAGACGTACTTAGCTAAATAATAAGAAGATCAAACTCTTACATTTCATATAAAAATAACACTTAGAAACATAATATTAAAAGACACTTTGATATATAAAGACTCTTACAATCGAGTCAAATAAAAAACACATAAACTTGCTTTCCAAGAGAAGAAAGATACATATGGAAGGGTACTTGCGGAGAGACGAAAGAGATTAGAAGCCGAGAAGAAGGGTGGAAAGAACTCACAAGTCTCCCCAAGAGATATAAGAAGAAGAAGAAGCTCTCAAGCTCTTCCAAGAAAATCACTAAGATTTCTTTCCAAAAATTATCTTATCACATTACTAAAACAACCACAAAACATCTTCTATGTATAGACAAGGGAGGGGAATACAAACAGCCCCAAAAACCCTTTAATATTCTATATTAGATAAGGAAAATGAAAAGCCAACAGTCAACTCCAAAAAACGAAGCACCAAAACCATGGAAAAGCCCCCTATTAGCCACGGGAAAATAGCCTAGGCAAAACCCGAAGAGGCAGCCGCAAAAGCCAAGGAGGCCCGCACGGAACCGAAGCACCAAGGCACGGGAAAGGCCACCCAGCACGGAAAACCAGCAGCCAACCGGGGAAACCAAGGAGTCCAAGCACGGAAAACAGCAAACATAGGAAACCCAAAAGCCATTCTTGGAAACCCAAGGGATAAAGCTCAGAATTTTAAGAGATAAAATTATAAATAAAGAGTTACATAAATAGGTAAATAAATGAACTAAAATATAACTAATAATGAGCTAACTTTTAGTTCAATAAATGAACTAAAAACCGGCTCATAATGAGCTAAATTTCAGCTCAAAATTTATTGAGCTAGTGTTGACCATCGGATATAACATTGAAATAAAACAAAAAAAATGCTAAAACCCCTAAAATCCTGCCGAGAAAGAGGATGAAATCCCGCTTACCTGCAGAACGGCGCTGCTCCAGTCGCTTCTCCGCAAATCCAGCGTAAATTATGCGACATTTCCTCGTTTCTTGCTCTGTTCGCGTCGTTAAAAGGCGAGGGAACTCCACATCCCAACAACGACTCTCAGCTCCTCTCCCACGCACACAGCAAGCTCCCCGACTTCCAACCTCCTTTCTTCTCCAGATCCTGTCTCCTCCCCCATCTCTTCCCGATCTACTGTGATCACAAACCAAATCCCTGCTCTCAGCCCGTCGCTGCCTCCCACATCCCACCGTCGTTGCTTCCAACATAGAGAGAGAGAGAGAGAGAGAGAGAGAGAGAGAGAGAGAGAGAGAGAGAGAGTTCTTCTTACCTGAAACCGACACCTAGCCCTAGCCGCCTCCGTTCGACTTCGCTCAGCCCGACGACTTCCCCTTCCCGCGGCTCGAAAGTTACGACATTTCTATCGGAAGCGGCGACGGGAGCTCCTTCACAATGAAGGTAACTCGCTCCCTTCCACGCTTCTCGGCCAAAATCCTGTAAATCTGCCTACCCGAGGGATTTTAAAAAATAAAAAAATAATATATATATTTATATCAAGGTTTAAAATTGCGTAACTGCGCCTCGAGGCGGTTTTCGTCCGTGAGGCGAGGCGTAAGCCTCGAGGCGGTCTGAGGCGTAAGCCTCACGAACACAGAATTGCGTAAATGAAAAATTAAGGATTTTAGCAGGAAAATAATAGCAATAATGGAAAATAAGAAAGTAGATGCAATAAAATTATGTCCCAAAGTACAAAAACACAAAATATCAGTTTATCAAAACTCCCAAAATACAAAAAACACATAAAATGAAGTCATATCCCATCACAAAATATCAGTCTTCAAGTGAATCTTCTTCTCCAATTGTATCTATGAATGCCATGTCATCTTCATCTTCAACATGGCTCACTTTTCTCTTCCCTGTTCATTAAAAGAAAAGATTTTTAGCATATTAATTGGATGAACCACTCATTATCAAGCAGACTGGCAGAGAACATATACCTTTACTTGCAGAGCTAGTAGATGTGTGTGGTGTGGTACTAGTGGATGTACCCGTTTGATCTGCTTCGCCCCTCAATACATCCACATTTAGATCTTCTACCTGTAAGTCTGATAATGATAAATCTGCCTCATCATCTATGAACCACTCATTATCAGACGACAGATCATCACACACCAACGGGTCCTCATCATCTTTCAACCCCTTATTCCTCAACCTCCTATCTCTTAACCTCTTGTTGTGCATTATGTATACGAGGGAGTTCATTCTGAGTGTAGATAGTCGATTTCTTCTCTTTGTTTGCACTTGACTATATGTACTCCAATTTCGCTCACACCCAGAAGAAGAACAAGTGAGGCCCAACACTCTCACAGCAAAACTCTGTAGCTCAGGGGTGGAATCACCAAATTGGATCCACCATTCAACTGTTTTCAAGAAGAAAATATAATCAAAATTTAGAATATTGAATAAAGTGTATTGCATTTACCGAATTAATTATACCTGGAGACCGTTTAGAAATGGTCGTTTTTAATGCATTTAAACCAAAAAAATCCTCTTTATTCCGGAACAGAACAAGCTGTAAATCTGCAAGCTCCCTATCTGCCTGCTCCGGTATTAATCTTTCCATACAGTGATATAGACCAAGCTTAACTTCCGGATTTGAAGATTTTTTCTCTGAATATTGAAATTGAGGGTTAAGATAATATGCAGCTGCATGTAGATGTCGGTGTAACTGCACCTCCCACCGAGCATCAATGATATCCCAGATCTCCCTATAACTTGCCTCCTCTCCTCCCAAGTTATGTGCAATCAACTCCTTCGCCTCATCCATAGCATTATAAATAAAACCCATAGCTGGTTTCTTCTCTGCATCCACTAAGCGTAGAACTTGCACTAAGGGTCTCGTGCTCAAAATGGCATAGGTCACAGTAGCCCAAAATTTATCATTCAGAATTATCTTTCTTATCTCCTTTCCCTCACTCTTCTTCCCCCAAGCAGAGTTTAGCCATTCAGTTGCTTTCAACCCTCTTCCATACAATCCTACAGACCGCATCATACTGAAGTAGGCAGGCGATGTAGCAACATTAAAAGGTATTGCATTTTCAAAAAAAAAACCTCCCAATGTCCATGCAAACCTGTCGCCGCCCCTCTCTAGTACCACCTGCAGGGATTATATCTGCTTCTCCTCTATCTGCTCCTTCAGTAGTCATGTACTGATCCATAGGACCCCGTGCACCTCTATTATGTATAGTGGAGGAGGAGCCCTTTCCACTCTCGCTCCCAAAATAGGCACCTTGGTCGACTCTTTCATCAAATTGTTGCTGTTGTAAGTGTTTGACAGTGGTAGTTTTCTTCATGTAAGCACATATTTCTTCCTTCACATTGTCCGGCACTTTTGCACAAGGTGCTACGTTCTTGTGAGAGCATGATAAGTGCTCCTTCATGCGGGTTACTCCACCCTTCACAACTTTCTCACAAAAGTTGCACTTTAAATATACATAGCTCTTCTCGCCGCCGCCAATGTCAACTTGTACACTATACTTCCAAGAAGGGTCCCTCCGCAATGACGTATTCGTCTTTTCTTTACCTCTAACCATGTCTCCTAAAAAAAAAACAAATACATTCCAAAAAAATAAAAAAAAACTAAACCCTAATTTCTCTAAAACTTGCAAAATAAATCCCTAAACTTAAAAAAAATACCTAAAATCGAATGTGGAGTACTCCTAGAGGGTGGCCGGAACTTTTCTCTTCGCCGGAGAGGGGCGGCGCCGGCGGGAGGAGCGGCGGGAAGCTTGGCCGACCGTGCGGGACGCGTCCAGTTTCGCGTACAGAGAGCTGGGAGGTCTTTTTTTCGGAGAGGAGGAATGCCGTGCGGGTTGAAGGGGAGAAAAGCCTACATTTTAAGTGGGTGGGGCCGGTTCTATGAGGCGTACGCCTCACCCAAAATTGCGCAATTGCGCCTCTGAGGCGCGCCTCAGTCCAGGTGAGGCGTACGCCTCATCCAGGTCCAGAATTGCGTAAGCCTCGAGGCGTTTTTTGGTGAAATTGCGCAAAGGCGCGCCTTGAGGCGCGCCTCTAATTGCGCAATTTTAAACCATGATTTATATATATATATATTAAATAAAATTGTAATTGCAATTATTTTAATTTATTATAATTGATTATTATTATTTTTAATTAGTTATAATTGTTATAATTATTTATAATTAACTTTAATTAAATTATTATAATTAATCTAATTAATTATAATTATTTTTTAATTGAAGTAAATTTTAATTAATTTTAATTAATTTTTTTTTAATTAATTATTAATAATTATTATTGATTTATTATAATTTATTCAAATTCATTAATATTAATTAGCTATAATGATTAATTATAACGAATGGTTTTAATTAATTTTAAATTACTTTAATTAATCATCTTAATTAATTATAATTAATTATAAGTAACTAATTAAAAGTAATTTAATTAATTAATTATAATTAATATTAATTATGATTAATTCAAAAGAGAAGGGGAAAATCCTCTTCCCTCTCTCCCCCTTGATCTATGTGCCAACCTCTACAACCCCGCGAAGGTATGCATTTTCTAAACTCAGATTGTCGCTTTCGTTGTACGCGGCGGACTGGAAAACCGCCTATACACGCCTTTATTGCGCGTGGTGGGATGTGACCCCGGTCCAACGCCTACGATAAGGCGGGCAATCACCTAAACTCTACTTCGGCGTTCGTGACGCACAGGAAAACCGACGATACACACCTTTATTGCGCATGGTGGGATGGGACCCTGGTGCGGCACCTACGGCGAGGCGGGGTCACCCATAAGTACCTCCGAGCGGGAGAAAAGCAAATTGTATTTTAAACAGGTACTATCAAAGACCCCATACACGCCTTTATTGCGCGTGGTGGGAGGAACAAAAAATCAAGGCCGCGGTGTCCTCGTCCGAGGACACCTACCATACACGCCTTTATTGCGCGTGGTGGGAAAGACCCAGTTTTCTCGTAGTTTTCCCCTAAACGGGGGAGACGCCGGGAGACTACCGAAATTTTGGGTGAAATCGTACCTGGACTTGATTGAACTCAAAGAACAAAGAACCGTGGACTTTTGGACAATGAAATGAATATAAAATTGAGCCTAAGCAAAACTTGAGTGAACTAAAATTTAAATGAATGTGACTTGGACAAAGAATTTGGACGTGTACTTTGAGCTTGAACCAGATTGAACTTGGAAATGATACAATGGACTTGCTTGAACTCAAAGATCAGTTTGGGACTTGTGGACTTGATCCAATTGACATTAATAAAATTCAAATATAAATGTATATGTGCTCTAAATGAACTTGAATATTAATAAGAGAAAAGATAGCTGGCAATGATCTAACTTGTACTCAAATGAAATAAATACAAGCTTGATTTGGACTTGCATGTGATGCTGATTGCAAGCAAATATCAATTATGTAAGTCTACTATACACACTACATGTCATTCATGAGAAGAAATGCATAAAGGACTGCAACAAATACAAAGGAGATCCTAGAAGATGTAGTGTTCTACAGTCATCATCAATCAGCGAATGAACATAGTGATACTCACAAGCAAAAATACACCAATCCGTTGTAAGAAAGGGTGGAGAACATACATCAAGTGTGGATATCTACGAGTCATTATAGGAGATCCTTCGTACACTCAACATACCACTCGTAGGCAAATACAAAAGTATTGTGCCAAAGACGAACTCCTACGAGTTACTACAAAAGCTCATTACGTCGTGCAACTAACATTTTGTCCAAAAGGAAATGTAGGAGAGTCCTCATTCATACAACAATTCCCTTGGATAAGAGAACTTGACATATAACAGATGAAGCAGGTTTTAATGCTGGTGGCACCTCAAATGATGGCAGAAGCTTCTACATTTGCAATGTATATAACATTCCTACAAGCAATACTAGAAGAATTGCAACAAATACAACAATCTTCTTGCAAACATAGGTCAAGTTGAAAGGATAACAGCATGATTACAATCAATCAATAACATAGAGTTCTCAAAGAATATTGGGAGATCTTCGAGCTAATCAAAATGCAAAGGAATTTGAAGGGGACTTAGTAGATGAAATAATTGTTTTATAACAATCCAGCAATCTACATCAATATACGAACAAGCACACTGATTTACATGCAAGCAAGGATAAAAGATCTGCAATACATATAAGTCCTCTATGAATACAAATGTATGTACAACATCCACCCCTGTGCAGATATATAAAGACTACAGTAAATGCAGTATCCTGTAGTCAACTTAAGTCTAAGGATGAATACATCTACCTCCAACAGTAGTGGATGTATTGTGAAGACCAAAAATCACAGCAGAATGCATAAAGAATACAAATTCCTACGAGCTTCTACGACCCCAAAGCAGGAGATTAATTAGTGCATTATAATCCAATTGCATAAATTAAGTAGTGCACGACAGTATACCTATACAAAGTAGCAAATAACTGATCCAGAAGTTGCTATTTCACGCCACCGGATCCGCAACTTCTATGCAAGTGGACAGAAGACGTCTACAAATACTTTCAAAGTACCCCCACACGTGCACCGTAGTTTGTATACACATAGGTACACTAAAATGGGGTATAAATTCAAGAACCCGTATGGGCCCCGGCGAGCGTGTTATTGTTACACACGTGACGTCTAGGGATGCTGCGCGGGTTATTAAATTTGAACCTAATCATTCTAAATAGATAAAATGAGTTGACAGGGTTCAATTATAAAATGCCCCCAAACACCCTCATGGGCCTCGACGAGCATGTTATTAGTACACATGTGACGTCTAGGGATGCTGTGCGGGTTAATAAGTGAATTCAAGTTCGAACCCGATCCTCCTAAACTGATCAATAGGAGTCGACAGGGTTCAATCCTTCAAACAAATACACGGTTGTGACGACCGGCGTATTTGTTTTAAAACATTCATATTAGGCCTTCAAAGGTCTATAACAATATGAATTCACTAATAAGAGTATAAAGCCTACAAAATCCGATCCTCTGTCGACAGCTAGACAGAGTTGACAAGGTTCAGTTTATAAATAAAATGCCCCTAAAAAACACTCTGATGATGGCCGTGTTGAATGCTAATCTCAACCGGAGGGGTTCACAAATATTTTTCAAATGCCTTCCAAGCTCCACTCAAAAATCCAAACTCCACAAAAATCCCAAAAAACCCAAAGATATTTAAAATTTGAAATCCAACCACCAAATGCTTAAAGCAAAAATCCATCCGCCCTCCGCAACAGTTTTTCAGGATGGACAAATTAAAAACTACTTCAGCTCACAAAGAACCAATGCCTAGTCGAAAATATCACTAGGATCCATTCTCAAACAATCTTCTGCTAGTAAGGACGTGTTACGTGTCCTCTAACCGGCGATTTTGCCGCCAAATGGCACTGCAGGATAAACGGTTATGACCCGGGGCCCTCTGAACCGAGTGGTTTTGCCGTCAAATGCCACCATGAAATATAGGTTATGGCCAGCGCTGTTATGTTCCTTATTGGCATCAAATCCTTGAGATATGAATCAATATGATATGATTGATAAGGCACAAAGCCCTCTGTTAGCTAAGGTGAATTTAAAATTGTCCCCTTAGACAAACATCCAACCCAGGTCTACAAGGTCCCCTTGGACGAAGCAACCCATGGGTGCCGACAAGGATCCTTCTGTCAGGTTGGGTCGACTACCTCCTCTGACTAAGTAGACCAGGGACCACGATGGCCCGAGACGACGGAACCATGGGATCTTGATCAGGTCTATCATCCATTCCCCCTCCATCCGCTTTAAGTGCAACAAGATGGTGAAAATTGCTATTTAAAATATCAAGATTTCTCAAATATCCCAATCTAAATCTCCAAATTCTCAAATCCAAACCTATGCTGCTACCATATGCCAGATAACACGTATATTCTACATATCTGATCAACGACTAGCCTTAATCAAAAGTTCTCTCTCCTGATCGGGAGGGGTAATTAACTATAGGGGCTTGCGCCTATAGGAAACCAGAACTCAGATCATAAATTCCTCGCAAAATGAGGGCAAAATCTCTGGGTAATATCTTACCTACAAACCCATCTGCCTTCCAAAATTTACCTCGGAACTTATTCAGTTAAAACCCCCTCGCCGAATAAAAAGAAAAGCGAGGGGAGGCCGGTGCCGAATTTTTGGAGCCCTCAGATTTCTGGCGACTCCGCTGGGGATTGGTTTATGTTTCTATCTTTGGCTAGTCGTCTCAGTGCTATAGTAGCAGCTATATCAAATCGTACTCAAAGTCCCGAGTCTTTCAAAATGATCATTCAACAAATTCATATGGCATTTAGCATGTTTTTTAAATTTATATTATTTTAATCGCTTGATAATTTTTATTTGCTTTTGTTTTGTGTTATGTGCAAGTCTCTGTATTTAGAAAGTGCTGGGTGATGTATCAGATTTTGATTACTAACCCTTGCCTTTCATTTATGCAGATGGATCTACAGAACACCCTGATGACCGTCCAACTAGGACGAGGAGCCAGGATCCAACTGGCTAATGCTGCCATAGAGACCGGAAACACTGTAGCTACCATCCAATTTGGTAGTGTTAATTTTCTTGCAGTTGTTGCAAGAACTGTCGGAGCTTCTACTGGTCGTGTACATCTTCCAGTACAATGACCTATTGCTGAAACTCCTCGTGGGAGGATTTCTGTGTTTGAGAGGCTGTCACAGCCTGAAGTCCCAGCCACCAAAAGGATTGTGGCTGATGGAAGAATCTCAGTGGTGACTGCCAACACCACTACTCAGCCAACCGGGTTGTTTGCACTCAGGAAATATGATGTCGAGGAAGGCTCACCAGGAGGCAAAGGAGAAAGAAAAATGCTGAACTCCGGGCTCAACAATAATTCTCGGCCCATCCCTCTAACCTGCCGGCCCAAGAGCCAGAAGTTTCCATTCCGACCCGGAATGGATTCGCGAATTTGAAATGGGTGAAGAGAAACAGCTCCACTGGTGAGCTGAAGAAATTATTTTGAGACCAGCAGCCTGAAGTCCCAGCTCGTTCAAAGAGGAAAGAACTTGAAACTCTCTCGACCCGGGTCTATAGGGCCCTGAAAATTGTAAAAGAGAGGATTGAATAAAAGAAGATACCAACGATCACTGATGGTCGAAGCCAGGAGGACTCCACCAAGAGAACGATTATCTGTTGCGGTGGAGAGGAAAGAAATGAAATATATCCCACGCGGTGAACATCAGAGTGTGACACCTGAACCGCATGTTCAGGGATCCACTTCCGAAAGGTCCCGATGGAAAGGAAAGCAAGTCTGGAGGCCAAAGCCTCAAAAAAATAAGGAAGAAAGGAAAGAAAGAAGAGTTGATCTGGGCATGACATCCGGTTGTGCTTCCCGGAGATCCGCCCCCGTCAACAAACAACGTCAGAAGTGGGCCCCAAAAAGGACCCATAATGACACTCTAGATGGTAGACACCTTGGAGAATCCTCCAGGGGATCCCGTCGCCTTCCATCCCCTCCAAAAGAAGAGACTAACTTCGACCGCAGCCCACTGATCGAAGAAGTCCCCTTGCCTAATCAAGAACCGAAAATCCAATGGTGTCGTCGCTCGCAGATCCGGATACTAGAAGAAGAAGGAAACATGGAAGGGGGAGACAATATTGAAGAAGAAGAATACCTTGAAGGGGAAGAAAATATGGAAGAAAATATTGATGAATTTCTGGAGAAATATCAAGAAGAAGAAATACAAGAAATAAATAATGCTCTGGACATGGAAGTTGTCTATAGGGTGACACATATAGACATTGATGATGGCGCCAATTATGATGATGATGAAGATGAAGAGCGTTGGCAACCGCCACCCAGGCAAGTATACCGTCGTCGTCGTAGAGAGGGGTCCACCTCTTTCCAAGAAGAAGAAGTTGAAGAAGTAGATGAGAATCCTTCTGATGCCGAAAATGTCACACTCGCTGAAATGCGGCGACAAATGAGGTGAGGTGACAAATGAGGGCCAAAGACAGGGAAATCTCTTAGTTAAATGAGAAGATGATTGAGATGATGGCTCAAATGGGGGCGATGATGCAGATGATGCAGAGAAATGCTGCTGTTGGCGCCATGCCTAATCCTCATGCTGACCCTCCAAACTTCCAAGTGCCACAAGGTTCAGGAGTACATGGAGCTTCTGAAGGTGGTCGCGAAGCCCATAATATTGTTCACCAGCCCACTCCGCAGAATAATGCAAGTACTTCCGATCCCGTGCTGCACAGTTGGAAGGAATCATCACAGAAAAGATCAAGGCTATCATAGGCGTTGATCAGGCGGAGAAGTTGGTGGGCAAGGGTCGTTCGTATCCTGCTGAATACGACCAAGTACCATATCCAAAAAGGTGTTATGTACCAAAGTTTAATACTTTCAACGGTACTAACAATCCCCGATAGCACCTGACACAGTTTAAAGCCACCTGTGGGAACAGGAGGTAATGACGCCCTACTCTTTCGACAATTCGTCAACAGTTTGACAGCAACTGCTTTCGAATGGTACGCTGAACTGCCAAATGACTCCGTAAAGACCTTTGCAGAGTTAGAATCTATGTTCGTGAAGAGGTTTGCTAGTGCAACTGAGAAGATCACGATTGCTGACCTCGCTCTGGATAAGAGAAAAAGAGAAGAATCAGTGACTAAATAAATCACTCGATGGCGCAACTTAAGCATGAAATGTGAGCAGCAGCTTGAAGAAGAACATGCCGTACATTTGTTAATGGGCAACATTGATGATAAGATGCAACCCTTCCTGTGCATGACTACAATCAACACATTTCAATACTTGCTCGATAGAGTGGCCAAGTTTGAGAAACTGAATTTCTCCATATCAGAAAATCACTCTGATAAGCCCAAGAAGGCTAAGGCCCCGGGTGCTAGAAGGGGTGAGTGAAGCCGACTCTACGTTCTTCTCTAGAGCTGATAGAGAAAAGCAAGTGATTTACAACATAGACAAAGGCAAACAGCCGATGCAACATCAAGAAAAGCCTAAGCAAGTCTATAATTCCAACCCCCAACCGAAGCTGATACTAGGGGGCAACGATAAGACATGAACTTATCAAGGTAGAGGAGAACACCAGAGACAGGCAATAGGAACTGGTGATAGAACGTTTCAATCCCTCAAAGATAAAACGAATAAAGAATATTCATCCAAGAGGGAGAGTGTCGCCAAATTATTTTGACAAGTGTTGAAATTGGGTTTAGAATTGCCTGAATGCAAAAGACCCGAAGAGTCGAAGCACACTGGTGACCCAAATTATTTTCCCATATCATCGGGTACTCAGCTATCTTATTGAAGATTGCTACATCTTCAATGATTGACTTGAAAGAAAATATCAAAAAGGGGAACTCACATTATCCGACAATGTGTTGTCTCACCCTAGAAAAGTATCAACTCGGACGGTCACGTCCTCTTCCGTACCCCTGGTTGAAGAAAGAAGAAAAGCAAAGAAGTCAGTCCAAGAAGAACAGTGGGAGATTGCGGTCTCCAAGAAGACTGTGAAGATATTGAAGCAGCTTGAAGGAGTTCCAAGTGTAAAGTGGAAGTCTCCTATCAAGCCAATGATAGATTTGAAGGCACTGCCAGTGGCACGAGCTTCAACCTCCAAACAATTCCCCAACCAAATTGGCGCTTCGAAGCTTGGAAAGGTGAAGCCCTCCAAGAAGAAGACTAAGTTAAAGAAGCCCAAGGAGAAAATGACTGCAACCCAGAGGGTTATTAACAGTTTGGATGAATATTACCAGATTGTGAGGCGACCCATCAAGCTTGCTGACTTCATGGCAGAGCTTAAAATTGAAGGAGCCGGAGAAGATGATGAGAATTCTCTTCCAACAGAAGTATGTCGGGTTATCTCGGTGGCGCCGAGTACCTTGACAAAAGAAGAATACATTGAAGAAGTACCATCTGAATCCTGTATGATGGTGTTGCCAATGGATTACAGTTCGGAGGAGGATTTATATTTTACAGAGGAAGACGAATTATACCCTAGCATAGCGTCTCGGATGGGACGTGTAAACCTGGGTGGTGATTCTGAATTAACAGATGAGTCCCTAGATGTAATAATGGCTGATTCTGAAGAAAATGCTCTATTAAATGACTATGAATCGGAGGAGATTGCTTAAGTGCAGTTAAGAAGCGGCAAGATACTATCGCCTCCACCGAAGAAAGGGGTCTCCAATAAAGATAAGGAGAAAGAGATAATTATCAATGATGATATTATCCCTGAAGATCCTAAGAAAAAGAAGAGTTCAGCCAATTAGATAGATTATAATATTTTATCCCATCTAAAAAAAAATTCCAGCACAACTCAGCATATACGATGCCTTGGTAATGTCTAAAGACCTTCGGGAGACTCTAATTCAGCTCTCAAAGATCCCGAAAGATACGAGGCGTATTTTGCTGAACGTAATTTGACTGAGGTTCTACAAGCTCGTAATGAGCCATTCATTACTTTCTCCGAAGAGGACATGATGCTTGGAACTACAGACCATAACTGTCCTCTGTATGTCACTGCAGAGAGCGATAAGCTGATTATTAGTCGAATCCTGATCGATCCTGGATCCTCCATAAATTTGATGAGCTTGAAAGCACTGAGATCCCTCTGCCTTGATGTGGAACACCTCGGGTCAGATAAGCTTATGGTGTATGGTTTCAACGAAAAAGGGCAGAAAACCCTTGGATCATTCATGCTCCCTCTTGTATTTGGAGAGCTCCACACAGAAGCTAAATTCCACGTGATTGATGCAGATACTTCATTTAAGGCGCTACTAGGTCGTCCCTAGTTGCATGAATATGGTGTTGTCCCGTCAACATTACACCAGTGTATGAAATATCTCATAGATGGAGAAGAGTTCAGGATCTCTGGTGACATCCAACCCTTCACAGCTTCACAGTTCATGAAGCAACAGTTTATGAAGATGCATGGTACTTTATGTCAAAGAAGCAAAAGTCTTCGAGTTCTCTTGAGGCTAGGGTATCAAATTCAAAGGCTGCAAAACGATCTGAACGGGAAGGTGAGAAAAAGTATGTGGGGAGAAAGAAGGCAGCGCCGACTCTTCCCAAAGCAACGACCATTCTCAAAGAAAAGAAATATGTACCTCATCTTGGGAGTGACACGGATGAAGATGATGTTACTCCTGCTAATTCTCGGAGAGTATGCCAGTTTATAGACAAATGGAGTAGGCAGGTTGAATTTTCAAATGATGATTATGACTATGGCTCTATTTATATGAACACGGTGCAGAATGTGTTATCTAGAAGAATAGACAGCCTATCAATTTCAGATAGTGTACTCGTAGTCACGCGTGTTCCCTTACAACACTTCAAGGAAATTATTCCGCGCGAGGTGCATAAAGTTGAAGAACTCGCCACCCTCTATCTGCCTCCCCTTAAAAATGGGACTATGCCAAAGAATGTGCTATATTCCACGGGAGTGTGCGAAGAAGAGAATAATGACTGATTTTGCATGCTCCTCGATTCCGAAGAGTTATTTCCTACGAGGCTACCTAGGTTCAATACAAAAAATATTCAGAGAATGCTACGAAAATAAGTCAATATTCCTACCACCAAGCGACAACTTCGTACAAGCTTGGGTCTCTGGTATGGAAGGAATCCGCGTCCACTATGACGGAAAGATACAGATGCATATAAAGGTATATGATTCATCAAGCGAAAATTCCTCCAGAAAGAGACTTGTCGGGCAATCACATGCATGAAAATTGAATCCAATGATGGTGGTCCTGAAGAGACATACGAAGCTGATGATTATGATGATAAACCCGTAGAGGCCGAGCCTGCACCAGAAGAGCTTGAAGATGGTGGACAGGCAGCCACTAAAGGATGAGCTAAAAGAAGTCAACTTGGGAACTGAGGATGACCCTCGCCCGACCATTATCAGCTCTCTCCTACCCGAAGAACAAATAGAAGAAATAAAAGAACTTCTCTGTGAATTCAGGGACTGCTTTGCCTGGACATATGCTGAGATGCTTGGCTTATCCCCTGACGTAGCAGTTCACATATCAGCAATCAAACCGGATGTAGCATTCGTCAAGCAAGCTCCAAGGAGAATGAGATTGGAGATTGAAGAACAAGTGATTGCTGAAATAAAAAAGCTTATAGAGGCAGGCTTCATCCGAGAAGAAAAGTATGCCGATTGGATTGCCAATATTGTCCTTGTAAAGAAGAAGAATGGACAGATTCGAGTCTGCATTGACTTTAGGGACCTCAACAAGAAGTGTCCGAAATATGACTTTCCACTCCTTGTATCCGAACTACTAGTGAATAACACGTCTAACTACGACATGTTCTCGTTTATAGATGGATCATCAGGCTACAATCAGATCAAGATGGCTCATGAGGATGAAAAGCACACATCGTTCAGGACGCGCATCGGTATTTTTTGCTACACTGTCATACCCTTTGGCCTGAAGAATGCTGGTTCCACCTACTAGCGGGCGATGACTCACATATTTGATGATTTGATACATCAGAAGGCCGAGTGCTATATGGATGATCTTGTTGTCAAAACTCTTGGCCGAAAAGATTACTTAAAAGATATCAGAATTGTATTTGAGAGAATCAGAAAGTTTGATCTGAAGATGAACCCTCTCAAATGTGCTTTTGGGGTCTCTTCTGCAAATTTCTGGGATACGTTGTTCATCATCGAGGTATCGAAGTCGACCACAATAAAATCAAGGCAATTATGGAGAGGCCACCTCCAAAGAACCTTCGACAACTCCGCTCCTTACTAGGATAACTGGCTTTCATTCGGAGATTTATATCAAATCTATCGGGTAGGTGCCAGCTATTTTCAAAGCTAATGAAGAAATATATCCGTTTCAAATAGGATGCAGAATGTCAAGAGGCATTTGACAGCATCAAAGGATATCTATTGAATCCGCCCATTTTAGCGGCGCCAATTCTGGGGAAGCTTCTTATACTGTATACGGCAGCGCTAGAAGAATCACTCTGAGCATTATTAGCTCAGAATAATGAAGAAGGCAAAGAAAATGCGCTCTACTACATCAGTCGAAGGTTGATTAGAGCAGAAAACCGTTTTTCTCCTATTGAAAAGCATTGTCTGGCGTTGATTTTTGCAGTTCAAAAACTCAGCCACTACATGTTATCCTATAAAATTACCTTGATATCAAAGATCGATCCGCTGAAGTTCTTGATGACAAGACCAACGTTGACAGGTCGTCTAGCCAGGTGGGCAGTACTATTACTGCAGTTTAATATCGCGTATATGCCACAAAAGGCGGTGAAAGGTTAAGTCTTGACAGATTTTCTTGCTGCACATCCGATCCCAGCAGACTCTCCACTCAACGATGATTTGCCCGATGAGCAAATAATGTAGGTCGAGGAGAATGAAAAGCTACCGTTCTAGGAGATGTACTTTGATGGGGCATCATCTATTAGACCTGTTCGACCTCCAAATATTGCAAGAGCCCGAGCTGGCATCGGTCTCATTTTCGTAGCATCTGAGGGAGGTATAATGAGATTTTCATTCCGTTTAACTGAACCTCGGACTAACAACGAAGCCGAGTATGAAGCTCTATTAGCAGGGTTGGAGATTATGATCGATGTCAGAATCCAACATCTCCAAATCTTTGGTGATTCTCAGCTCTGATAAATCAGGTCCTTGGTATCTACAAAGTTGGCAAAGTCGAATTGGCCCATTACCACCGGCAAGCCCTCGAACTTTTGAAGCAATTACCAAATGTCAAAATAGTTCGAGTTCCTCGAGGACAGAATGCTAAAGCAGATTGTCTGACCAAATTAGCCAAAGAAATGACAAGCATTAATGAGGAGAGACCTATATTCATTGGAGTTTACACTTGAAGAGTCTTGGAACCCGCTTTATTATAATTTTCGATGGCGGAAGGAATTCCAGATTCAAGCCAGCAGGATGGAACCCCAATTGACCATCAACCTCTCCATCAGATTGTTATGGAGAATTATCCAGAAGAATATCACATGGCTAAGAGACGTAAAGCTAGTCAAGCTTCAGAATCGTGGTGGCATTGTTTAGATATTGAAGTAAAAAATGATTGGAGGCAGCCATTCATTGACTACTTCAAGGAAAACAAACTCCCTACAGAAAAGTCTATGGCCGCACAAATCCGAAAAAGGGTGTTGCGATATGCATTTGTCAATGACACGTTGTACAGACGAGCCTTTGATCAAATGTGGTTAAGATGCCTAGGAACCAAGGAAGCTGATAAAGTGGTGATAGAAGTCCATGAAGGGCTTTGCGGAGCACATCAGTCAGGTCCTAAGATGGCTGCTAAAATCAAAAGGATGAGATATATTGGCCAACTATGGTCAGAGATTGTATTAACCACGCAAAGAGGTGTCACGAATGTCAGATTCACGGTGATGTTATACATCAGCCTCCAAATCCACTACACCCAACAATAGCGTCCTGGCCATTTGAATACTGGGGCACTGATATTATCGGGCTAATAAATCCGTTGTCATCAGCGGAACATCGATTTATTCTGGCAGCAACGGATTACTTTTCAAAGCGGGCAGAAGCGACTCCATTCAGAGAGGTCACATCGGAACATGTGATCAATTTCTTTATCCACAATATTGTCTACAGATTTGGTGTGCTACGCCGTATAATCTCAGACAACGGTACTGCATTCAAAAGTACAAAAATCTATAAGTTCATTGAGCGGCACAAGATCGATTGATAATATTCATCCATATACAATCCAAGGGCGAATGGATTGACAAAAGCCTTCAACAAGACGCTGGTGAAATTGTTGAAGAAGATCCTTACCAAAAATAAAAGAGAGTGACATACGAAGATGGCAGAAGCGCTATGGGCATACCGTACAACCTATTAAACACCAACCAAAGCCACTCCTTACTCTCTGGTATTCGGAGTTGAAGCTGTATTACCGTTGGAGATTGAGCTACCGTCACTTCGGGTAGCAATTCAGAATGATCTCACTCAAGAGCAAAATGCCCGCCTCAGAATGGAAGAGCTCGACGCACTTGATGAACTCAGGTTACAAGCTCAACAAAACCTAAAAATCTACCGAGGAAGAATGACAAAATCCTTCGATCGTATGGTACGTCCTCGGGCATTTCAAGAAGGGGAATTGGTCCTAGTGCTGAGAAGGTCAATCATCCCACACCGAAAAATTGGTGGCAAATTCGTATCCAATTGGGAAGGCCCCTTCGTCATCGAGAAAGTGTACCAAGGAGGAGCATATCAGTTGATCGATCTGAACGGTCAGAGACCTATGCCACCTATCAACGGTCGCCACTTAAATAAATATTATGCATGAAAATTCCATGTATAATGTATTTTATAATGATCAAAGTTTTATGTGCATAGTTATCAGTACATGCTTACACTCATATTTTGAAATTCTCTTGTATAGCAAGAATGCATTTCAAAATCCCCCATCAGATTGGGGGCATTTTAAATATTTATTCGGGTCGACATCGCGCTGCGTGCCGAAATCTCCGAATAAATATTTAAAATCTCAAAGATACAAAGCCTATCCAAAATGTCCCTACGAGACAGGGGGCATTTTAAATATTCATTTGGGTCGACATCGTGCCATACGCCGAGATCCCCCAAATGAATATTTAAAATCTCAAAATTCAAATTTATTCTATTCTGAAATATCCCTACGAGACAGGGGACATTTTAAATATTTATTCGGGTCGACATCATGTTGGGTGCCGAAATCCCCGAATAAATATTTAAAATTATAAATTCAAATATTCTTTTGTGCTAAAGAATACAATAATTTCTTTTTAAAATATATGCAGGTGATATCTCAAAAGATCGAGATAACACATTCTCCAACGAATAAAGACTCAAAAGTCAAGAAAGAGACTTTTGTGGCTATACACTCCCACAAAATTGAGCCGAAGAAGCTTGAAGTCTTTCGACAGCCTGAAGCTTAAGGTTCGAATGGGTGTAAAAGGTAGGATCCAACACGCCCAAATATGGCCGGATCGCTGGCAGTTCCGTCTACTCAACAAGTTATAAGAAAGGCCGTAGTAGTGAAACCCCCACTTCGTCAACCCGTCAGTAGAGACTATAGGAAGTACGAAGGCAAATTTGACTCGACCAGTTCAAGTGATCGTAGTCTGCAAAATTTTCCTAAATGACTGGAGAATCAAGGTTCCAGTGGGAAGATGAGTCTCGAGCAAATACCGAATGTTCGTAGGCTCCAAAATCTAAAACTACGAAGGATGCCTCAATATCTACCAATTTCAGTAAAGTCAGCATTGGGGAGCGCAATTCCCATAGCTCGAGTCTGAAGCCTGAATGGGTGTAAGAGGTCGGATCCAACAAGCCCAAATATGGCCGGATCGCTGGCAGCTCCGTTTACTCAACAAGCCATAAGAAAGGCCGTAGTAGAGGAACCCCCATCTCAGCAACCAGAGGACAAAGAGTTATCAAATTCCAGCTCTCCCGATCTGATGAATTCAAGTGACTCAGATCAAAATATTCTCAAGTGGTTAAGGATCAAGATACTACCTATGTTCAGTACTATCTATTGAATCCAGAACCTGCAAATCCTTCAACAAATCCGTAAAGCGCAAAGCGAGGATCGAAGGAATCTTTCTTCAACAAGTCCGTCAAAGCACAAAGCAAAGCACCGAAGAAAATTATCCCAAAGTTCACACAAAGCCCAAGGCTGAATTAAGAGGATTCTGTCATCAACAAGTCCGCTACACACAAAGCTCTGGACCGATGACTTTTCGCCATCGACCTAATACAAACCTAAGGGTTTAGGTCATCGGCATCTACTCCTTCATCAAGCTCGCCAAGCTAGAAGCATAGGGCCGAAGGAACATAAATCTCCTGACAAGTCAGTAAAGACAAATCAGGTAATTCTCCAGCAATGTCTGCATCACAAAACACAAGGTAAAAGAAATCAGTATATCAACCATCTATTGATACATCCAAGAGATCTATGGAAATGAAAATCTTAGTGTAATATCCAAATAAATTTTTGGAGATCCACTAAACGTCTAAGTGTGTCATCCATGTAAGCTTTTGGAGATCCACTAAATGAAAACCCTAGTGTGACATCTAGAACAAATATTTAGAGATCCATAGGGTCAATTAGCATACAACAAACGTGATTCGCTCTAGACGCGTATCACATTTGTTGGGGGGCATTTGTTAACCATCGGATATAACACTGAAATAAAACAAAAAAATGCTAAAACCCCTAAAATCCTGCCGAGAAAGAGGATTAAATCCCGCTTACCTGCAGAACGGCGCCGCTCCAGTCGCTTCTCCGCAAATACGGCGTAAATTCTGCGACATTTCCTCGTTTCTTGCTCTGTTCGCGTCGTTAAAAGGCAAGGGAACTCCACATCCCAGCAACGAATCTCGGCTCCTCTCCCACGCACACAGCAAGCTCCCCGACTTCCAACCTCCTTTCCTCTCCAGATCCCGTCTCCCCCCCCCCCCCCCCCATCTCTTCCCGATCTACTGTGATCATAAAACAAATCCCTGCCCTCAGCCCGTCGCTGCCTCCCACATCCCACCGTTGTTGCTTCCAACAGCGAGAGAGAGAGAGAGAGAGAGAGAGAGAGAGAGAGAGAGAGAGAGATAGAAAGTTCTTCTTACCTGAAACCGACACCTAGCCCTAGCCGTCTTCGTCCGACTTTGCTCAGCCCGACGACTTCCCCTTCCTGCGGCTCGAACGTTACGACATTTCTATCGGATGCGGCGACAGGAGCTCCTTCACAGTGAAGGTAACTCGCCCCCTTCCACGCTTCTCGGCCAAAATCCCGTAAATCTGCCTACCCGAGGGATTTTAAAAATTAAAAAATAATAAATATATTTATATATATATATATATATATTAAATAAATGTTTAATTATAATTATTTTAATTTATTATAATTGATTATTATTATTTTTAATTAGTTATAATTATTATAATTAATTATAATTAACTTTAATTAAATTATTATAATTAATCTAACTAATTATAATTATTTTTTAATTGAAGTAAATTTTAATTAATTATAATTAAAAATTTTTTAATTAATTATTAATAATTATTATTGATTTATTATAATTTATTCAAATTAATTAATATTAATTAGCTATAATTAATCTATGATTAATTATAATGAATGGTTTTAATTAATTTTAATAAACTTTAATTAATCATCTTAATTTATTATAATTAATTATAAGTAACTAATTAAAAGTAATTTAATTAATTAATTATAATTAATTCAAAAGAGAAGGGGAAAGTCCTCTTCCCTCTCTCTCCCTCGATCTATGTGCCAACCTCTACAACCCTGCGAAGGTATGCATTTTTTAAACTCAGATTGCCGCTTTTGTTGTACGCAGCTGACCGGAAAATTGCCTATACACGCCATTATTTTGCGTGGTGGGATGGGACCCCGGTCCGACGCCTACGATAAGGCGGACAATCACCTAAACTCTACTTCGGCGTTCGTGGCGCACCGGAAAACCGCCTATACACGCCTTTATTGCGACTAGTGGGATGGGACCCCGGTGCGACACCTACGGCGAGGCGGGGTCACCCATAAGTACCTCTGAGCGAGGGGAAAGCAAATTGTGTCTTTTAAACAGGTACTGTCAAAGACCCCATACACGCCTTTATTGCGCGTGGTGGGAAAGACCCAGTTTTCTCGTAGTTTTCCCCTAAACGGGAGAGACGCAGGGAGGTTGCCGAAATTTCGGGTGAAATCATACCTGGACTTGATTGAACTCAAAGAACAAAGAACTGTAGACTTTTGGACAATGAAATGAATATAAAATTGAGCCTAAGCAAAACTTCAGTGAACTAAAATTTAAATGAATGTGACTTGGACATAAAGAATTTGGACGTGTACTTTGAGCTTGAACCAGATTGAACTTGGAAATGATACAATGGACTTATTCAAAGATCAGTTTGGGACTTGTGGACTTGATCCAATTGACATTAATAAAATTCAAATATAAATGTATATGAGCTCTAAATGAACTTGAATATTAAGAGAAAAGATAACTGGTAATGATCTAACTTGTACTCAAATGAAATAAATATAAGCTTGATTTGGACTTGCATGTGATGATGATTGCAAGCAAATATCAATTATGTAAGTCTACTATGCACACTACATGTCATTCATAAGAAGAAATGCATAAAGGACTGCAACAAATACAAAGGAGATCCTAGAAGATGTAGTTTCTTATAGTCATCATCAATCAGCGAATGAACATAGTGATACTCACAAGCAAAAATACACCAATCCGTTGTAAGAAAGGGTGGAGAACATACATCAAGTGTGGATATCTACGAGTCATTATAGGAGATCCTTCGTACACTCAACATACCACTCGTAGGCAAATACAAAAGAATTGTGCCAAAGACGAACTCCTACGAGTTACTACAAAAGCTCATTACGTCGTGCAACTAACATTTTGTCCAAAAAGAAATGTAGGAGAGTTCTCATTCATACAACAATTCCCCTTGGATAAGAGAACTTGACATATAACAGATGAAGCAGGTTTTAATGCTGGTGGCACCTCAAATGATGGCAGAAGCTTCTACATTTGCAATGTATATAACATCCCTACAAGCAATACTAGAAGAATTGCAACAAATACAACAATCTTCTTGCAAACATAGGTCAAGTTGAAAGGATAACAGCATGATTACAATCAATCAATAACATAGAGTTTTCAAACAATTTTGGGAGATCTTCGAGCTAATCAAAATGCAAAGGAATTTGAAGGGGACTTAGTAGATGAAATAATTGTTTTATAACAATCCAGCAATCTACATCAATATACGAACAAGCACACTGATTTACATGCAAGCAAGGATAAAAGATCTGCAATACATACAAGTCCTCTACGAATACAAATGTATGTACAACATCCACCCCTGTGCAGATATATAAAGACTACAGTAAATGCAGTATCCTGTAGTCAACTTCAGTCTAAGGATGAATACATCTACCTCCAGCAGTAGTGGATGTATTGTGAAGACCAAAAATCACAGCAGAATGCATAAAGAATACAAGTTCCTACGAGCTTCTACGACCCCAAAGCAGGAGATTAATTAGTGCACTATAATCCAACTGCATAAAGCAAGTAATGCACGACAGCCTACCTGTACAAAGCAGCAAATAATTGATCCGGAAGCTGCTACTTCACGCCACCAGATCCGCAACTTCTATGCAAGCGGACAGAAGGCGTCTACAAATACTTTCAAAGTACCCCCGCACGTGCACTGTAGTTTGTATACACATAGGTACACTAAAATGGGGTATAAAATAAAGAACCCGCATGGGCCCCGACGAGCGTGTTATTGGTACACACGTGACGTCTAGGGATGCTGTGCGGGTTATTAAATTTGAACATGATCCTTCTAAATAGATAAAATGAGTTGACAGGGTTCAATTATAAAATGCCCCCAAACACCCGCATGGGCCTCGACGAGCATGTTATTAGTACACATGTGACATCTAGGGATGCTGTGCGGGTTAATAAGTGAATTCAAGTTCGAACCTGATCCTCCTATACGGATCAATAGGAGTCGACAGAGTTCGAACCTTCAAACAAATACACGGTTGTGACGACCGACGTATTTGTTTTAATACATTCATATTAGGCCTTTAAAGGTCTATAACAATATGAATTCACTAATAAGGGTATAAAGCCTATGAAACCCGATCCTCTGTCGACAGCCAGACAGAGTTGACAAGGTTCAGTTTATAAATAAAAATGCCCCTAAAAAACACCCTGATGATGGCCGTGTTGAATGCTAATCTCAACCGGAGGGGTTCAAAAATATTTTTCAAATGCCTTCCAAGCTTCACTCAAAAATCCAAACTCCACAAAAATCCCAAAAAACCCCAAAATATTTAAAATTTGAAATCCAACCACTAAATTCTTAAAGCGAAAATCCATACGCCCTCCGCAACAATTTGTCTGGGTGGACAAATTAAAAACTACTTCAGCTCATAAAGAGCCAATGCCTAGTCGAAAATATCACTAGGATCAATTCTCAAACAATCTCTTGCTCGTAAGGACGTGGTACGTGTCCTCTAATCGGCGATTTTGCCGCCAAATGGCACCGCGAGATAAACAGTTATGACCCGGGGCCCTCTGAACTGAGTGATTTTGCCGTCAAATGGCACCACGAAATACCGGTTATGGCCAGCGCCGTTACGTTCCTTATTGGCATTAAATCCTTGAGATATGAATCAATAGGATATAATAGATAAGGCACAAAGCCCTCTGTTAGTTAAGGTGGATTTAAAATTGTCCTCTTAGACAAACATCCAACCCAGGTCTACAAGGTCCCCTTGGACGAAGCAACCCATGGCTGCCGACAAGGATCCTTCTGTCAGGTTGGGTCGACTACCTCCTCTGACTAAGTAGACCAGAGACCACGATGGCCCGGGAGGACGGAACCATGGGATCTTGATCGGGTCTATCATCCATTCCCCCACCATCCGCTTTAAGTGCAAGATGGTGAAAATTTTTATTTTAAATATCAAGATTTCTCAAATATCCCAATCTAAATCTCCAAATTCTCAAATCCAAACCTATGCTGCTACCATATGCCAGATAACACGTATATTCTACATATCTGATCGACGACTAGCCTTAATCGAAAGTTCTCTCTCGTGATCGGGAGGGGTAATTAACTATACGGGCTTGCGCCTATAGGAAACCAGAACTCAGATCATAAAGTCCTCGCAAAATGAGGGCGAAATCTCTGGGTAGTGTCTTACCTACAAACCCATCTGCCTTCCAAAATTTACCTCGGAACTTATTCAGTTAATACTCTATCGCCGAATAAAAAGAAAAGCGAGGGGAGGCCGGGGCCGAATTTTCGGAGCCCATAGCTAGCAAGCTCATGGGAAGTCAAAACCAAATTTTTTTGGATTTGATTTGACCCCCCTTTGCCTACATCATTCTTCCACCACGTTTCTTTCGTTTTCTCGATGTTTTACTAATTATTGATTAGGTTTGCTTGCGAACTCAAGTAAATTCGATAGGATTACTTGCGAACTCAAGTATTTCCTATCAGATGATTTTGAAGGAGTCATTTTTTCAGAATAATCTGATTTAAACGAAGTGGTTCAGGTTCAATTGATTGGTAGAGTGATGACACCTTCATAAAAGAAAGGATCAAGAAATTGTTTTGAATGCCTTTTAGAAGAAGTCTACTTCAGGAAAAGAAGTAGACTATAATATCTTACCAGATTTGTTAAAGATTCCTTAGAAGCTCAGTATGGATGAAGCTCCTTTGATGTTGAAAGCCTCCATGAGAGTTTAATACAAGCTTTTAAAGATCTAGAGAGATAAGAAGCATATTTCTTAAATGCTATTCGAGAAAAGTTTTGAGAACTCAGAACAAACTAGTCCTCGTCTTCTCCAAGGATGATCTCATGCTTTGGACAACAAAGCATAATTGCCCTCTTTATGTCACAACTAAGGCTTCGTTTGGGACGGTTTTTTCATTGCTTTTCAAAACGGAGTTTTAGTACAAAAATAAAAAAATTTGTATTAAAACTCCGTTTTAGAAAGCAATAAAAAAGCCGTCCCAAACGAAGCCTAAGAGTGATGGCATCACAATAAGTTGTACTTTGGTTGAGCCAAGTTTCTTAGTAAAGCTTATGAACCTGTGAACATTAAGATGATTGTCTTTTGATGTCCAACATCTCAGGTGAGATAAGATGATGGTGCTCAAATTAATGAGATGAGATAAAAAATAGTAGTATAGTTCATCATCCCAATCAGCTTTGAAATGCTCTACAAGAAAGCCAAATTCCATGCAATTGATGCTGACATCTTCGAAGGAAATTTTAGCTTGGCCATGGCTCCATAAATATGGTATTATTTTGGTAACCCTGCACTATTATATGAAGTGTTCAAAAGATGATGAGAATTTTAGGCTTACTAGTGATAAAAACCCTTCACAGTGCATGAAGAACAAATATATCAAGATGTTAGATAACTTTGTTCTAGAAGAACACAAGGTGAAACATTGGCGTAGAAAGCTGCGAAGCTATCTGATAAAGAAGATAAAAAAAATAAAAATAGGGAGTAAGAATGTGTCGATTCTCCCTACAAAGCTAATAGTCCATCTAAGCTAGGAATAGCCATTCCTCACTTGGGAAGTAATACATAGGAAAAAGATATCCCTATCAAACCGCAGAAGTGTACAGTCCTCTAGCTAAAGGGAAGAACATGTAAGCCTATTTAAATTAGATTATGAATTTGAATTCGATTATACAGGCAACATAATATGTCTCATTAAGAAAAATAATCGACATATCAACATCAACAACTATACTAGTTACACTTATCCCTCCCCAACATTTCAAATACGTCACTTCATGCAAGAATCATATTATTGAAGAGTTGAAAAGATTCTAGGTACCTCATCTACGTGCAAGTAGTGAACCAAAGAGTTTCTTACAGCCTCTCATCATATATGCAAAGCCTCCATGAGTATTCTACGTTTAATACAACCTCTCATCATGTGTACCACTATTATTGGATGAGTCTCTTGGAGTTATTGACATAACATAGCGAAGAAGGCACAGAGAATTCTCTCTATTATATTAGTAAAAAACTAGTATGAGTAGACGCGGGGTATTCTCAAAATAAGAGCATTGTTTGATGCTAATCTTTGCTACTAAAACATCTCACCATTACATGTTCTATCATATAAAATCTTTTAACACAAACGATTCGCTAATGTTCTTAAAATCAAGACTAGTATTGAAGGGTTGTTTGACTACATAGGTTGTGATACTCCTTTAGTTCGATATCACATATGGTCCTTTAAAAGTGGTGGAAGGGCAAATCTTTATAGGTTTTTTTGTCACACATCACATTCCTTCATATTCACCCCACAATAATGACTTGACCGATAAGCAAATTTTGCTCATTCATTAGAATGACAGTTTAAGAATCTGAAAATGCACTTCAATGGAGCATCATCTATCAAACCCCCTCAGCCTCCATACCCCTTAAATGCACGAGTTGGTATTGACATTACCTTCATAGCACTCAATGAAGGTATAATGAGGTACTCATTCAATTTGGCTGAGCCTCAGAGGGATTGATTCACAATTATATATATATATATATATATATATATATATATATATATATATATATATATATATATATATATATATATATATACTATCCTATCTTATCCCCTGAACAAACCTTGCAAAATCCGACACCAATAGCCTATTTCGTCTATGTTGTTTTGACTCAAAAAAGGGTTTTTAAACCTGAATCTAAATCCCTCTATCCTGCTTTTTAAACCTCCTACTCATACTTAGTTGACTGCCTCTCCAACCCATCCTCTTTTATGTTCTCACGACCCATCGCCTACTTCCTGCTTCCCTAACCTGCATAATCATATATTAAAGATATTTGTAATGAGTCTTAAATGAGCATATTATCGATCCTTAGTCAAGCTTTTAACGTGCTTATTCAGGAGCTTTAAAGAATATAGTTTATGGTCATAAATGAGTAAAACACCAAATACTTCAAGCTTGCTCATTTATCAGAAAAGCATTTATAAAGGTATTAAAATTTATTTGATCAGTTAATTAAATGATCTTGAATGAGCTCTAACCTAGCTAAGCATGAGCAGCTTGTCGATAATATTAAATCATTTACAGTCTTGCTCGGCATTAAACAGTTAATTATTTGGTATTGCATATTTCATAACAGGTTTTACTTCATACATGAAAAATTGAAGGAATGATCAAAATGACCCCGCATGCCCACAATTAACCAACCAGTTGACTTATTACCGAACATTAAACTTTCATGATTCTTGATTATGTTCGATGATAAGTTAGAAATGATTAACATACATTCAAAACTGGAGGGGGAGTGTTAAAGAATCTTTATTATACGATGTACAAATTTTGGGATAACTTGCTATTTCAGAATGGTCAATAGCTGCTGATTCTTTGCTTATTTTACTTCTTACTATATATAAATATGTTTAAGACATTCATAATGTATATGATATAATTTAGGATTCCATTTAGTTCCTGCATTTTATATAATTGTTGTGTAATAAAAATTCCTATTCTCGTGTGAGGTGACTCAAGCTTCAATATTTTGAATATACTTAAATTTCTTAGCAATTATTCCATGAATGAAAACTTTTGGAATAACCTTCCAAGGGGTAAACCTTTCATGATGCTTCCTACGGTCTGTATTGGTTTGACAATCAAGAGTTTTCTGGTTTGTGTGGTAGCTGTTGAAATAAATGGCTTGTTTGATGATAACCAGGTCTTGAGTGATCCTCAAAAAAGGGCGATTTATGATCGATATGGTGAAGAAGGTTTAAAGGGCATGCCCCCTCCTGGTACTACAGATGGTGCAAATGGCTCTGGAAATTTCTTCTTCAATCCTCGGGATGCAGAAGATATCTTTGCTGAGTTCTTCGGGTGCAGCCCATCTGAGTTTGCCTCAATGAACCGTGGAAAGTCTACTAGATTTAGGTCAGATGGTGCTGGAAGATTCTTTGGTGGGTTTGCAGGGCCTCAAAATGTCTTCAGTTCTTACAATGAAGGCGCAGGAGTGGGTGGTGGAGGCCAACCTAAGAAAGCTTCTGCTGTCGAAAACACGCTGGTTTGCAGCCTTGAGGAGCTTTGTATCGGTTCAACGAAAAAAATGAAGATCTCAAGGAATGTATTTAATGACAATGGGTAAAATCTATTGCTCTTTTTATTATCTCCTTTATGTTGGCTGATTTTAATGCTGCACTGAACTTTTCATCGAAGTACAATCTAATTTCTTTGAAATATATAATAATAACTGAATTATCATTGGACACTTTTTTTCCATATGCTTCCATCCTGAACTTCTGTTTGCACTTTGTCTTAGTTACAATTGCAGCTATCTCAAATAAACTAGTTTTTCTTTTCTCTCACACTTCGGTTAATACTGAAGTCCTTTTTGGCGAATTACAAATTTAAACAGAAGTGCTTCAGGGGATGCAAAATGTTGTTGGTTACAATGAAATATGACAGGCTAGTGTTTGGTAGAACATCCTTTTTAGCCGGCTGGATCGGTCCTTCCTGGACCATTCTGTTTATATCAATACCCCACTCCCAAAGAACCACCTTGTCCTCAAGGTGGAAAGATGGGAATTGATGTCTCACCCTCTCGTAAGGCTCCCATGTGGCTTGTAGTTTAGTAGCCCCTTCCTTTTAGTTAGAACCTTCTTAATCCCCTCTCATCCCTGACGAACCTCCATCAACTTTAGTGGTTCTAATATCAACTCCAAGTCTTCTGTCAGTGTCTCTGATAGCTCAAAACTAGCTGTTTGATCCCCAATTGCTCTCCTCAGCTATGATACATGGAACACTGGATGTATAGTTGTCGTTGGGGGTAGTCTCAAACGATAGGCTACTGCTCCAATCTTCCTCCAAAATCTCAAATGGGCCAAAGTACCTTGGATAAGCTTCTCATTCCTCCTGTTGGTGACCGCCTCTTCCTGTAAGGCCATAGTTTTAAGAACACCTTCTCCCTTCGTTGAACTGGATGTCCTTCCTATACCCATTCGCCTGCTTCTTCATTATATGTTGCGCCCTCAATAGGTGCCTTTTTGGTTATTCTAACACCCTATCTCTCTTCTCTAAGTAATGTTCTACCAATGAGACGGGTGTGCTATGTCGCCCAAAATGCACCAAGTGCGGTGGGTCATCCATACAAAACTTTGAATGGGGTCATCTGGGAGGCCGAATGATATGAAGTGTTGTACCTATACTCTGCCCATACTAGCCATCTGGCCTACAGCTTACGTGTCTCGAATACAAAACATCGTAGGTATGTCTCCAGGCTCTTGTTTACCACCTCCGTCTGCCCATTTGTATGAGGGTGGTATGTTGTGCTCCTCTTTAGTACTGTCCCCTACATCCTGAACAGCTCCATCAAAAAGTGGTTGAGGAACACCTTATCCCGATCAGATACTATAGACTCGGGTATCCCATGCAATCTGACCACCTCTATGATGAATGCTGCTGCAACTATCACTGCAGTGTAAGGGTGCTGTAGGTGAATGAAGTCAGCATACTTGCTCAATCTATCCACCACCACTAGAATCACTATAAATCCTTTAGATCGATGTAACCCATTTATAAAATCCATGGAGACCTCCTCCACACCCGATCTAGTAGAGCTAAGGGCTGCAACAATCCTCCTGGAGCCATGGCCATGTATTTGTTCCTCTGACAGATCTCACAACTGGCTACAAACTCCTTCACATCCTTGTGCATCTCCTTCCAATACAACTCTGTAGCGAGTTTCCTATATGTCTTCGACGACCATGAATGACCCCAACAACAGTCCCATGGAACTCTTGTAGTAGGTGTAGAATATGGACTGATGTCATGGGCATCATAAATCTCCCCTGGTACGAAAGCCTCTCCGTTTCTAGAGAATAGCTTGAGTGACTACTCTCATCCTTAAATAAATTTGTCCTAATCATTTCCAGCTCTTCATCATGCGCACTCTCTTTCTTAATGGCCCCCTAATCCATCATCAGTGGTATTGATACAACCATCTCTTGTAGCTCCCCCATACATCTAGACAAAGCATCCGATGCATTGTTCTCTATCCTTGGCCTGTACTGGATTTCAATGTCATATCCTAATAACTTTGTCAGTCATCTCTGATGCTCCTTTGTCACCATCCTCTGCTCCAACAAGTGCTTCAGACTCCACTGATCCATCATGACAATGAAATGTCGACCCAACAAACAAGGTCGCCACTTCTGAATGGCTAGTACAATTGCCATCAATTCCCTCTCATAGACTAACTTCAACCTAGCTTAACTGTCAACATATGGCTGAAGTAAGCGATTGGTCGGCGGCTCTGCATGAGTATTGCTCTCATCCATATCCTGAGGCATCCGTCTCTACTACAAAAATTTGAGTAAAATCTGGTAGGGCCAAGACTGGTATGGTTGTCATGGCCTTCTTCAGCTTCTCAAAAGTTGTTGTGGCCACCTCCCCCCATAAGAAGCTACTCTTCTTCAACTATTATATCAATGGTCAGGTGGTGGTGTTATAGCCCCTCACGAACCTCCTGTAGTAGTCTGTCAACCCTAGAAATCCCCTCAGCTCCCTAAGTTTCTTAGGAAGTGACCATCTCAACATAGCCTCAGTCTTCATTTGATTAGTAGCCACACCCACTTGATATACTCCCCACTAGCCTGTGCAAAGCAGCATTTCTTCAAATTGACCCTCAGTTGTTGCTCCTGTAACACCTTTAGGATTGCCCTCAAATGCTACAAGTGTTCCTCCTCTGACCTGTTGTACACTAAAATGACATAAAAGAAAACCAGCACAAATCTCCTGAGGTAGGGTTGGAACACCTTGTTCATGAGAGATTTGAAAGTGGTTGGGGCATTAGTAAGGACAAAAGGCATCAACAGTGTGTCCATTATGCATTCTAAAAGCATTCTTCGACATGTCCTCCTTTTTCATTTGGATCTGATGGTACCCTTACTTCAAATCTATCTTGGTGAATATAACTATTCCACGTAGCTCATCCATAGCTCATCTATTACTAGGATGGAAAATGTCTGGCACAATTTTCTTATTCAAGGCCTTGTAGTTCACACAAAATCTCTAACTCCCATCTTTTTTCTTGACCAATAACACTGGACAAGAAAACGGGCTCACACTAGGCTTGATAATCCCTGCCTCCAGCATCTCTCTAATCAATTTCTCAATTTTATCCATTTGAATTTGAGGATAGAAGTATGGCCTGACACTAATGGGTGACACCCGTTCCCTCAGGGTGATAGCTTTCTCCTGCTCCCTCGGCGGTCATAATCCCTGAGGTGGCTAAAAAACTTTCTTAAATTGCTAAATCAATTGTTGTACTGAAGAACGAATATCCCCACCCTCCAATTGGATCCGCTCTAGCCTCTGCAGCTCCACCAATAAACCTTCCCCCACCTCCTACATGCTCCTCATCATGGTCTTTAATGAAACCATGGATTTAGATAGCCCTACATCTTCCCTGATCACTACACTTCTCCCTCTCCTCTCCTCCACCAATTCCATCGTCAATGCTCCCCAGTTGACCTTGGTGTTCCCAAGGTCTACAAACACTTCATTCTCAGGATGACATAAGTGCTCCCTAGCTCTAATGAGGGAAAATCCTCCATCACGTGAACCCCCTATATGGTCAGCACTACTCCACTATAGATCTCTCGTTTCATCTCCACTTTTCCCTTGCCCGTCTTCACTCCATAGCACCCTGTCTCTATCAATATCACCCCCAATTGGTTCACGACCTAGTTGGAGATGAAATTATGGATAGCCCCACTATCAATCAAAACCACCACCTTCCTGTCTGCTATTTCCCCCTTCACCTTCATGGTATGACTTGGGTGAATCCTACCAATGAGTTCAGGGAGACCTCTGCCACGTCAAGATGCGGCTTGTCCTCCTCTACTGATGCAAGCAAAATAGAGAGAAAAGACAAGTTGGAGAATACTAGGACAAAATATAAACTAAACTCGATTCACTATAGCTTGCAAATAACCAAACAAACATTCAAGAAACAAAAATCAAATCAAGCGAAATAAAATAAGAACATAAAAACGTTATCCTCAGTATAACGGTCTAGTGGTTTCCTCACATGCAACGAGAGCAAGAAAATATTTTAAAATTGTGCTTAGGCTTGCAAATCGAGGGTCCACCATTGCAAAAGGTTCCAACGTTCTACCAAACTCCTCCGGTAAATGTTTCCAAATTTCAGCCAACAAACAATTTCCAAAGCTCAAGAAGAAGGATACAGGTGGAATGAAACTTGTGTAGAGAAGAAGAGGTTAGAAGACAAGATGAAATAGAGAGGAGGAAAGGGGGTGGAACAAGCTCTCAAGCTTTTCCAAGAGAAGGAAGCCTCAGATTTTTGTAGAGACTTTTCTCAGATTTTCAACAACCTATTCCATTCCAAAACACATCTATTTTATAGGCAAAAGAAAGAAGATAAACAGTCATAGCACCTCCAACCAAATCCAATCAGAATTGGGGAAATGAAAGGCCAAAAGACACATAACAGCCCACAGAAATTCTGCACAAAAAACAAGGAGAGAAGTCACAGAAAACCCAACCAGCAACCACGGGAAGCCCAGCCAGCCAGGGTTCCGAAGAGCCAGCACAGGAAATAGGGCAACACATTACGGGAAAAGAGCCAGGAGGGGAAAAACTGAAAGGGATGCCCACGGGAACAACAACAACCAGCAGAAACCGAAAAGACAATGGGAAAGGAAGAGACACAAGTACACTCCACAATAATGAGCTTGAATAGAAGCATGCCTTTTTGATTTAATGTGCTAGGAAGTGCATTTATTCCCCCAATCATTAAGCTAAACTTCAGCTCAAATAATAATGAGCTAACACCAAGTGGAACCCAGATTTTTAAGCTCATCACCAAGCAGCCAAGGCCCAACCCGAGAGCAGCAAACAGCTCCAAACCGATAACAGCAAGCAACCCAAGGACAGAATGAACCCAAGGCTTGCCATGCCTAAGCACTTTCTTACCATGATCATTGGATGCCCAACCATCATTGGATAGCTTAAAAAATATAAAACACAACTAACATTGTTCAAAATACATTAAAACAAAAAATAAACTAAAATATGAATGCATCAATTCCCCCTGGTGGAAAATCTCATCTCCTAATGAGAAAGCTTCCACAATTCTTTTATGAAGCTCCGGATGACGTTTTTCAAGCTCTTTTGCATCCATCCAAGTATAGTCTGTCAAAGGACGATTTTTTCATTTTGCCAAGGACATCATGTGTTCACCATGCCGAGTTTTCATAACCTTGACATCAATAACATCTTCGACCTGTTCATCATAAATCAAAACAGATGTGGAGAGTGGTAAAGTTTCAATTGCCACATGATCTTCAGAATTTCCTTCATATAAAGAAAGGTCAGAAACATTAAACACATGAGAAGTGCCAACAATAGAAGAAATATCCAATAGATAAGCATTTGAGCTCAATTTTTTTAGAATACGAAAAGGCCCAAATTTCTTCCTGCTTAATTTCTCAAAAGTACCAACAGGAAATCGTTGGCGACGAAAGTAAGTCATAACCAAATCTCCTTCTTTGAAATAAACTTATCTACGATGTTTGTCAGCATCAGTTTTGTATTTAACATTAGCCATTCGGAGTTTTTTCAAGAACTTACTATTGGATAGTTTTGATATGGTCAAAGGTTTTAGAAGCTTCGGCACTAATTTTATTTGGCAAAGACAAACAGTTTATATCTAAAATGTGAGGTGTAGGTTGACCATAAATGATTTCAAATAGATTTTTACCAGTGGAGCAATTAACAGAATTATTGTAAGCAAATTCAGTTTGGGGCAAAATCAAATTCCATTGGGAAGATTTCTCACCTGCTAGGCATCTCAATAAGTTATTTAAAATATAAAATTTATTTGAGAGCAATTTAAATTCAGGAGCATTTTAATTGACTAATTAGAGCAAGTAATAAAAAAAAATGCATTGAAGAAAATCGAGAAAGGAGGTGGGGAAGAGATCCACTAATCAACATATGCTGCTCTCTAAAATCTTGTACAAATTGCTCTCCCAAACTCTTAAACTCCCCAAATCCCTTATACAAACTCGCTCAACCTCTCCAAACAACTCTACCCACTCAAAATTGAACTTCTTTCAAATTCTCAATGCTCATTGACTTTGAACATCTAACAATCTCTTTAAAGTCCCTCTTATATGAGCTCCCGAAACTATCTACAAGCACAGAACAAACAAATAAAACACTAACACAAGTGTAAAAACTCTCAAAACAAGACATTAGTGTCAAACTCAACAAACAAACAAATCAAATCCACAAATAATGGGCAGCCTCGTTCATAGGAACTAGGTTGTAAGACCCGCTACCCGGCAACTTTCGTAGGAAGTTTTAGGTAGAAATTGACCTAACCCCTAAACCCAATTAAAACCCCCGGCCACTTCTAATAGAAGCCGTAAGTCCGACCTCTGAGGGAAACGTTTAGGAGATAATATAGCCCTAGACCCCTCAAATGGGCATCCTAGTTTAAAGGACTAGGTTGTAAGACCCACAACTCGGGCCACTTAGCTTAAAGTGCTAGGTTGTAAGACCCATAATTGGGCAACTTCTAAGGAAGTCATAAGCCCCTACCTAAATCAAACCACACGGGCAACTCCTAATTGGAGCCATAAGCCCCAAACTAAACAATCTATCCGGGCAACTCCTAATTGGAGCCGTAAGCCCCAAACTAAGCAAATTAACGGGCAACTTCTAAGGAAGTAGTAAGCCCCAACTCAAATTAAATTCAAACTAAAATCCACACCTAACTACTTCAGTCTATTCGGGATCCCTGAGAGGAGGCAACCCATGGCTGCTAATCAGATTCCCTGGACACTACGATCAATGATTGTTAGTGTTGGTAGACTGAAATCTACGGTATACCCGGGACGACGGAACCATGGGATCTTGATCGAGTTTATCTTCATCTTCCCCACAATTGAGACTAAAAATATCTAAAATTTATTCATCCTTAATCGAGAGTTCTCTCTTACATAGTAAGAAGGGTAATTAACTATTGACGCTTGCGCTCATAGGAAGTAAGAACCCCAGATCTATAAACCCTGACACTACCCTCAGGGGAAATCTGGTTAATTTCAATCTGACTTAAGGGAAATGGAATCATACAGCTGCAAAGCAGGATTCACGCACTCGTGCCATTTTTTTTGAGCCAACAGATTTCTGGCGACTCCGCTGGGGATGGTTTCTCTTTCCATCTTTGGCTAGTCATTTAAATGCTATAGTAGCAGCTAAAATATTATGCTCTATACGGTGAACATTATGATGTGACATTTGGTCTTTATGTCCAAAGATCCATCAATGAAAGGTCCCAATAGAGTTGAAAGCTATCATCTTTTTATGATGGTAAAGCAAAGAAAGAGTAAATATATGTACGGTGAGCATCGGGGTGTGACACTTGGATATATATCCAAGAATCCACTGCCGAGAGGTCCTGACATAAAATATATATATATATATATATATATATATATATATATATATATATATATATATATATATATATATAGACTCACATCTCTAGAAAAAATATATATACTCAAAGAATGGTGTGACATCTAGTGTGAACTCCTAGAGATATTCCATTAAAGAAAATCATCAAAAAGTGGGTTACAAAGATGACCCTTATATATAATGTTCTTGATGGTCGACATTTTGAAGAATCCTTCAAGAAATCTTATCACTTTCTAAATATATCCTCTCATACTGAAGAAGATCATTGCTAGACTTCACCAGTGACGTTCTTCTCAAAGAGCAAGCAGAAGAAATAAAAGAGATCTTCTATAAATTTAGGGATTGTTTTGTCTGGACATATGCTGAGATGTCAAGTTTATCCCGTGATGTGGCGATTCACAAATTAGTCATCAAATCAGATGTCACTCATATCAAGCAAGCTCCAAGGATAATGATATTGGAGATTGAAGACTAAGTGATATATAAAAAAAAAACAATGAAGCTCATAGAGGCGGGCTTCATTCGAGAAGAAAAATATGCCGATTGGATCTCAAATATTTTCCTGGTAAAAAAGAAGAACGGTCAGATTTGTATCTATATCAATTTTTTGGATCTCAATAAGACATGCCCAAAAGATAATTTTCTGCTCCAAGTATCAGAACTTCTAGTTGATAACACTTTCAACTATGATATGTTCTCATTTACAGAGGGATCGTTATGATTCAATCAAATCAAGATGGCGACTGAAGATGAAAAGCATACATCATTCAGAATATCTATAGGCATATTCTACTACACAGTCATGCCTTTCGGTCTAAGGAAGACTAGTGCCACCTATCAATGGGTAATAACACATGTATTTGATGAGCCAATACATCAAAAGGCTAAGTGCTATGTTCTTAATACTGAGGAGATCAATCGTCCCACACTGAAAAAAATCGGTGATAAATTTGTATCCAATTGGGGAGGGTGCCTTTATTATCGAGAAGGTGCTTCAAGGAGGAGTTTATCAGTTATTTGATTTGGAGGGTCAGAGACCTATGCCGCTGATCAACAGTCGATATCTAAAGAAATACCACGCATAAAATTGCCCAAGAAAATGCTATGTATTTCGTACACGTTTATAGCAATACATTTGTATTTTGAAATTCTCTTGTATATCAAGAATGCATTTCAAAATCCTCCATCAGACTGGGAGCATTTTAAATATTTATTTGGATCGACATCGTGCTGCGTGCCTAGATCCCCAAATAAATATTTAAAATCTTAAATACAAAAAAGCCTATCCAAAATGTCCCTACGAGACAGGGGGCATTTTAAATATTCATTTGGGTCGACATCGTACTATACGCCGAGATCCCAAAATGAATATTTAAAATTTTATATTCCAAATCTATTCCATTTTAGAATGTCCCTGCGAGACAGGGGGCATTTTAAATATTTATTCGGGTCGACATCGCGCTGCAATGCCGAGATCCCTGAATAAATATTTAAAATTATCAATTCAAATGTTGTTTTGTGCTAAAGAATACACATACTTGTTTTTTAAAGTATATGCAGGTGATTTTTTTCAAAAGATAGAGAGAACACCTTCTACAACAAACCAAGACTCAAAAGTCAAGAAAGAGACTTTTGTGGCTACACACTCCTACAAAATTGAGCCGAAGAAGCTTGAAATCTTTTGACAGCATGAAGCTTAAGGTTCGAATGGGTTTAAAAGGTCGGATCCAATACGCCCAAATATGGCCGGATCACTGGCAGCTCCGTCTACTCAACAAGCCATAAGAAAGGCCGTAGTGGCGGAACCCCCATTTCGTCAACCCGTCAGTAGGGACTGCAAGAAGAATGATAGCAAATTTGGCTCGACAAGTTCAAGTGATCGTAGTCTACGAAATTCTCCCAAATGACTGGATAATCAAAGTTCTAGTGGGAAGAAGAAATATCGAGCAAAGTACCAAATGTGTGTAGGCTCCAAATCTTCAACCACAAAGGAGAACTTCAAATCCACCAACTTCAGTGAAATTAGCATTAGAAGAGTCCCTCGGAGCACTGCTAGCTCAACACAATGAAGAAGGCAAAGAAAATGCACTCTACTACATCAGTCGAAGATTGATCGGGGCAGAAATACGCTACTCTCCAATTGAGAAACACTGCTTGGCGTTAATTTTTGCAGTCCAAAAGCTACGCCACTATATGTTGTCTCATAAAATTACACTGATATCAAAGATCGATCCGCTGAAGTTCTTAATGACAAGACCAGCATTGACAGGTCGCCTAGCCAGGTGGGCGGTGATACTTTTGCAGTTTGATATCACATGTCCCCCAGAAAGCAGTGAAAGGGCAAGTATTGTAGATGTTCTGGCCGCACATGCCATTTCTGTAGACTCGCCGCTCAATGACAATCTGCCCGATGAACAAATTCTAGTTGTTCTAGAAAAAGAGAAATCATAAATGTGGGAAATGTATTTTGATGGTGCATCGTCAATTAAACCTGCCCGACCCCCAAACCTTCCCAAAGCTCGAGCCGGCATCGGTCTCATTTTCATAGCGCCAAATAGAGGGATAATGAGATTCTCATTTGGTTTAACTGAACCTAAAACTAACAATGAAGCAGAATATGAAGCTTTAATAGCGGGTCTTGAGATCGCTATTTCAATAAAAATTCAAAATCTCAAAATTTTTGGTGATTCTCAACTCATTATAAATCAAGTAATGGGTATTTATAAGATTGACAGAATCGGATTGATTCACTATCATAGGCGAGTCCTCGAGCTCATGAGGCAGATTGCAAATATTACATTAATCCAAGTATCTCGAACTCATAATAGTAAAGCAGATTCTTTAGCAAAACTTGCTAAAGAAATGGCGAGTATGAATGACGAGCCAGTACTAATCAGTATCAACACACGTCGAGTACTAGAACCAGCAATTTTGTGTTCCCCGCAGGTAGAGGGGTCAACAAATCCAAGTCAGCAGGACACAATTTCGGTTATTCCTCAATCACCCCAACAAATAATTCCTGAAAATCAACAAGATAAACATAAAATGTTTACAGGAAGAAAATTTGGTAGAGCATCTGAATCTTGGCTTGAATGCCTAGAAGTTGAAGAGCAAAATGACTGGAGGCAGCCTTTCATTGACTACTTCAGAGAAAACAAGCTTCCCGCAGATAAATCATTAGCTACACAGATCAAGAAGAGAGCATTGCGATATGCGTTTGTCAACAATACGCTATATCGAAGGTCATTTGAGCAAATGTGGCTGCGATGTTTAGGGAGGGATGAAGCTGATAAGGTTATTTCTGAAGTTCATGAAGGGCTATGTGGTGCACATCAATCAGGTCCTAAAATGACCATTAAAGTTAAAAGGATGGGTTATTACTGGCAATCAATGGTAAAGGACTGCACAAATCATGCAGATATATGCCACGAATGTCAAATTCATGGCAATATTATACATTAACCTCCAAATCCTTTACATCCCACTATAGCATCCTGGCCATTCGAATGCTGGGGAACAGATGTAATAGGGCCCATTGATCCACCTTCATCTGCTGGACACCGCTTCATATTAGCGGCAACAAACTATTTTTCTAAATGGGCTGAAGCAGTTCCATTCAAAGAAGTCACTGCTCATCATGTGATTAACTTCTTCACTCATAATGTTGTCTATAAATTTGGTGTTCCCCGTCGCATCATCTCAGACAATGGTCCAGCTTTCAAAAGTACCAAGATTTATAAATTCATTGAGCAACATAAAATTGATTGGCGATATTCATCAATCTATAATCCAAGGGCAAACGGATTAGCAGAAGCCTTCAACAAAACGCTCATAAAGCTGCTCAAGAAAATTCTTTCTAAAAATAAAAGAGAATGTCATACTAAGTTGGTAGAAGCATTATGGGCATATCGTACTACATACAAAACACCAACGAAAGCAACTCCTTATGCATTGGTGTTTGGAGCTGAAGCTGTGTTGCCACTCGAAGTTGAGTTGCCGTCACTTCGGGTAGCTGTTCAGTATGATCTCACAGAAGAACAAAATGCTCGCCTACGAATGGAAGAGCTTGATGCATTGGATGAAGTCCGACTCCATGCTCAACAAAATTTAGAGATTTATCGAGCAAGGATGGTGAAATCTTTTGACCGTATGGTACACCATCGAGCATTTCAAGAAGGAGAATTGGTCCTAGTGCTGAGAAGACCAATTATACCACACCGAAGGATTGGTGGTTAATTTAAACCAAATTGGGAAGGCCCTTTTGTCATCGAGAAGGTACCAGGAAGGAGCCTATCAACTCATCGATTTGGAAGGCCGAAGACCTATGCCCCCGATCAATGGGAGATACTTAAAGAAGTATTATTCTTAAAAAAGTAAGTTGAAGATCATTCCTTTGTAAAAAGAGATAATAATTCTAAGATGTCTTAGAAATTCTCCCACAAGACAGGGGGCATTTTTAAGTTTAAAAATGTCAAAAATCTGACGACGGATGAAATTTCCCTTCAAGGCAGGGGGCATTTTAAATATTTATTTGGGTTATCATTGAACTCCAAATAAATATTTAAAATTATTCATGAAGCTATCACAGCATAAATATGGGGAAGAAGCTGGTGCCTTCAAGCAAGCAAGTATTCGATCATCGCAAAATTTTTGTCAAAATCTCGAAGTTCAGATTGAGAAGAAATTTTGATCTAACAACTTCAACAAATCAAATTCGATAAGTATGAACTGTCATAGTACAAGTCCAATGCTCAAACAGATATAATATCAGCCTCAACAAGCCTATATGTGGCCAAACCACTGATAGCTTTACTTACTCAACAAGCCGTTATAAGAGGCCGTAGTAGGAAAGCGCCTGTTTTGTTAGCCCGATGACAAATACTATCAAGTTTGATATTTATCCAATTTAGCAAATCAAAGTAGTTCAGATTCAAAAAAAAAAATTTCTCAACTAACAAATGGATTGAGGCAAAATTCAAAAAAATCTCAATCAATTCAAAGGCACCAAGCCATAATAAAAACTCCTATCAAATTTGGAAGCATTATCCTTCAATAAATCTATCAAGCACAAAGCTAAGATCGAAGGAGCTTCACTTCTTCAACATGTCCGAAAAAGCACGAAGCTTAGGACCGAAGAAGTTATCCCGCAGTTCTTATAAAGCTATAGGCTGAACTAAATGAATATTGTCATCATCAAAGTCCGTCATGCAAAAAGCTTTGGACAGGTGACTATTTGCCGCCGACCTAATATCATTCTAAAGAATTTAGGTCATCAATATGGATTCTTCATCAAGCCCATGAAAGCACAAAGCTAGGGCAGAAGAAATGTTAATTCCTGACAAATCAAAAGGATAAATCAGGAATATCTAAAAGACCCTCTATGTGACATCTAAAATCAAATTTTAGAGATCTGTAGGGTCAACCAGTTTACAACAAACATGATCTGCTATAGAGCGCATATCATATTTGTTGGGGGGCATTTGTTGACTGTAACGGCCACCTCACGACCGAAATCACCGACATAGCCGATCGGACATGACGTTTCAGCAAACCGACATACTCACGACATAAAATCCTCTCTCATTCGCTCATTCACTCTTACGCACATACACGCTCTCAGAACGAAACGGGAAGAAAGAACCACACAGAGAGAAAGAAAAGAGAGATCCGAAACTGACCTGCGGCTCTCCGTCGACATACGATCCTGTGGGTCTCCGAAAGGATTCTGCTCGTGTGGTTCGAATGCAAATGGTACGATCACACTATCCCGTAGGACAAAACGGTCGTAGGCCTTTACAATCGACACAAGCAGGCCGATGGAAGAGCAGATGGAGTTATAGATACGATTAGCCATGGAGGATAGCGGTTTTCACCTACCAACCTCGATGGATAATAATATCTATAACCCAAAAGTTCACGAGATTTCCCCTATTCGATACATCAGCATCGAATAGGGTTTATTTGATTGTGGGGATCGGTTTCCTACTGGCGCAAGCCCCCGTAGTTAATTACATCCTAAGCCTTGACTTAGGAAAACTCTCGATTAAGGATGTTAGATTATCTTCTCTAAATAGGTTTAGTGCAAGGGCAAATTCTAGCTTTCCTAATCAAAGAGGAAGGTCCCAACTTGGCTCAATCGATCACGCATGATTCAATCAACATCCGGCCGGTCCAAAGAAGTGGAAACTGAAGAAAAAAAAGGAGGGCGACACAATCAAACATGCACAAGAGAAAGAAGGATGTGGCGTCATCTGTATGACGCAGATGGGTAGGGTTTATAGCTTCCAAAAGGATAGAGAACTTACCCACCAATAAGGTGTATAGTGGTACACCTGTACCACTCACCTTAGACCCTAAATCCATAGAAGATGTAACATCGTACATACGATATTAACACCTACGACCTAGCTAATGCAATCTGGAGTTATTCCTTGCCTGAAAAAGGAAGCCAGCTAAAATCCTAAGCACAACCAACCGTCCTATATGTATACAAGATGGGAAGGGTTTATCCTAAGGAATCAAGGATTAATAGTCTAAAAGACTTAAACCAATGACTCTACAATATGCAAAGGAATAGATCTAGCATTGTTAATGATGCATGAAACAAATGCACGAGTAAGAAAGATCCTTATGTCCACTAATGCAATGCATGTATGTAGGTAAAGTGCATTGTGAAGAAAAGTGTGTAAGAACATATGCATGACATCCAGAGTACAGAAAAAATAAATAAACACACCCTAAGGGTATCCTTTAGGCAAGATACCCGCACAGAAAATCATCAAACGGTGCCCACTGGCACAAATAGGTGGCCTACTCTACAGGCCTAAATGACCCTAATGGTCTCTAAGGCTCACAGAAAGAAAAAAAAAAAGGGGGGGGGGTATCGTACCCAAAACCGGAAAAGGCCAAGGTCCTAGCAGAAAAACAACGATGCCCACTTCGTGTGGGAAAACAACGATGCCAACCGGCATAATAGGTGGCCTACTCTACAGGCCTAAATGACCCTAATGGTCTCTAGGGCTCACAGAAGGGGGGCAAGCTTTGACCTATAGGGCCAAAGCTTCGTTAGTGCACTATCCTATGGCTGGCTACCTAAACATGCTAGAATGCCTATTAACAATTTGTGTGTGGAGTGTAGCAGTTCCGATATATAAGTAGGAGTTTAGGTTGCAAAAATTATACCTGAGCGTGGCGCAGCCACTTAATAATTCCAAGCAAGCAAATTGTCCATTAATTCTTGATCGTGCAAGACCCGATGTACCTCGCAATATAAGATAAGAGAAAAATATGCAAATGAGCGTAGATGCCGTTCAGAAAAGAAATGCAGGTAAATAAAATAATATAACTGTCAGGAAATTTAAGAATTGCATTTATAGCATATGAGCATATAGTAAATACTGAACAACAAAAGAAAATATTAGCCTAACCTAAGGCTAGAAGTCGCATCCTAACCAAACAAGTCTAAGGTGTGTGTAGGTTGTGTGGTTTAGGATATGTCCTATATAGGATGATTTAGTTCAAATTACTTGTATTTTTGATTTGTTAGAGAGCAAACGAGAGATTTTAATTGAACTTTAAGTATTAATACGTTAGGATTGATTTTAAGGATATATTTATTCTAGGATTCAATTGATTATTTTAATTTGTTATTAGAAGAAAGAAAAGAAAGTGGATTAAATATTTTGTTATCGATTAAGGTCTGACTTAAACCAATTAAGAAATTAATTTTAAAGTTTAACACTCCATTAAATCCATTCGTGGCGTTGTGCCACCAGGCTCGAGGAACCAGCCTCCTTAGGACACTTAGCCCCGCAGCCGGAGTAGTCCATCCAATAAACTTCATATTTGGAGTGATTGTTATGTATTAAGGGGTTTGTTGATTGATTTTAAAAGATTAGTCTAAAATTTGATATTTTAGGAATCTTTTATCCTAAGAAATTTTAGTTTCATATTTGATCTCCTAATTAGATCTATATATTTTAAACCTTAAATTGGTTAGTAGTAATTATTAGATTTGTTAAGCTTGATTCAGATTTATGTCTTAGGTTTATAGTTTAATGATTACGAATATTAACAATAACTTGATTAAAAATTAAATATTTTAACACATTTTAAGAGTTAGGTTATAAATGGTTGGTTGATTATTAATGGATTAAGGAAACTAGAACCTAGGAAGACGTGTCACTAAGTTTGATTTTAATGTCTCTATCCTATAAGGAGCATGCACCCTAAGTCTATATTTTCTAAGACTCGGTCCTTAATTTTTGTCCTTATGTGTCACTAAAGTTGTAAGGGATAAAAGGAGGTTCTGTTTTCTAACCCTTAGGATTTTCGTACGAGTGTCACTAGGTTTAAGAATTTATACATGAAAGTACGATAATAAATAACAATGCAGTATAAAGAAAAGAATGAAAATTACAAATAAAATGAATGTAGGCATTGTTGTTTTGGACACACTTCTTTGAAGTCAAGTGTACCCTAAAGCAACATTAACAATGCCCTTTGATGTCCCCACAATTCAAATAAAGCACTTGATACATTTAGAACGACTGACCAAACCATTTTTTAAATGAAACCCAAAATGACCAAGGGGAGAAAGCTCCCAAAACCAAACTAAACTCAAAACAAGTCCTTTTTGTATCTATCCAAAACCTTAGAAGCAGACATTAAAGAAGGCTAATTTGTATACAAAAGATCATTTTCGTTCCAAAAGACATCAAAGAGTTTTCCAACTCAAAACCAATCACCAAGCTCTAAACACCAAAATCTACTCATGAAACCTCCAAATAAAACAATACATAAAACCCCTTATCGAAAAAGAAAATAAAACACCAAAAACTCTTTGACACAAAACCAACCAAGTGTTTTTTATTTTATTTGGAGTGGGGTCGAAAACCACAAAGCTTTCCAACAAGAAAGTTGTATAAAAACCTCTCGTTGTAAAGCCTTCACGAAATTCGTCGCATAAATCCCCGCCACTATTATTCCAAAGCAAAAACAAGACCTATTTCAATCAAAAGCAACTTCCCAAATTGCAACACAAAACGACTCATAAGAAGACTTCAATAAAAAGCAAAGAGAAACATTTCATAAAGCTCTTTAAATATAAAACAACTCATAAAGACTCTCCAAAACATTCAAACATTCATCTTTTTTAAAGTGACAAATAAAAAAAAAGTTTCATTTCAAACATATCACAAAAGAAATACTCTAAATCATCGCGTAAAATCTTTTACTATAAAAGGTCATATGCGTTTAGAAAAGATGCTTTTGAATGTTGCAAATGGAATTGTAAAAACATATGCTAAGTAACTTTACATGCTTTTACTAAAGTCATCACAACACAATTATATGCCACATATAAACTTTTTCATAATGGACATGGACATACATGATTAAACTTTGCAAAGGCTCCAAATGAATCAAAATACTTGGATAACATTCTCTATGTAAAGTCTAGGGATTTCCACAATTTGATTTCAAAATATCTATGAAGAGAGCACATGAACAAGAATATACACTGTAAGAAGTAATATATGGCTAAAACATCTCATCAGAGAACATGGCATGCTTGTTATTTGCAAATTTTCAAGAAATACTCAAGTAAATGTATCATAAAATCCCACCCTCTAAATTTTGTAAATAATGATTTTTTTTTTATATCACTAGCAATCTGATATTAAAAGAGAATGCATGAATATTGAAAATCCCTTTCACAATCAACTCATGGGAGAAGCTCAGGTAAACATTTTTTTTTTTTTTTTGAATTTGCTCGGAGTTGAGTAATAAAAGAGAGGTTCAAACTCATCAACTGTTATCCAACTTTATGAATAAGTAAAGGGATGTGTAGTTACTACTTACAGCCATAAACCAAACAAGTTCCCTCATCATGTAGCATCAAATACATGTTTGCAATCAAAGTATGAAATAAGTAACAAAATGAGCATGATTATCAAGATTTATATGAAATTGCTTCTATCAAAACTTTAATAAATTTTTGCGGCTATGTAATGGTAGAATCAAATAAGTTCAAGATTTGAAACTAGCACAGTTATTTGCTTCCTTTGTCATTAGAGATAAGTTATATGCCCAAAGAAACCAATCATGTCTCTTTTGATATCAACACTTAGCATAGGAATGAATCAAATATTCTTTCTTTTTTTTTTACTGAACAATCATGCCAAAACATTAAAACATAGGTACATATCCAATGAATAAACTGGTTTAACCATGGCTTGCAAAGCATGAAACTATTTCCTGATGGTAAGCAACAATACTAATTCACAATTGAACTCATAAAGGATGCTTCTAATCAAATATGAATAAGTGCAGTTATACTATTCACTCTATCATGAACAACAATAAGAAAGGCAAACCAATCCCCTTTCAATGACCCTCACTGAAGCTAGGATTTTTGGAGGCTAATTTACAATGATAAATAAAGAAAAGTTATCTTCCATGATATACTTAGATGTATGAAGAAAGAGTTTTGTTCTACACTTCTTTCACCAATGAAAGCTTACAAGATTTTAATGCCAATAGCATGATGACCTTGCTTGTTCACAACTTGGGTTATTTCCCAACAAGCACCAATACAAATATTTGGCATGCATTTTTTTTTGTGAAGAATGACAATCCTTTATAACATTTCATAATCTATACGTAAGATTTACGATGTAGATCATAGGCAAAATATCATCAAGATTCCAACTATATCAATGCATTTAACACCAAAATGGTACTAATCATGTATTAATGAAATTTCCATGGCTAAATATGTGCAATCAAAGAAAACTTGAGAAGAAAAGCTTCCATTCAAACAAAACCTTTCAACCTTTTCTCCACCGACATTCCATCAATCAATAGATATGCAATATTCATAAGGATTTCATGAAGTAGACTATCGTAGATGTCATTACCTTGCAATCCCAAACCATCGCAAACTCTCTACATCTATGCCTTATTGAAATCATCACAAAAAAAAGTCTATTTGAAGTTCACCAAAATCTTAGAAAGAAGGAAAGCAATTTCGATCATCTACAACTTAACACTACACCTCAAAATGAGTTGCCAAAGCTTCGATGCATAAGATAAAACATGTTGATATATACTGATAACATATGCTTCAAAGAAAATTGTCAAAACATCATAGCTCTTCCAAGAGCAATTCACCAAACACAATCGTTACTATTATTTAAAAGATGAAAGAGAATAAAACAAATGAGACAAAAAAGAAATATGAATATGATAGTGCTTGCTTGTGAGCCCACAACACTTTCATGTAGTGAGCATTCATGGAATAAAGTGTACGAAACCTCCACATATCATATTAACTATATTTTGCAATGGCCATCTCAACAATTTGTAGTTCACAACAAGAATATCGATGTTTGGAAAGGCTCGCAAAACTATCTAACGACTCTTCTTTTCTTTGTCAAATCATAAGAAGAAATTTCCTAGCACAAAATGAAGCACCACTAAATATGTCAATATTCTCTTGCGATCTCTTTTGCGAGCAGCATAAACATATTTTCATGAAACTAAAAGATCCACTCAAATGCGGTAAGAATTTTTTTTATGTAAAAACAGCGATACAACCTTTAAAATCTGCACCTATTTCTCACAAAAAAACAGTGGAAAAAGTTCCACAAAAGCAGTAGGAAATTCATAACAAAGCAACGACAATTCTACCAAAATGCCATAGGAATTCTTATATAAAAAACAACAATAATACTTACAAAATCTGCACTTTTTTCTTACAAAAACATTGGAAAAAGTTCCACAAAAGCTGTAGGAATTTTTGCATAGAAGATAGACTTGTCAACATATCTTTTAAGAACAAGATCTTACATAAGGCTTGTTAAGATTCTAGAATAGAGAAGGACATGGTATCTTTTTATAAAGCATTTCACGACATTCTCAAGAAGGAACCTATCCTCCAAAAGTCAATCAAAGCCCAAAACTCCAAAATAATAACCTCTTAGCATACTCGGCCACCACTACCAATCTCCCACCAAACTTATTCTCAGATTTTGTCAATAAACCTTTAGATGATGTGATAGGAGAAGATTTCTAAATGAAAAAGATACAAATTTCTTTTAGCGACATTTCGTTGAATGGCATAATGTATATAAACTACTTACAACAAATCGACATGAGGATTAGTGTCTGACAACCATGCATTCTCATAAGATCTCTAAACATACATTTAGTGAAGAAATACCACAAAAGAATTGCGTAAAGTTCCATCACAAGGCATCAATATCATGAGGGATTCATAAAGCTACTTGAAGTAAATCAACATGAGAAACAGTATTTTGCACCCATATGTGTTCATGAAAAATTTGTATGTATACTTAGTTGAAACACATCGCCGAAGACTTAAGATTGATCATAAACAAAGTGCCAACCACAAGATTCATGTGTTGTGACTAAAGTAAAGCTTCAACTTGAACCAAAACATCACAATTCTCTTTCAATGGCATTTCACCAAACACCTAATATGCAAATACAACATCGCATAAAACCCATTAACATGAAAGTTCAATTTGCATATCTACTAAATTATGATAAAGTTGCCATTAATTCACCACACAAAAATGCTCAGAGGATACACATAAGTGTTGGCATTCTCACAGGTGGAATTCACAATAAACACGATAGTTCGAAATGAATGCATCGGTCTACCTACAAGCCACCACTCAACCACAAGCAAATAAGATCTATCATGAGGAGCCTCATGGCTTCCAAAGACTTTAGATGAGACTAGGTATAGAAAAGCTTTCAGATTTTTTTTAAAGAACTTAAATGCTGCTGCTCTTTTAGTGTATAATACTTCAAACCAAAGGTATTCGTATGGTGACATTTAGCTCAAGATCACAAGACTTTCTCAGATTTCTTAAGGAATCTAGAGCTTGTTTCACTGCTCAAACTTTAAAGTAGATATGAAAGGAGAGAAGGGAGGTAGAGGGAAGAAAAGTAATAGAAGAAGAAGGGGAAATGAATGAAGATATTACCTGCTGTAGGAAGATCGGGTAGACAAGGTAGATCGCAAGAATGGCGAAGGAGTAGAGTTCGGAGACCGTCGGGTATGGGTTCGATCGCGAACCAGGGGAGACGGGGATCGGACGGAGGTGGGTCGGCGGGACGGTCCGCCGAAGGGTTCCGACCCTACCTGGGGTCGGACAGGCTTCGGACGGGAGCGAAGCGTCGGCTTCGCTAGGCTCGGTCCTGGAGGTCGGACGGGAGCAAGAGGAGGGAGATCGGGATAGGCCTTGGCTGGAGGCGTCGGGTTCCCTGCGGGCAGAGAGGAACGGAAGCGAGGGAGTCTCGGCTCGTGCTGCACCGAGAGGGAGCAGGGTCGATCCGGAGCAGAGGAAGAAGGGGGCGACTGGAGGCTTCTAGCTGCTCCTGGGCTTGTGCGAAAACAAGAGGGAGGAGGCTCGGTAGACCGTCGCACGAGAGAGAGGGAGCCCGTCTCCTCTAGGGCTCACGAACCAGAAGCCAAAGGGGGAGAGGGCCGGGCTGTGTGAAATCCTGAGAGAGAGAGAGGGAGCCAGCGAATTCAGAGCCATCGGGAGAGAGGCCGCCGATCCGAACGTTAATCCCCCTCTATTCCTACTCACTCTCTCTATACCCAAACATCGAAGTTTCGCCTCTGTCCGAGGCCTGCTCCCGTCTCAGCGAATCGTCTGAAACGCGAGATTTGAGCTGAAACGAGGCTCTCGTTTGATCACAGCCGTCGGCGCATTTACTAGATTTAGGAAACTATTCAAATTGAGTTAAAAGCCAATTGGAATTCATTTAGGATTAATTCGGGTAGATTTGAGTTAGGTTTGGATGCGAATCTGATTCAAATCGGCTTGATTCAGAAGAGAATTAGGCTTGATCGAATCGATTAAATCGAATTAAACTCAATTTGAGATCAATTTGGGTCGAATTGAACTCGTCGCGGTCAAAACAAAATTTTCGGGCGAATTTGAGCTCAGATCGGGCTCAACGAGATCTAATCAAGTCGATCAAAAGTGCTCGAGCGAAAATCGAGGTCAACAGATCCCTCTGCATCGTCGAAGTCCATCCAAATCCATCGAACAGCCCGATCCCGCCGTGCCCTAGCCTCACTGAACTGACGCTGTTCCCTCTGCATCCGGCCAAGTCGACGCCGCCTCCTCCTTCGCCGGACCCGCCGACACCGACCAAGCCGCCGACGAGCCTATCCGACGCCGCTTCCGTGCGTGGCCTCCGATCGGGCTCTGTCCGATTCTTTCCCCTTTTTTCTGTTTCTAACATATATAATATAATATATATAATATGTATATTATATAATATTATATATTAGTTATTATATTATGATATATATATATATATATATATATATATATATATATATATATATATAATAAATGTTATATAATATTATATTATATATTATATAATATATTATAGTATATATATAATAATAATAATAAAAAAGAGAAAGAGAGATGGAGATAAATGAAATGATTTTTAACAGGTGTCGAAGACCCCGGTCGTCGTACCTTAGGTCCGACCGGGATGGTTTTAAAATTTGAAGACCCCGGCCGTCGCATCTTAGATCCGGTCGGGATGGTTCCAAATTGAAGACCTCACGCAGTCGATCTTAGATCCTCGTGAGATGGTTTGAAATCGAAGACCCTACGCCGTCGACCTTAGGTCCGGATAGGAAGAACTACGGCAGTGCTGTCCCGATTTCTCCCTCGGTGGGGAGGAGACGTCGGGAGGCTGCCAAAATTTTCAGTGAACAATACGGGACTTGGACAAAAAAAATGGAAATTGATTTGAATGAAATTCAAATGTAAAATCAATTTTAAATTAAAATTTGATCAAATAATATTGGACTTGGACTCAAACTCGAACTAGATTTACACTTGAACTTGAAAAGGATTCGATGCTCGAATAGAAACAAAATTTTAACAAATGAACAATCAATAAAGGGATTGACTTAAGTCATGTTACCAAATTTCTAATGAAATGCTTCCAATAATTCAGTTTAAGTACTATTTCTCATAAAGATCTTCAACTAATCAACTCTCCCTGGACAAACCTAAACACAATAATATTTTTTTTTAGCAGGAATAAACCCACACAACTTTGAAATGTGGCTCTCCAATAAATGACAGCTCTCAAATACATGCTCTCTAAAGTTTTGTTCAACAAACATCCTTATGAGTTGATAGTCCTCTTATATCAGTCACATAAGTGACTTTCAATTTTAAGATTAAGCATATCATTCAACAGAAAGGATTCAATTTGTCAAGGTTTATAATGACTGCTGCTCCAAACCATTTCCTTCAACCCAAAAGACAACAAAAAAAATAGAAATTCTTACGAGCCATTGTAGGAAACTTGTCGTACATATAATACAATGTTTATAAGCAGACATGAAAGAAATGTAGTAAATGCAAACATCTGCGGGCCATTGCAAAATACACTACATACACAAAGGATATCTATGAACGAAATGTTGAATGGATACAAGAGAAGTAAATGCCTACAAATAATTGAAGGAGGCTTAATGTACATTCAATATGATTATCTGTAGGCAAATGTGAAAGAATTACAATAAATGCAATCACCTACAACTCATAGCAGGAGATTCGTAGCAACCAATACAGTTCATTTACAAGCAAGAACATGATCTTCTAATGTTTATTGGATAAACATCCCTTGCAAGTTATAGTAGATGATACGATAAGCTTGAATAAATCAAACAACACATCTTATACAATGACCACTCAAACCTGATTTAGATTCACGCCACCGAATCCGCAACATGTGTGCAAGCGGACAGAAGGCGTTCGTAGGCCTTTAAGTGAAATCTTGGACATTTTCTAAATAAAAATCACTCTCATAATTTGATCATATTTAAATATTTTAAAATGCCCCTTATGTATTAAATATGATCCCTAATACTAAATACATCCCTGCATGTGCTCCGGTCAATATATTAAAATTACAAACATCAATGACCGAGAATGCTGCGCAGGGTCAAATACTACAACACGCATGTGCTCCGATCGTTATATCTAAGTCCCAAATTCAACGATTCGAGAATGCTGCGCGGGCCAAATATTCAAGTTTCATCCTCCTCCTGTAAAGGACTGGAGTTGACACGACTTGAATAACAAAATGCATTCCAAAATTCTACAAAAATACAAGCGACCTCAACTTCACCCCGATGATGGCCGTGTTGAACGAAGATATCAACCGGAGGGGTCCATTCACAAATATTTTTTTTAAATGCCATTCCTACCAAATTCTTACAAAAATAAAAGTGGCCTCAATGTCACCCCGATGATGGCCGCGTTGACAGAAAATCTCAACCGGAGGGGTCAAATCTATAGTCAAACAAAAACTCAAATTCTTGAAATAAAATCTATCAACTAAAAATTTAAAACTAAAAATCATTCACCTTCCACAATCATTTGTCGGGGTGATAAATTTGAAATTAACCTCAGCTCACAAAGAGCGAATGTGTGTTGGGTGTATCACTTTGATTCATCCTCAAATAGTCTCTTGCCAATAGGGACGTGGCACGTGCCCTCTGATCGGGTGATTTTGCTGCAAAATGGCACCATTATATTACGATCACGGCCAAAGCCCGTTGTTCCCTAAAGGCGTCAAACCCTTGAGCGATGGATCATAGGGTATATTCAATAGGCATAAAGCCCTCTGTCAGCTAAGGTGGATTCATATATATCCTCTTAGACAAATATCAACCCAGGTCTATTAGGTATTCTTGGACGAAGCAACCCATGGCTGCCGACAAGATGCCTTTTGTCAGGTTGGGTCGACTACCTCCTCTGACTAAGTAGACCAGGGATCATGACAGCCCGGGACGACGGAACCATGGGATCTTGATCGGGCTCGTCTTCATTCCCCCACCACTAGTTTTAAGTTCATGGTGATAAACTTCAAATTCCAAATTTCAAAGTTCAAATCCAAATTCAAGAGTTAAAACCCTAAACTATTGCTATTATATGATAGGTTTATAACCTATTCGACATCCTTAATGACTAGCCTTAATCGAAAGTTCTCTCTTGTTATCAGGAGGGGTAATTAACTATAGGGGCTTGCGCCTATAGGAAACCAGAACTCAGATCAAAAAGTCCTCACCAAATGAGGGCGAAATCTCTGGGTAGTGTCTTATCTACAAACCCAATCTGCCTTCTGAAAATTCCCCCGGGATCACACATCCTAAAATTGGAATTTTTTGGAGCCCACAAGTTAATCAATAATAACTTAGTTGCGTCTACGGTTTGCCTTTCATCTTCTCTTTTCGTCCTTGCTGTTCGGCTTCGTTGCTTCACAGGAGGTGTAGAGATTGCACGCGTCGCTTCTTTAGCTCCTTCGTGGTTGTTCAACTTTGCTCCTTCGACGACTTTCCTTTTCCTGTCGGATCGTAAGCTACAACATTTTGATCGGAAGAAACAACGGGAGCTCGCTGACTGTGAAGGTAACTTTCTCACTTTCGAAGCGCTGCCTCGATGCGCCTTGACGCCTCACGCGGTGAGGCATACGCCTCCGTAGAAAAAGGCGTAAGCCTCGCCCGAGCGTTCAAGGCTTAAGCCTCAGTTCGCCCGACCTCCGCCTCGATTCGAGGCGCGCCTCGAGGCGTCCGCCTCGAACGCCTTTTTAATCGATGGTTTCACCAGCTTAGCAATTTGTTTTCTCTTATAAGGCCAGAAATATTTTTCCTCTACCAAAGCAACAGTTTTTCCCTGCCCAAAATGTCCACTCAATCCCCCACTATGAAGTTCATGCACAAGTTGTTCTCTTAAAGAATTTTTCATTATGCAAAGTCTAGATCCCTTAAACAAAAATTCTTGATGAATAACAAAGTGAGCAGTAGGATCAGTTACAGAAGCAAGACAAGAATCCTAAATGTTCTTAAAATCAGGGTCATTTGCATAAGTTTCTTAAAAAATTCAAAAGAAGTAATAGTTGGATAAACAGTTACCAACAAATGAGATCTCCAGCTTAAAGCATCAACAACTTTGTTTAAAACACCAATTTTATGTTTGATATGAAAAGTATACTCTTGCAAAATGGAAACCCACTTAACATGCCTTTTATTCAAATTTTTTTGAGAGCCCAGAAAACGAAGTGCTTCATGATCAGTATTTAAGACAAATTCTCGTTGAATCAACTAATATCTTCAGAATTTCAAAACTTGAAAAATAACATAAAACTCCAAGTCGTAAGTAGAATATTTAGATCGAGCATCATTTAGTTTTTCACTAAAGTAAGCAATATGTTTTCCCTCTTGACTAAATACAACACCAATACCAACATGAGAAGCATCACAATCAACTTCAAAAATGTTTTCAAAGTTTGGCAAACTAAGAATAGGAGCTTGACTCATTTTTTTCTTAATGATTTCAAAAGTTTGTTCAACTTGAGGTGTCCACCTAAATATCCCCTTTTTCAAACAATCAGTAATAGGAGAAATCAGAGAACTGAAGTTCTTAATAAACCTTTGATAAAAAGAAGCCAAATCATGAAATCCTCTCACCTCACTTATGTTTTTAGGAGTGGGCCAACTTTGAATTGCTTCAATTTTTATCGGATCAACTTTTATCCCCTCAACAGAAACAATAAAACCCAAAAATGTTAAACTCGAAATCATAAAGGAATATTTTTTTAGATTGATGTATAGCTTTTGTTCCCTTAGAGTTTGCAACACTTGTTTCACATGATTAAGATGCTCAGAAGAGTGAACACTATAAATCAGAATGTCATCAAAATATACAATGCAAACTTGCCAATAAAAGGTCTCAAAATATGGTTCATAGTTCTCATAAAAGTGCTCGGAGCATTCGAAAGCCAAAAAGGCATCACAAACCATTCATACAAACCTTCTTTGATTTTAAAAATAGTTTTTCATTTATCCTCAGGTCTTATTCTTATTTGGTGATACCCACTTCTCAAATCAATTTTAGAAAAGATTTTTGCACCACTTAACATATCTAGCATGTCATCCAACCTAGGAATAGGAAATCGACATTTAATGATGATTTTATTTATTGCCCTACTATCCACACACATTCTCCACGTTCCATCTTTTTTTAGAGTTAATAAAGCAGGCACAGCACAAGGACTTAAACTTTCTTTAATAAAACCATTTTTTAATAAATTAGTCACTTGCTTAAAAAGTTCAGCATGCTTAGTTGGACTCATCCTGTAATGAGGTAAATTAGGCAAAGTTGCTTCAGGAATTAAATCAATACGATGTTGAATATCTCTCATCGGTGGCAAACCTACAGGCAGATCTTCATGTGATATATCATAAAATTCATCGATTAAAGATCGAATTTCATTAGAATTTTGAAGAATAGAATTAGTTTCTTTTCCCAAAATCAAGTAGGCTACTTCAGAGTGTTTCAAATCATTCGCATTCAAAAGCAGTTCTGGAGTGTTTATTTTGGCAACTTTGTTATTTTTAGCAGGCGAATCAAGCACATGTTTTTGAGGATATAGAGTGAATTCCTTGTTATTTTAAATCAAAGAGTAAGTGTTCTTTTCCCCGTTGTGAATTGTTTTGTTATCAAATTGCTAAGGTCGACCCAACAGAATGTGACAGACTTCAAAAGGCACAACATCACAAGTAACTTGATCTTTAAAAGACTCCCCAATTGTTAAGTTGACAACAGATTGCTTTGTGATAGGAACCTCACCTCCTTCCTTAAACCAAGAGATTTTATAAGATTTGGCAAGCGGTTTGGACTTTAATTTTAGCTTATCAACCATCAGTTGTGATACAAAATTTTCTGAACTTCCACTATCTATCATAAGAGTGCAGATTTTCCCTTTAACTGTACAAGTTGTTTTGAAAATGTTTCTTCTAAGCCACTTGTCTCCGTTGTCAGTTTATGTTGTTAAGATTTGTCATATTACCAGAAGTTCTTCACCTTCATCTCCCTTGACATCAACTTTCTCTAATTCAATGTCATTTTTATTTTCAGATTCATTTTCTTCTTCTTCCTCTATTTCTTCGTAATTTTCAATGTAGTTATTTCTAGGTGGATTATTTTTTCTACAGGCCGCAGAAAAATGGCCATAGAGCCCACATTTATAGCATGGTCCAATTAATCTAGGTTGTTCAGATGGTTTAGATCCCATAATTCTCTTTCCTTTATCAATATTTTGATTTTCAAAAGATTTAGTTTTAGTATTCGATGTTCCCACAGAAGTTTGAGATTGAATCTTAACCCCGCCAGTTGGTCGCCGCTTATAAGTTTCCATTATCTTGTTATGACCCCTTTCTCTTTGATGTTGCTTTTCAAGTTTTAATGTCATTCGATATGCCTCATCAACTTTTATTACATGATGCAAGTTTAATTGATCATGAATTGTCCACTTAAGACCGTTAATATATCTTGAAGTAGTTTTCTCTTCAGATTCATCTAAATCATTTCTTGATTGAAGTTTGTAAAATAGTTCAGTGTATTCTTCCACAGATTGAGTTTCTTGTCGCAAATTATTGAATTCTTGAAATAGAGTTCGTGCGTGATCAGATGGTAAAAATTTTCCCATCATCTTTTCTTTCATCCGTTCCCAATTTTGTATCTTTTTTTTTTCCACGCCTAAGTCTATTGTTTTGTAAGTTTTTCCACCACGTAAGAGCATGGCCATTTATTTTTAAACTCGCAAATTTTACCTTTCTATTTTCAGGAATTTCTTTTCAATCAAAAAATTGATCTATTTTCTCAAGCCATTCGAGAAATAGATCAGGTTGCAATTTACCCTCAAAGTTGTGAACATTAATTTTAATCCCAAAATCCAAATTTCGTTGTCGTCTATTTTGATTCCTAGGGACTTCTTCTTCACTTTCAGATATTTGGACATGTTGTTGATTAATATTAAGATTAGCAAGGGTATTACCCATTTCATTCATCTGATTTTGCAAGTCCGCTAATTGTTGCATCACATTTTTCCATTCCCCTGAATTATTAGTCATATTAGATCTCAAAAGAAAAAAAAAAGATTAACAAACCAAGGATATTCTAACTCGCTCTGATACCAAATCTGATGCAAGCAAACTAGAGAGAAAAGATAAGTTGGAGAACACCAGGACAAAATATAAACCAAACTCGATTCATTATAGCTTGCAAATAACCAAACAAACATTCAAGAAACAAAAATCAAATCAAGCGAAATAAAATAAGAACATAAAAAATGTTATCCTCAATATAACCATCTAGCGGTTTCCTCACATGCAACGAGAGTAGAAAAATATTTTAAAATTGTGTTTAAGCTTGCAAACAGATGGTCCACCACTGCAAAAGGTTCCAACGTTCTACCAAACTACTCCAGCAAATGTCTTCAAATTTCAGCCAACAAACAATTTCCAAAGCTCAAGAAAAAGGATACAGGTGGAGTGAAACTTAGGTAGAGAAGAAGAGGTTAGAAGCCAAGATGAAATAGAGAGGAGGAAAGGGGGTGGAAGAAGCTCTCAAGCTTTTCCAAGAGAAGAAACCCTCAGGTTTTATAGAGACTTTGCTCAGATTTTCAACGACCTTTTTCATTCCAAAACACCTGTATTTTATAGGCAAAAGAAAGAAGATAAACAGCCATAGCATCTCCAACCAAATCCAATCAGAATTGGGGGAAATGAAAGGCCAAAAGATACATAACAGCCAGCAGAAATTCTGCACAGAAAATAGTGAGAGAAGCCACGGAAAACCCAACCAGCAGCCACAGGAAGCCTAGCCAGCCAGGGACCCGAAGAGCCAGCATAGGAAATAGGGCAACACATCACGGGAAAATATCCAGGAGGGGGAAAACCGAAAGGGAGGACCACGGGAACAGTAGCAGCCAGCAGAAACCGAAACGACAAAGGGAAAGGAAGAGACACAAGTCCACTCCACAATAATGAGCTTGAATAGAAGCATACCTTTTTGATTTAATGAGCTAGGAAGTGCATTTATTCCCCCAACATTGAGCTAAACTTCAGCTCAAATATTGCTGAGCTAAATTCAAGTGAAACCCAGATTTTTAAACTCATCACTAGGCAGCCAAGGCCCAACCCGAGAGCAACAAACAGCTCCAAATCGATAACAGAAAGCAGCCCAAGGACAAAATGGACCCAAGTGCAAGCAAACCCAAGGCTTGTGATGCCCAAGCACTTTCCTACCATGATCATTGGATGCCCAACCATCATTGGATAGCTTTAAAAACATAAAACACAACTAACATTGTTCAAAATACATTAAAACAAAAAATAAACTAAAAATATGAATGCATCATTTCCCCCTAGTGGGAAAATCTCATCTCCTTATGAGAAAGCTTCCACAATTCTTTTATAAAGCTCCGGATGACGCTTTTCAAGCTCTTTTGCATCCATCCAAGTACAGTCTATCAAAGGACAATTTTTCCATTTTGCCAAGAACTTCATGTGTTCACCATGCCGAGTTTTAGTAACCTTGACATCAATAACATCTTCGACCTATTCATCATAACTCAAAACAGATGTGGAGAGTGATAAAATTTCAATTGCCACATGATCTTCAGAATTTCCTTTATATAAAGAAAGGTTATAAACATTAAACACATGAGAAGTGCCAACAGTAGAAGGAATATCCAATAGATAAGCATTTGAGCCCAATTTTTTAGAACACGAAAAGGCCCAAATTTCTTCCTGTTTAATTTCCCAAAAGTACCAACAGGAAATCCTTGGTGACGAAAGTAAGTCATAACCAAATCTCCTTCTTTGAAATAAACTTCTCTACGATGTGCATCCTACCCTTCAAAGATAGACATCTTCTGTGATGCCCCATAATCTAAATTAAAAGAATTTATCTTGTAATTTTTTAATAAATAATAACCAGAACTATCTAATTTCATTTATTAGAAATAAACAACAAAAATAATTTTATAATTCAAAATATCTATATATACATCTATATTCATTTTTCAAAAATCATATACCTTACCCATGATCTATATAATCATACAACAACTACTCTGTCATGAGAACAAAAGAATAACTCAAATAAAATAAAACAAAACATGAGGAATCAGGGTCAATCTTACACTCATGTTCCTCTGCCCTGACCTGAAATTATTTAATCACATATAATGAGCTAAAAAGTCAACAGGACATCAAAACATATAATTGAATTCAAAGCACGGTAAAGGAGAAATGCATATATGTGATCAAATTATAGCAGTAATAGTCCATTGATCATTAAATCAGTGCAAAAACAATAAAAATTACATACAATAGTAGTAAAATTTATAAATAGCAAAACACTATAGTACTGAAGCCAGTAAAATAGTAAACCAGTATGAGTGTCAAATTTATAAAGCAATCATCATATCCGTAAGACCAAGCAGTACAGAAATCGGATAAAACATCAAATCAAAATATCAGTAAAGACTGTTGCAATCAAATTAATGTAGTAAAATTATATAGGAAGGTACACCTGTTATCAAGTTATTATATATTAATATTAAATCAATATCTTAATTACATGTTCAATATATCTTGCATATCTTGTGCTCAATGAATATATCATAATTTTTGTATCAATAAATCAATAATAATTTAGTAATAAATTCATACAGTAATATGAACAACTGAAAACTTAAAACTAAAAAATCATCCACCTCCCGCATCCGTTTGTCGGGGGTGATAAATTTGAAATTAACCTCAGCCAATGTTTAAAATTGCGTATTCGGGTATTGAGGCGTTTTTCATTCGTGAGGCGAGGCGTAAGCCTCAAGGCGTTTTGAGGCGTAAGCCTCAAAATCAAAAGATTGCGTAAACATAAAATGATAATTTTTTTATATACTAATGAGTGAATAATATAAAACATAAAAAAACATAAGATATAAAGTGAAATCAAAATATCTCAATAATAAGGCAACATGAAATATAGTTCAACTCAAAATTCTATCTTTCTCAAATCTCAATATTCTTTTCATTAACATATAATTTCAATTTCTAAAAATAAATAGCAATGACATATCACATAAGAACTCATAAATCATCAGCACTATCATCACTAAGGGGTTCTTCATTTGAATCATCATTATGATGAACTGCTCTCTCCCCTTCCTCCTCTCCTATAGAGTCCAATGTCGGGCATTTACTTCAAGATTTATGTAAGTTTTAATATATATAGCGTGAGGCGTAAGCCTCATGCCAGTGAGGCGAGGCGGGCCTTAAGGCAGGCCTCAACCAAGTTGAGGCGCAAGCCTCATAACAAAAACTCAAGGCGTAAGCATCGAGGCGTTTTTTATTGGAATTGCGCAAATGCGGGCCTCAAGGCAAGCCTCATATTGCGCAATTTTAAACCATGACCTCAGCTCACAAAGAGCGAATGCGTGTCGGGTGTATCACTACGATTCATTCTCAAACAGTCTCTTGCCAACAGGGACGTGGCACGTGCCCTCTGATCGGGTGGTTTTGCCGCAAAATGGCACCATTATATTACGATCACGGCCAAAGCCCGTATGTTCCTTAAAGGCGTCAAACCCTTGAGCGATGGATCATAGGGTATATTCGATAGGCATAAAGCCCTCTGTTAACTAAGGTGGATTCAGATATATCCCCTTAGACAAACACCAACCCAGGTCTACAAGGTATTCTTGGACGAAGCAACCCACGGCTACCGACAAGGTGTCTTCTGTCAGGTTTGGTCGACTACCTCCTCTGACTAAGTAGACCAAGGAACTTGACAGCCCGGGACGACGGAACCATGGGATCTTGATCGGGCTCGTCTTCATTCCCTCCACCACTAGTTTTAAGTTTATGGTGACAAACTCTAAATTCCAAATTTCAAAATTCAAATCCAAAGTTCAAACCCTAAAATTATTGCTATTATACGCTGGATTTACAACCTATGTAATCCCTTTAATGACTAGTCTTAATCGAAAGTTCTCTCTCATTATCAGGAAGGGTAATTAACTATAGGGGCTTGTGCCTATAGGAAACCATAACTCAAATAAAAAGTCCTCACGAAATGAGGGCGAAATCTCTGGGTAGTGTCTTATCTAAAAGTCAATCTGCCTTCTAAAAATTCCCCCGGAACCTAATCTTGTTAAAACTCTCTATCGTCGTCGTTACATAAACACTTAAAAAGAAAAATTGACGGATGGCGTGGAGAGGCCGGGATCACACCTCTTCATAAAAATGAAATTTTTCGAAGCCCACATTCATTTTTTTATGTGTACTTTATTGGATGAAATAGATATAACTAAAATATGTTTGATCATGAGTCGAATAAGTTTTGATCAAGATTAGAGTCAATTTTGAGCGATGTTAGAAGCTAGTAATCTCTTTTTTTTTTAAGCTAGTAATCTCATATCTAATATCTTTTTAGGTTTAGGGTTTAGAATGTAAATATACAACATTGCTAGATATAGAAATATTGTCAAATATACATCATCACTAACATTCAACAACTATCACTGACTAGATAGAGGCGGAGATGGATACGAAAATGTTGCCTTGGAATCATTTCTCTTGAACGAGAATTGTTGGAAAAGAAGACGCTAAGAATAGAAGTGATCGATCAACTTCTTGCTCGAAAGGTTGCTTATATAATATTCAAGCGTCTCTTTGAATTCCGGGTTATTTTGATTTGGACATAACTTTCAAACATATTTCCGCAATGAATAAAATAGCGGGTATATGTTCTCAATTCCAGGCATTATAGGACATTTAAAGCTATATTTCTCAAAGCAAATCATGCATAAAATATTATATAAATAATTCCCTAATAATAATTTTAGGATTATTTATGGTATGCTTCTAATGAAATATTTTCTTCATAGATTGATTAATCTCGATTTTTCAAGTTTTCAACAAACGATTGAATAGAAATGTGTGTTTCATTATTGATCAAAATTTTTGCTCCCATTTAAAAAAATCTCGTAATTTGTGTTTCACAGCGGAATAGTTTATATTTTTTTTTTGCGTTTATACTGATAATACTCGTGCAACATAAGATGAAAATAAAAGATCATGCTATCTATTGTTTCCACTTTCCAGTGTATATCACTCTAGTTCACCGGAATCAAATCAATATCATCTTTTCGTAGTGCCTGTTGAAGTTACAATGGCTATTCACATTTAAATGACAAGAGGTTGAAGAAATCAGAGCTATTTACTTTAAAAATATCACTTGATATTTCATATTAAATTCTCAAAATTTTGTATTAATGACCACATCATGACTTTGAGTTTTCTTATGCTCATTATCAGAGTCTATGAAGTGTAGACTTAATATTGCGTTCTTTAAAACTCTTTGTGAAATTATTAGGTCCCTAAATTCTTCAGAAAAATTCGAAACAGAGAAAAAACCAAAGAGCCACACCACACAAAAAAATGCACTATAAAAATTGGGACAAATAGTACATATAGCTCTTCTTTCTCAATCTTTCCATGTATCTCTTCTCTTTGTCACCTTTCTCAACTTAGAACTAACCAATAGATTCAACACAACCACCAAGGGACAGAACCTTTAATAAAAAATAGAAAGAAAAAAAACTGTCCAACCAGCCTCACAGCACTGTGGCATCAAGTTGGAGCGTCGCAATGCTCCCACTTTCTAATTTTAGCCTGCACGACAACGTTGCAGTGTCGGGTCTGGAGCGCCGCAGTGTCGAGGTTTGTAGCACCACAACGCTGAGGTTTGTAGCGCCACAATGCTGAGGTTTGTAGCGTCGCAACACTCTGTTTCTATGTCTTTATGCACCAAACTATGAAGCACTGTGGTGCTCGGGTATACAGCACCGAGGCATTGTGCAGAAAAAAATTGGATGCAAAGCATCCGAACCCAAGCAGGAGGAGAATCCCTGCAACCCCCTAGCGCGTTCAACAGACTAAATTGAGGTTCGAGACAATGATACAAATCGATTGATCAATACAATCAGATTCCACATAGAACTAACAAGTGTTTAGATTAGCGTGTTGATTTTTATTTTATAACAAAAAATTTTGTTTTATTTTACTTTTATCTTACCATGTAGAGAAACCAATTATGAAATCATTCACTTAAAAGCCTCCTAATATTTTGATGTGTTTCCTGAAAGATTTATATTCCTAAAAATGGAGAAACAAAGAACAATGAGCTTTTATTAAATGTCATGTCATCTAAAACCACCAAGACTTCTTTTCAGAGGATCTCCACTCGCTTGAAAATTTAAATATATTTTAAGATTCCCCAATCAAATTTCCATAGTTCCTTGAAAATCTCATTTCATACTTTTTATTCCTCAATGTGAATTTTTTTTTTATCATCTCTTGATCTTATAATGATTATAATAACTACATTTTTTAGAAGACCATCATCACCATTAAACTATCCCAACTATTCAAAGCTGATGATTTTAACATTTTTTTTATGGGAAATCAAATTAGATACTGCCAGGAGGCATTTTGATGCGGAGCATCTTTAGACGGTGCACCGGAGGAACATCTTATTCAAGCACTTTAGTTAGTTAGAATATTCTCTGCCTTTTTACCGTTTTAGACCGTTTGGGCTCAGAGCTACTTTTATCTCCAGGTGTTATTTTTGTTTCTAGGAGGTTTAGCCGAAGATAGTATTTGTAGGGAAAAGCTATAGGAGGTACTCAGTTTTTTGAAGTTATAATCTCTATAGAGTTTATTATCATCTTCTTCTTCTTGTTGTTAAGCCTTTAGTGCAGGTACTACATCATCTTCTGGTATCAGAGCTAAATGGCGGAAGGCAGCAAGCGGGTGGCTCCCGTGGAGGAAAAAAGCTTGGAGGTCCTGTGGACCGAACACTCTGGGTTGGCCAGGCACACGGAGGAACTGATGGCTGATTTCCGTCGATTCTCCGACGAGGTGCGGCGAGACTTGAGAGATATCCGCGCTCTGTTAGAGCGCAATGCCGAACCATGAGGGGGTTTGCCGGCAACCATACCAGCAACTCATAGACGGGGCGGAACAAGAAGATTACCAAGGTACCACGCACAGGAGACGTTGGCTTCCGATTCGGACGAAGGTATGGAACAGTTCGCGAATCTGGAGTTATCGGAGTCAGAGGAAGAATTGACGGCGCCTCGCCGGAGGAGAGTCCGAGAACAGGATCGTTCAAGTGGAGAGTTTAGAGTCAAATTGGACATTCCATTTTTTGACGGAAAATTGCACATCGAAGACTACCTCGATTGGGAACGATCGGTGGAAACCTTCTTTGAGTATATGGAAATTGAACCTGAGAAGCAGGTTAAATATGTGGCGTGCCGATTAAAGGGCGGGGCTAGCGCGTGGTGGCTGCAGATGATCCAGTCGCGGCGTCGCGAAGGTAAAGGTCCGGTACGCAGTTGGTTTCGGATGAAGCAGCTGCTTCGGGGACACTTCCTTCCTACAGACTATGAACAAACGCTCTATATGCAATACCAGCATTGCATACAAGGAAATCGGTCCGTCAACGACTATACCGAAGAATTTTATAGATTGAGTGCCCGAAATATTTGAATGAGTCGGAAAACCAACTGGTAGCTCGATATGTGGGGGGGCTCAAGGACTCAATTCATGACAAGCTCGAATTGAACACGGTATGGTCACTCTCACAAGCCGTAAATTATGCAATGAAAATTGAAATGCAATCCACTCGGCAAAGCAGGAGCAATTATAGCAGGAAAGCTGTGGAGTCCGCAGTCGATTCTAATCGGATGGGCAGTATGAGATCAGCTACTTTCAACAGACAACCCGTTACTAGTCAGACGAGCCCTTCACAACCATTGGCAATTAACAAACCTGAGGAGGTCAGAGGAATTCCGAAGTTCAAAGGGCCAGCCAAAGATAATCCGTATGTGAAGCCGTCCACCATCAAGTGCTTTCGGTGCTTCCAACAAGGACATAAGTCTAACGAATGTCCCTCTCGCGGACAGTTGCAATTGTTAGATGGGGAATTCGAAGAGGAAGAGGATGATTCCGAGGATAGACAGGCCAATCTGGTAGAAGAAGTTGCTGGGGATGAAGGGGAACCACTGATGTTTGTGCTGCAACGACTTCTACTTGCTCCTAGACAACCAAATAATTCTCAGAGAAATGCCCTCTTTAAAACCAAATGCACTATTGGTGGAAAGGTATGCAGCCTGTTGATTGATAGTGGGTGTACTGAGAACGTGATATCCAGGTCCGTGGTGCAAGCGCTCCAGCTCAAGACGACTAAAAGCTCCAATCCATACAAAATCAGCTGGGTGAAGAAGGGGGTGGAATTGATAGTTTCTGACCTGTGCAGAGTGCAGTTTTCTATTGGAAAATATTACCTAAGCGAGGTCCTTTGTGATGTCATAGATATGGATGTTTGCCATGTCATTTTGGGTCGCCCATGGCAATTTGACGTGGGGGCAATTTTCGATGGTAGAGCAAACACTTACACCTTCGACTGGAAGGGGAAGAAGTTACGGTTAGTACCGGACCCCGCAGGCAAAGAAGCTGCTCCCCCCACGGACAAAGCAGCTCTGTTCGTGGTTCCAGGCAATGCATTGCTTAATGCATGGAAGGAGTCGTCTGATATTGTGGCCCTTATTGTCAAAGAGCAAACCGCAACCGTGAGCAAGACTGAATTGCCACCAGCAGTGAATCAACTATTGCAACAGTATTCAGATGTTTGCCCTCAGGAGCTCCCAGCGGAACTTCCTCCACTACGATCCATAAATCATCAAGTTGATTTGCATCCCGGGGACACTCTACCCAACATCCCTCATTACAAGATGAGTCCCACGGAACACCGAGTATTGCAGCAAATTGTGGATGACTTGCTCCAAAAACAACTTATACAACACAGTTTAAGTCCTTGTGCAGTCCCAGCTCTTCTAGTGCCAAAAAAAGATGGCAGTTGGCGAATGTGCATTGATAGTCGGGCAATCAATAAGATCACCGTCAAGTTCAGATTTCCAATGCCAAGATTGGACGAGATGATGGAAAGGCTGGTCGGCTCTCAGGTATTCTCCAAATTGGATCTGCGCAGTGGGTATCACCAGATACGTATTCGTCCTGGGGACGAATGGAAGACAGCTTTTAAGACCCGGGAAGGACTATATGAATGGCGAGTCATGCCGTTTGGATTATGTAATGCTCCCTCAACTTTCATGAGATTAATGAATGAGGTTTTGAAACCGTATTTGAACAGATTTTGTGTAGCCTACTTCGATGACATCCTAATTTTCAGCAAAAGCTTGGGTGAACATTTGGAGCATCTGAAAAGTATACTTGAGACACTGAGGCAGAACAAACTCTATCTAAATCTTGCAAAATGTGATTTTGCCAGCGAAATAGTGGCATTCCTCGGTTTCAAAATTTCGGCGGACGGAATTAGCGTTGATCCACGGAAGGTGGCTGCAATTGTAGACTGGCCTAATCCACGATCCTTCACAGATATTCGGAGCTTTCACGGACTCGCAAATTTTTACCGAAGATTCATTAAAGATTTCAGTGTCATCTTGTCTCCAATAACAGATGTTCTGAAACAGAAAAATTTTGTGTGGGGAGAAGAACAGCAGCGAAGTTTTGCTAGGATCAAGGAAGCTCTGTCCACCGCACCGATGTTAGCATTACCAGACTTTGATAAGCCTTTTTCTGTGGAGACTGATGTGTCAACTACCGGAATTGGCGCCGTGCTGACCCAAGATAATAGACCGGTTGAATTCTTCAGCGAGAAGCTTTGCTCTTCCCGACAACGCTGGTCTGTGTACGAGCAGGAGCTATATGCTGTAATTCGAGCTCTTAAACAATGGGAGAACTATTTGCTGCACCAGGATTTTGTTCTATGCAGTGACCACAAGGCCTTGCAATACATCAACACGCAAAAAAACATCAATCGGATGCATGCAAGATGGATCTTGTTCCTACAAAAATTCACTTTCGTGTTAAAACACAAGAGTGGCTCACAGAACCGGGTTGCTGACGCCTTGAGCCGTCGGTCTATGCTGATAACTCAGCTAAAAGCTGAATTCGTGGGATTGGAATGTCTGCAAGAACTGTACGCCGAAGACGAAGACTTTGCCAGAAGCTGGTTGAAGTGTATAAACAAAGAACCGGATGAAGATTATTCGATCCGTCACGGGTTCCTTTTTAAAGGGAATTTGTTGTGTATACCAAAATCATCTTGGAGACAGCACCTCATCCAAGAGATCCACGGTGGTGGGTTATCGGCCCACGCAGGCCGGGATAAGACTATTTTTCAAATGACGAGCAAATTCTTCTGGCCCCATTTGAGGAAGGATGTTACTAAATTTGTGGAAAGATGCTCGGTGTGCCAGAACTACAAGGGAGGTGGACAGAACACGGGGTTGTATTTACCATTACCGGTGCCGGAGTCCATTTGGGAGGACTTAAGTCTAGATTTTGTGCTCGGTCTTCCCCGCACTAAGAAAGGCAATGATTCGATTATGGTGGTGGTGGACAGATTTTCCAAAATGGCACATTTCATAGCTTGCAAGAAAACCTTCGACGCGTTAAACGTGGCCAAGCTATTCTTCCGAGAAATCGTGAGGCTACACGGTGTGTCGCGCAGCTTAACATCCGACCGAGACGTGAAGTTCATCAGCCACTTTTGGCGGGAATTGTGGAAGCGATTGAACACCAAACTCCAACTCAGTTCACCATATCATCCTCAAACCGATGGCCAGACAGAAGTGGTGAATCGCACTTTGGGGAATTTGCTGAGATGTATTGTTCAGGACAATACGAAGATGTGGGACGAGGTGCTCGGACAAGCAAAATTCGCATTCAACTCCATGCCAAACCGCTCTACTGGTATGTGTCCATTTAGTATTGTGTATACTAAGATGCCAAATTCTACCGTTGATGTCACAGTATTACCCAAGTGCAAAAGTCAAGCGGCGGCAACGTGGATTGATCAGTTTTCGGAATTGATCACTTTTGTCCGACAAAAACTGCTGGAGTCGAATGCCAAATACAAGGAGGATGCAGATGCACATAGGCGGAAGAAGACATTCCAGCCTGGTGAACTTGTGATGGTCCGGTTGAAGAAGGAACGAATGCCAGCCGGAACATACTCTAAATTGGGCAAACGCAAGTTTGGACCCTTTCCGGTGCTCAAATGTATCAATGAAAATGCATACATGGTGGAACTACCAGCTGAGTTCAATACACCTAACACATTTAATGTGGCCGACCTATACCCGTTCTTTCCCCCAGATGATGGCAACAGTAATTTAGAAGACCCACCACCTGTTCCCGTTGGAGAAGGGGCGAATGATGCGGAGCATCTTTAGACGGTGCACCGGAGGAACATCTTATTCAAGCACTTTAGTTAGTTAGAATATTCTCTGCCTTTTTACCGTTTTAGACCGTTTGGGCTCAGAGCTACTTTTATCTCCAGGTGTTATTTTTGTTTCTAGGTTTAGCCGAAGATAGTATTTGTAGGGAAAAGCTATAGGAGGTACTCAGTTTTTTGAAGTTACAATCTCTATAGAGTTTATTATCATCTTCTTCTTGTTGTTGTTAAGCCTTTAGTGCAGGTACTACATCACATTCATGACAATTCACACACACATCACATACGTAAGCTTCAAACTTAAGACCTTTTAGTTGATAGTCAAAACTCTCAACCGCAGACCAAGATGAGATGCGTTACTTTAAAATCTCATTTTAAACTTTTATTCTTCAATAATGTGATTGCTAATTTCATCATTGCTTGATATTCTACTTTCTACTAATCAGAATACTTGCTTTTATTCAAATTTAAATGCAGCCAGGTGATTCCAGTATCCGAGATCTTGAAGATTGATGTGAGACCTGGATGGAAAAAGGGAACCAAGATCACCTTCCCAGACAAAGGCAATGAACAGCCTAACCTTCTCCCAGCAGACCTTGTATTCATCATTGATGAGAAACCTCATGAAGTTTATCAGAGGGATGGAAATGATCTCATTGTTCATCAGAAGGTTTCATTGTTAGAAGCTCTTACAGGAGCTACACTAAACTTCACTTCTCTTGATGGAAGGGATCTAACAATCCCTGTTACTGATATTATAACTCCTGGTTATGAGCTTGTAATTACTCAGGAAGGGATGCCTATTACGAAGCAGCCAGGAAGGAAAGGTAACCTCAGAATTATATTTGATGTGAAGTTCCCAACGAGACTATCTGCTGATCAACAATCTGCTCTCAAGCGAATTCTGGGAGATTAAAATTAACTAATTTTCTTCTTGAATTCTTCGTTTTAGCTAACCATTTGACAGGCTTGCTGTCATATTGAGTTGTGGCAAAAAGATTAGAGCAGGATATGAAAGAAATAAAATGAATTGGATTAGGATACTCTCACCCAATTTTTATTACACTGATCTTACAAAAATTGCTTGATTTATATAATTCTTTAAATGCCTTATGGTGTTCTCATATAATTTCGCAATAAATATGTATTATTTTTTAATTCTTCACATAAATTCTTATCATTTAAATATGATTGTTGAATTTCATTTTTATGTAAAAATATCCTCTCTTTTTTTTTTTTTTTGCTGCAGATGTATATAAGATTTACTCTTTAATCATGTCTCCTATTTATCTTTTTGTCTTGCACTGTTGATGATGTGTTTGTGGAAGAACATACGGAGTTCGGACGCCATTAAAAAATGTCATGACTGTATAAAATATGTATTATGCATTGTATACAAGATTATACACAGACTGTGTATAAGAGATGTGACCTATTTCAATTAGAGTCTGAAAGTAAATTCGTCCGGATTTCAATCAAAACAATTTCTCACTTGTACATTTACATAATTTTATTTTAACATTTCAATCATACAAAAATGAGAACATTCTCAGATTCTTTTACATATAAATAAATATATTTTTTAATATGATTTTAATTTTTTCTCATTTTTAATCATATAATATTTAATTGAAAACTAAAAAGGATTTATCTTAAGCTTCACTATTAAAAAATCCAGTAGAAATTGATTGAATTGGTTATAAATATTTGTCAAGAACTAATATCTTTTTGAAAAATGAATGGATTAAAATATTTTAATTAAAATAAGTTTTAAATTACTGACTTATTTAAAATAAGTATAATTAAAAAAAAAATATTAATCAAATATTATATAACATACATATTAATATAAATTTAATAATTTCAAAATTATCATCAAAAATTTAAATTGAGCCATTTTTTTACCAACTTCTGCTCCCTTAAACTACCAAATTATTCAAGAAAATCAGATTGTAAATCAAATTTATTATCAATTTAACTCTTTACTTTATGAAATTGGAATGTAAATAAAAAAAATGTTTAACTAAGCTCACTCATGTATTTTCAAAATAGATTATCGATTGAAGAAATCCAATGCCACTAAAATATTTCACTTAGACTTTGTGTTAGAGACGACTTTCATGCTTTTTTTATATAGACAGCTTTTTTGACTGCTTCTTAAAACGTCTTTTTAGTATAAAAATTAAAAATTTTATACTAAATAATTGCTTTAAAAAGCAATAAGTTAGGCTTCATTTGAGACGATTTTCTTATTGCTTCTTAAAACAGGCTTTTAGTACAAAAATTAAATTTTTTATACTATAAAATTGCTTTAAAAAGCAGTAAGAAAGTCATACCAAACGAAGTCTTAGTTTAATAACTAATGATTTAAATTTCAACACACTGTAATTACCAAAATTAAAAAACTAGTAATATAACATCACCTTCATGCATTCTTGTGCATGTTGGTATATAACAAGGCAAAAACAATTGAACAATTTTCATTGCCATGGTTGATTAGGGAAATAAGTAGATTATTGAACAATTTTCATTGCATTGGTTTAATTACAAGGATATAATATACAAAGATGTGTAACATATATAACACATTTTACTTGAAGGAGATGAAATGAAAGTCAGGAAAGAAAAATACCAATTCCATCGCTGCTGGCAGCTACAAATTCTGCTGGAATTAGCAATCTCATCAGTAGTAAAGAGAAGGAATAGGTGATAAACAACTGTCACATGAACAAACTAGTAGGATTGAGATTTTAGTTAGAAGATTCAAATCAAATCAAAATGAGCTGAGCAAGAAGCCAAATTTTTGAGCTAAGCCTATTGGATTAAGTTGATTCGAGATAAACTCGAGATATATGTATAAAAGTATATATACAACAATAACAATAACAACATCAAGCCTTTATACCACTACGTGGGGTCGGCTACATGAATCTTTTTTCTCCATTCTCATTTAAATCTATAAAGAAAGATCATTTCTAATATTTTATAATCAAGTCTTTTTAGGTCTATCTTTACCTTTTTTAACATAGCCCAAATCTAATACATCTACTCTCCTAATAGAGTCATCGGAAGGTTAACGTTTTACATGACCAAACCATCTATAATGGCTCTCTCTTATCTTATCTATCACTGGAACTATTCCAACCTTTTCCCACATATGCTTGTTTCGTATCCTATCTCTAAGAGTAGGTCCACTCATCCACCTGATCATCCTCATCTTAGCAACACTTAACTTAATATTATGCTTCTTTTTAATGGTCAACATTTTATACCATAAAGCACTGCAGGTCTCACCATCATCTTATAAAGTTTTCTCTTAAGATTGAGAGGTACTTTTCTATCACACCTGAAGCATTCCTCCACTTCAACCATCCAATTTGAATTCTATTAATTATATCTCCATCTATTTCACAATCACTCTGAACAATAGACCCAAGATATCTAAAATTAGTACACTTATTAATGACTTGATCGCTCAAAATATATATGTTGGACTGAAAATTTACCTTAAAAGATTAAAAATTAATTGATATTAGACCAATTTTGGATCAAATCAAATTCAGATCGAAGTTAATGAGTTATTAATGAATTGAATCAATCCACACTTGAACCAGATATGGCTTGGCTGATGATCAGATTGAATGACTTGGAGCTGATCTTAAGCCGGAATAAACTCAACTGAAGATTGAATCTTCTAACAGATTCAACAGCCTACAAACAAATAAAGAAATATTCCAATGGGTTGGGTTGGCCCACTTGCCATGTAAGCAAGGCCGATTAGTCATTTTGTAAAGGAATGTTCAAATAATACAAAACGCACCTTGGTAATTTTCTTCAGTGAACATCAGACAGGATCATAAATTATATATTTTTTTTAAAAGCTCCCCACCGTAAATGGAATGAAGCTAAAATTATCATTCAAGTGATTCACAACAGTTGATCAGTCTGTAATGCTTGGGATGGCCTAGAGTTCAACAGTTGTTTTAGTGATACCATTATACTGGAGAATGAAGGTCTTTTCCAGGGCTCACTGCAGTTGTTGAATATTAACTCTTAATAAGAGAGTTAATGAAAAGCAAGATTAAAGAGACATTTCAAAGAATTTCTTACCTGGCCCAACAAGACTCGATAATTGAAGCAATAACTGGGTTCATACCACTAGGAATATCAAGCCTTCTACCCTTAAACCCGACAGCATAAACCACCTGCAAAAAGAAACAAGAAGCCACATTAGATTTGAAGGTCAGGAAGAGTATCCTGATCAAATTTCAGGTCAGATTGGGTCTTCAAATCATTAGATTTATTTTTAAAAAGTATAATTAATTTCAAGATCCATCTTATCAAAATTTTGATAGGTATATCTTGACTCTTTTTTTTTTTTTCATTTTAGCCTTAAAGACAATTTAATTTATACTTGACTGCAACCACTGTTTATAACAAAATGAATCATTTGGAAGCCTTAAAAGACATTACGATTGTATGGTCTGATCCAACAGTCTTTTTTGAATCGACTAAAATTGATGAAATTATCAGATTACTGACGCAAAGATGTGGCAACAGCCAATATCAAACCATGGCGAAAGCGTCTCCTGAGCTAGTGTCTAGCATTATATGCTTTATTTACACAGGAAAAAAAAAACATAGAAACAATACAGAAAATATTAATATTTCAAGAATACATGAGAAAAAAGTCATAAAAAATAATGTCGTATAACTAGACCATGGAGTTGTTCAACGATTATAAAAAACTTAATGCCATGTGGCACATAAAAATCAAATAAGCCTAATCAAGTAATGCCTATTTTACTAGCAAAACAAGTTTCATGGTTGTTGGGTAACTCATACATGGAATTAATCTTTTAATCTTTCACCAAGATTTTGCATACTCCAGAGATTACAGAGAGCAATGTGGAATCAGAACCTTCATGGCTCTTGGAAGTGGGATCATGGGTGAGACCAGCAACTTGTGAACACAGACTGACACGGTGAAAGCAGCATATGCAAGGACCTTTTTCGTAGCTGAGGGAACACTAAGGCTTCGTTTGGGACAGCTTTTTTGTTGCTTCTTAAAGCAATTTTTTAGTACAAAAATTAAAATTTTTATAATAGAAAGCTGCTTTAAAAAGCAACAAGAAAGCCGTCCCAAATGAAGCCTAAGACACTCAAGGAAATAAAAGTGATTTTTTATCACAGATGAGACAACATCAAGATAATAATTGATGTTAAATTACTTGAAAAGTTTTAAGTAAGACACTGTATGGACATCAAAGGTTTCAATTAGTGTTTAGAAGTCCATCTTTCAGAGAACTTCTTTTGGTTTATCATTAGCAATATGGCGGAGGGTGCAACTTCAGTGACAAGCGATTATTAGAAAAATTTTGAAGTGCTATTCTAATAGATGAAGGGCAACAGCCAGCCTAATATTTGAAGCCAAATTACTGCAGAAAAAGGACAAAAAAGTTGAACCTTGGCAGGATTTAAATTACTCCATGGTTGTTGCAAGGTCATAAGTTCCCATAAGATCACACCAAAGCTGTACACATCAGACTTCTCATTTGATGGTTCATCACGAAGAACTTCAGGCGCCATCCACTCAGGCTGTTGTATCAAATGCAATGTTAGCAATTAAAATACCTTACAGTGGAAATAATTATGAGACTAAACAGTCAAACCACTTACAGTCCCTGCCAAAGATTTTGAAGAAAGGTATGTGCTAGCCTTCAACCTTGAAAGGCCAAAATCACAAACCTGGAGAATGATTAAAGAGATGACATGGAAACACATCCACAAAAGCACATACTGACTACTATTCTAAGCAAAAAAAGTAAGTAAATACAATTATTATGTTATTTTTTATTCCTTTCGCCCATAGCATGAAAAAAGATATATGTAGGCACGTGTGTGGAACAGTTGATCACAAACGTTCCAAAAGATATAAGCAGTCAAAATTGCATATTTCACCCAATAGGAGATATAAACACTTACATAAAAGTAGATGCTGATTAATCTTGTAGCAAAAAATTAAAATATAATTACACGATAGTTTGATAACATCCACCCATGGCATGAGCAAAGGAAGTACTGGGGTTGGGGGGAAGGGAGTTGGTTTGGTTTGATCGTGGACTCTAAATTTCTCCAAGATAAGATAAACTTTCTTTCCAAAAGATATAGGAAGTCAAACATGCATATTTTGAACAATAGAAGCAAATTCTTAAGATGTGCTCTACAATATTGAAGAAACATTTAATATAAAATGCTTCTAAGAAAAGCAGGAGAAAATAGCATATAATTCACATCATATAGATTAGAAGAAATGGGAGCATAAAAACCCTTGTGCGATCATGCTCGTTATAATTCCCATATGTAAAATTCATATTTCATAGCATTTATTTGCGAGACATCTACTAAAGATAATTTATTTCCAGGGTTATCAAATATTAATCTTCCTATGCTAAGTCCTCTTCAAATGAATAAACGATTCTAATAGCTGATAGTTTGAATCCAATAAATAGATTTGTAGGTCTTACTTTCACTGTGTACTTCTTGTCAACCAAAAGATTTGGTGACTTCAAATCCCGATGGACAATTGGTGGATTGCGTTTATGAAGATAGTTCATACCCTTTGCCTGGAAAAAAGCTCATTAAGATAATTTATTATAGAAAATAACCAAATTTATGAGGCTAATATAAAACGATTTGTTGCTAAATTTAGATCATATTTGAGTATAAGAAAAATGCAAATTTAGTGACAACAGTGTAAGATAAAATTCTCAAATTAAATCATACCACATCCAAAGCCATATTTAATCGACGCCTTTCATCTAATGTTTCTCCCACACCTGTCTTATGTAAAAAGCTATATAAGCTCCCTCTGCAAATTAAGAAGAGGTAAAAACAATTATAGCAAATATACAAGGATTCTCAAACATGAAAAGAAAGCTGGAATGACAACAATAAAGAGAATGTAACCACCTAGATAAATACTCAGTAACAATGGATAAATGAGGTGTTTGAGTAACTGCACCCATGAAAAGAACTATATTTGGATGCCTCAAGCTTTTCATTATGGAAACCTGGCATCCAGTACAACATCAATGAACCAGGTTAAATAAATGGCATAAAAGAATGCAAATTCCTTAAAAGAAAATATGTGCTAAAAAACAGTACAATGAATGGTTGTTCACCAAGACAAAATACCTAAACATTGTCAATTTGAAAAGATTTATAATATTTAGCTTTGCTAAATGCAAGCAATACTTCTGTTCAATGTGTAAAGGTAGAGACATAAGACATTACCTTAACCTGTCATGAAATGGCATGAGAGACTCACATATTTAATATTTTTGATATTTCATAAATAAAAAACATATTCAAGTTGGATGATTGAAGTGGAGGAATGCATCAGGCCTGTTATGTGATAGAACAGCCCCCTCAAACTTAAGGGAAATTTCTATAAGACGTACGGTGGTGAGACCTACAATGCTTTATGGTGCCGAATGTTGGCCATTAAAAGAGAAGCATAATACTAAGCTAAGTGTTGCATAGATGAGGATGCTAAGGTGGATTAGTGGCTTTACCCTTAGAGATAGGATACGAAATGAGCATATACGTGAAAAGGTTGGAGTAGCTCTAGTGGAAGAAAATATTAGAGAGAGTCGCCTTAGATGGTTTGATCACATTATAAATCAGCGGCCTTCTAATGACCCGGTTAGGAAAGTAGAGGTATTAGATTTGATTTATGTTAAGAAAGATAGAGGTAGACCTAAAAAGATTTGGTTAGAAAATATTAGAAATGATCTTTCTTTATTAGATTTAAACGAGAATTTGACTTTTAACGAGACACAATGGAGAAAAATGATTCAAGTAGCCGACCCCACATAGTGGGACAAAGGTGATGTTGTTCTTGTATAAATAAAAAATATGATTAAAAATCAAATATAAATAAAAACTAAAATAGATTTCGAAACTCTTAACTACATTGATTCATATTATATATTCAAAAAATTCTAATTGATAAAACAAATAGATTGAAACAAAATTAGATATAAAATGAAATAAAAAGAGTAACGAGCATAGAGGGGACGAAGAGCAGAAAGTGAGCGAGAGCCATGAATATATACTATTCAAAGGAGATGAAGGCAAATCTGGTTTTGTGCTTAATGTTTTTGCAAGTTTACAAAGAGGATTTAACTCTTAAGATTAAAAACCAAATAGTTTTTTATTCTTATTTTTAATTAGATAAATAAAAAATTTATTAACAATATAGGTTAAAACTTAATAGTTTAATCATTTAATTAATTTAAGTTACACATGGGCTATCACTCCGCTAACAGGAAGCAAAAAAGCTGTGCCCAAGGCAATTTCTTGTTTGAAGATTTTTATAATATTGCTAAATTCGAAAAAGCATAAAATTATAGCTAAGAATACCATCTATGATAATTTGTATATTACATGTGAATTGAATATCAAAGAAATCTAAGGTCCGAATAAACAAATGGGTATGAGCTAGACCAAACTTACTATACAAATGACTGAGCAGAAACCTCAGTGTTAGAAAGATCAAGTGATGACTGATGAGTAATGCATTTTCAAGATTTCTCTCCCACATGCCGACAGCCTGAACAAAAATCAGAAACTTTCTCTGTCCAGGCTTAAACAATGCTGGTAGGGAACATTTTTTCAAGTGTAACACTGAATTTTAGTATAAGCCAATCGTTCTTTACTTTGGAATAGTCATATATGCTAATGGAATTTGTTATCATAAACTCGGAAATAAAAAAATAGTAACGGCAGGACAGTGATCAGAATCAGTAGATAATCTAAAAGTTTTAAGCTCTTATAACGGAAAAAAAAATAAAAAATACATATAAGCGCCATCTAAAAGCGGCAGAAATTAACAAATGCCAGGCTACAAAAAAAAGAGGTAAAATGATGGAGAAAAAAAGATGCAAGAAAATCCATGCTTCAGCATACCTCTCTGAGAAATTCTTTAAACCTCTCAGGATGGAAGTCTTGTTCCATAAGAATCTTGACAGCTACTTCCTACCAGTTCCAAAAAAGCATTATATGATAAACAAGTTACGAAAATCAAAAGAGAAGCTAAAGTCATAAACTTACTCATTATACATCATCTATGCTAGAAATAAAGACAAGAAAACCAAAAAAGATGATCAATAATTAGTACTTAGCACCAACAGCTTATTGATCAGTTCACAATTACACGGCTTCATTGGCCACAAAATGCTCCTTGAAATGTTAAACAAAATGATAAGTTGAGGATCCCCTCCCAACACTACCACAAATCATTGTGATCATTACAAATCTAACAAGTTGTTCCTTGTTCAAAAATTGTTCAAATATGATTTGAAGATAGTTTGATCATGATTTAATGATTATTTAAATAAAATTAGAATATGATTCAAACATAAATTAATAAATTATAACACAACAAACTGCAAAGTTTATACAATAGAGTGAGTAATCACAACAGCAGATTATAAGAGATATAATACAATAGCTATAACAAAATATAGTATATTTTAAGAGATATAACACAACAAATCGAGCAGAGTACAATTCAAAGGCTATAATACAACAACTATATCATAACATATATAAATTCAGAAGTAATATAAATTGAATTAATGAAAGAATAAATGTACACATAATTAATATTAGATCAAAATAATAAATGGATCTACATTATTGTAAAATAAATTTACACAAACATTTTCTGTGAAATTGTATATAATTAGTGTAACTTCTAGAAGCTTATTTTTTTAAAGTTATTTAAGATTATATTGAACACACTCCACTGTCATCACTACAAATAAGATATAAAGCAACCATCAAACAATATGTGCAAGAACTATTTAAATTACTTAAATTCTATCAAAATATCAAATGGATTAGTTTACTTTAGACCTCTAAACTTCGTCTATAGTGGCCCTTCTCCACTTTCAAGGAGATTTGGAGGAAAAAGCTCATGTATATTGTCAAATAACTCTAATTGCTCAGGTAACCTAGGGAAGTACTTGCAGAATAAACTTTATTGCAGTTGTAAGTTCTATGCTAAGGTACAATCGAGGCCACGATCATATAATGTCATAGAGAGAACATATTTTAAATTTCAATAACATATGAAATTTAATTTAATTTATGTTAAGTAACAAATTATATTTAAAAAGGGGAAATTTAAATATCGAGTAAGAAAATTTATGAGCAATTTATCATTTAAAATTTTGACGATAAGGTCATTTATACAGGTGTTAAATCTGTCAACATTACAGCAAGACTGAAGTATCAAAATATCTATATTCAAGGTGAGTACTCATAATTTTAAATTATGGTAATGATTTTATTTTCTTTTAAAACTAAATGCATCGAAAGATATTGACACATGCTTATTTAGTTTTTATTGCAAATTAGATCATGATTTATCATTCTAATATCCAATGATTGATCATTTTGGGTTTGATGATAACTCGCATATTGTGTTTCACATTACTATATAAAGTTAATGAATGTTATTTGAATGACATATCGAGATATACTTGTATGTGTATGTTGATTGATGGAGTACATCTTCTTATGATACTAATTGGGAACACAACATACCCACACGCGTTAAATGGAAAAGGTTTGGAAAAGGTAATGAAAAAGAAAATAAAAAAAGTAAGTGCCTTAAGTGGTACTATTTAGATAGTCTCCAGTAATGATTGTATTAGTTACAAAAATTATTATGATAGAATATGAGTATTACATATAGACATTATATATGATTGATGGTCATTTTTCAATTTAAATGTTATTTTATAACAAGCATGAATATTATTCCAAATGTCTTGTATTATTATAATTTAGAAGCATGACATACTCATTGAATTATATTATGACTCACTCCACATTTACAAACGTTCATTATCCAAACAATTTAAATGAATGGAAAAGGAGAGAGCATGTGTTGTAGATGCAACGCTCTGAGAGAAACATAATTGTTGAAATAGTTATAGAAATTGTTATTAAAATGTATTTGGAAGTGTAGAGGCTCCTTCAATATATTGGACATAGTTATAGTTAGAAATTTTAACAAGCAAAATTTTAAATAATCGTCTGACCGTCTGTTCTTGCCTAGTTAATTTGAGCCTTCTAGTCTGATCGTGACAAAAAGTAAGTCCGGTACAAGTGTGTTGGAATCTCCTAAGATTAGGTTTGGTTCAATAACAACTCTATTGTGCTCATGTGGCTAAGAACTTCCTAAGATGAAGTTTTAGCTTGTCACTATCTCGTACATATGGGTTGAAAGTTGAAACCTCCTGATAAAGGGTGCATATAGTGCCAAATATATTTGATAAAAAACTTTTTCCTCAAGGCATTATCCTTCTCTTTCCCATTTTCTCTCTCTTTTCCTTTCATCTTTTTTTTTTTTTTTTGGAAACTAGGAAGTTAGACCTCTCTTGAAGACGGTCATACCTTGGTATGAACCTTTTTTTCTTATGCTTGTCTGTCAAAAACAGGTCTTGTTAATCTTGTCGGACTGATCCTTTGTGATCCAAAGATGTATAATAAGCTAATTTTTATTTATGAATTTCACTATATAATGATCATTGTTATTCCACACTTCATTCAAAAAAAGTTGCATTTATGCATATTTTCTTATGAAGCCTCTTTATCTTATTAATATCTTCAGGTATCATCTTTAATGACGGTGTTTTCCTTCTATTTGTAACCTCTCTCTACTTGTAATCATTACCTCCCTCTACTCCTAAATAAGAAGAGGCCAATCATAGGATTTGAGCATGGGCCAGAGTTTATAATTTCCTTTCTAATGAGGAGAAGCTTGCTAGCCAGAAGTCTAATAGTCTTCTTTCTTTTGCAATAAGTATAATTATAACAAATTATTTTCGATACCCCATATGCTCTGTTTGCCCACTTCAGTGAAAGTATCAAACTCTCTTCTTAGGTGCATGCCAACATCCTTGATAGAGCTTTTTCGTTCTTTTACGAATCTTCTTTCTTCTTCTCAAGAGGATCTATTTCTTTGCTTCTCATTTTATATAAGAATTATTCAAAAAGAGGAGAATGACACGATGAACATATAAGTGTAAAAATGTTACAAGGGGTATTTAATTAAGACTTTAGTGAAATCCTATAAATTGAAGGAGAGAACTCTAGGAAATCTAAGGGAAGATCTAGGGCCACTATAACACTATAGAATTTTCTTTCTTGGTTTGATGGTTATGCCGCAGGATATTTATTTGTGAACTGCAAGTAATGTCAAATCAAGTGGTATTAAAGCTAAGGGTTTCTTAATATTGGTACATGGTATTGACAAAGAGTTGCTACAAACAATTTGAAAGACTTTTTGTACTTAAATCCTCTACATAAAGAGGACAATTTCCCCATCGAACTAACCGTTAGACAAATCAAATGGCCTGATTGCCCAAGTCACTCTTTGACAACAACATATGGCCATGTTGATGGTGTTTAACTAACAAGCTGTAACGACAAATGAGGAATTGAGAATGTGGATGAGTTTCCCACTAGTAAAATTGACTCCGCAACAGGGATGAGAGATTAAAAATATTTTTTTAGAGTAAGAAAGCTTAGATGAGGTGGCCTCAGGTCTTATACATCACATGAAGAGGTAGAGAAAAACATTTTGAAGTGGATACCAAAATCAACATCTTGAAATGTGATGATTCCACTGATGCAAAGAAGTTGGACACACCCTTTGATTGACCAACTAGAGATCTATTCCAATCCCTGTGTATATGCTTCCTAATGCAAGCAAAAATATAGGGAAACCCCTAGATTTTTGCAAGCAAAAGGAAACGCTTCCTAGGAAACAGAAAATTAACAAAATACTCAAAAATAGACAAATTACAACTTATACGCCAAACAACAAACTTTATAAACTTTTAAACAAAACATGACATTACAAACTTATGAAATAAAATTATAAACTTGCATTTCCTTGAGAAGAAAGATACAAGTGACGTCGAACTTGTGGAGAGAAGAAAAAGGTTAGAAGTGGAGACGAAAGAGAAGACAAGCTCGCAAGCTTTCCTATAAAAAGAGGAGAAGAGGTGGAACAAGCTCGCAAGCCTTTCCAAGGAAACCCGTAGGTTTTATCCAAAAATTAGCCACATAACATCCTCTTTTCACTTACAAAATATCACATATTTATAGAAGAAAAAGGGCAGCCAAACAGTCACCATAACCACTAATTAAACCTAATAAAAGGGGGGGGGAATGGAAGTCTAAAAATCTGTCCAAAAACATCACTCAAATAGCCATAAAGGAGGCCAGCATTAATTCCAAAACAGCAACCAAAAAGGCCACACAGAAATCGGGAAAAGCAGCCACGGGATTAGCAGCCATGGGAGGAACCGAAGGGGCAGCACAGGAAAATTGGAACCAGTAGCCAAGGGAGCCGGAACCAGCCAGGGAAGAAGAACCAAGAGGGAAAAACGAAGAGACAAGGAAGGGAAAAAGGCAACCAGGTGAACCGAAAAAGGCAACCAGATAGGGAAAACCGAAGGGCCAAGGAAGGGGAAAGAGAGCCATGGGAAGGGGAAATAGGTGGGGAAACCAAAGGGCGATTAGAGAGGGGGAATGAACTTAATTAAATTCAAATTAATGAGTTGAATAAGAAAAAGCTCATCATTAATGAGTTGATTTTTTTATTAGAGGTTATTGAAGCTCACCCAAAATGTTTTGACCCCCCCCCCCCCCCCCCCCCCCCCCCCCCCACCCCACCCCCCTACATCACTTCCTAAATGAAGGTTCCATGAAGGCTTAAAGACAAATTTTAGAAGTTCATATAATTAAGGTAGCAATGCTGTTTGAATCTAATTGTTTGGCTTCGAAAAAAATATTTAGGAATCTAAGTTGAGCATGGTAGATGTGAGAATCTTAAGATGCTTGATTTGAGAATCTTAAGATGCTTGTGTGATAAAATTAGGAAGGATAAGTAAATGAGTTATTAGAGAAAAAAATAGGAGTAACATCTATTGAAAATAAGGTGATTGAAAATATATTTAGATGGTATGAACATGTGCAACCAAGGGTTGAAAATGCATTTATTTGATGAGTTGGTAACAGAAACATCCTGAAATGTGATGATTCAACTAAGGTAAAGAAGTTAGACACACCCTTTGGTCAACCAACTAGAGATCTAGTTTAATCCCCATGTGTATACTTCCTAAGTAAATATTTCATGAAGACTTAAACACAAATTTTAGAAGTATAATTAAGGCAGGAATGTTGTATGAATCTGATTGTTGGGCTTTGAAAAAGTTATGGATATCTAAGTTGAGCACGGTAGATATGAGAATCTTAAGATGCATGTGTTGCAAAATAAGGAAGAATAAATTAAAGAATAATATTATTAAAGAAAAATATTGAAGTAACATCAATTAAAAATAAGGTGATTGAAAATAGATTTACGAAGATGTGCAACTGAAGGTTGAAAATGTATTTGTTTGACTAGTTGGTAAAATTAGTATTAGAGACTAAGGTTAAAACCAAATAATGTTTCGAAGATAGTAGCTCTGAATTGGTCCCGATTTTTAAGAACCAGCAGATTCAATTATTACTATATTTTATATAATTAAATAATTTTATTTAATAAACTTACTATAAAACATTAAATTTAATAAATTTATTTTTTTATAATAATCAATTTTTAAATAAGCTCCAACTAAGCTTACTCACATGGCATCACCATACATGTTACTTCTTTGCTCTTTCAAAATAAAAAAGCTATATAATGTTGAAAACAATACTAACCTAAAAGTCCAGAAGATATAGACTAAAGAACTAAAGTGAACTTCTCAAGTTAACAACACATAAATTACATATTTTTAAACATAAATTTTAATTAACTTTAAAAATATAAAAAATATTTATTTTTTAGTTAATAATATTAAATTTTTATCTATTTTCTATTTAATTATATAACATAAAAACTAATTTTTTATCTATTATTTAATTATAAATAATGCTATATTTTTTATCTATTATTTCATTATAAATAATGTAGCATGAATTTATAAATTTAATTTTATAATGTGAATTTTATCTATAATTTAGAGGTGTAAATTAGACTTAAATATATAACATAAATTAACAATTATTTATATTAAATTTATATATTTACATTTGAACTATATTTCTATTAAATGTGAATTAAAATCAATGAGTAGGGATATTTACATTTAAATTTAAAATTAGTAATTATTTATATTTAAATGTATAACATAAATTAATAATTATTTATATTTATATTTAAAATTATAGAATAGATTATTTATGTATGAATTTTATTTTTTTTAATTGAAAAATTATATTATTTCAAAATTATTACATTGTTATCTTATCATTTAGATATTATTTAAATATTTTTCATATTTATTACGTCATCTAGTTCGTCCCCGATCGAAACATTAATCCTTGAATCTCTCTTTTCCGGTCTTGCTTTTACAACCTTGTATAATACAATAGTTAGAAGACATTAAACAAAATAAGTATAATTACAATGTTCAGAAAGATACCGAGCCATGCCATTCAGCATGATGAACAGTCCCAAAAGAACCTGAAAAGAAACAAAGTCAGACTCCAAACAATGAAATGACCTCATCTGCAACTGTCAACAAAACTTAAAGTTTACTTGAAATCATAGTTGAGGGAAGAAATGAGATAAATAGCAAGTTTACCTGCTCCAATTCTTTCTTTTAGGACCAGATCGCTCCATGGAATAGTCAAATCATTAGTTATGTTAGCCTTTACATCATAGGCTAAATTTGGTAAGGCATCCTTTTGCTCATCTCGTGGATTAAGTTTTAGTTGAGTTGCTTCTGTGGCCGCTTGGTCAGAAATCATATGATTATTCCATATTTGCAATTGAGAAGCCCGATGTTGGCCATCCGGAGGTGCAACCATTTCTACATAACGCTGTGGGACCTCAAAAAGTTCTGGGTCGCTCATTGCAGAAGGAGAAGTTGCCTCCGCATAGTTCCCATTATAATGCTTCAACAATACATTATCTATATTATCTTCATGAGAAGTAACGTTCTCTGTAAAAAGAATAGTATTTTTCATAAATCATCTACTAGAGGCACAATCTTTTGTTTTTAAGTCAACCATCAAATATACAATAATATAACAACAGAGAGAAAAACCAGAAAACTGTGGAAATCATGAAAATAGCACATCAAATTCTACATTAAATTGCGTCGTGCCATCTTGGCAATCCGTAGATACCGCACCTCCATTGGATGTAAATGCCACCAATTATGTGATTAGCCATCTTGGCAATTCACAACTATTCTCCCTTCAATATGCAGTATATTAAACACTATTTTCTTATATAGAATAAATTTTTAATTGCTGAATTTGATTATAATTAATTACTTTAATTATATTCCTATTTTCCCCCTTTTATAGTATGTCTCTCCAATAAATATTGTATCTCTTCTACAAATTGGATAAAGAAAATATGCAGTACTCTTTTATCATATTTTTCAACATAAATCAGAGCTTTGTTCATCTATTTCTCATATTCCCTCGCAGTTCTAAATATTCCTCACCTTTCCTCTAAATTTTTTTGTTTTTTTAAACCATATTGATGGTTGACCACAAAATGGTCATGGAAAGAATATACTCCTCTATATCGCATTCTGTCATGAATCAAGATCTCATGATAATACCGCTATCCAAGAAACCTTTTCTCTAAGTCATAGATTATCAAACTCAAATCAAACATTATGCACTAAAACTAATCATTAGCGTAATTGCTCAAAAAAGTACAACTCTAAATGCCTGTACTATCTAAAACACAAATTCCCAATATTGGATCATTGACTCTGAAGCTTTTGATCATATGACATGAGATTGCTCATTATTTCAAATCCTTCAACAGTTTATAAAGGACTACAATAAAAATGGCTATAGATCCGCATTGCGACTATCAATGTCAAAAGCTCTTTGGTTCTTAACTTTGTTCTCTTAAACCCTAAGATTTTCATACAATTTATTATCAATAAGCAATATTATTACGAATATGAATTGACTATTAATTTTCTTCATACACATTATGAATTCCATGATCGTAACTCGAAGAGGATAATTGGGAAGGCGAAGGAAAATATTGATCTCTACCTCCTAAATTATAAAGAAAATTCTAAAAAGCATGTAAAAAATGCTCAATATATATCTCCCTGTGACAAAACACAATTACATTGTACACTTTTGCCTTCCTCATTCGAATTTTCATGCCTAAGAAAATTATTCCCTTCTCTTTTTATTAACACAAATCTAGAGGCATTCCAACATGAAATTTGTATATTATCTAAACACGCCTGAGCTTCCTACCCTAGTCATCCATATAAAGCCTCACAACGCTTTGCAATAAACCATACTGGCATATGGGATCCATCTTGACTGAACAATATCTAAGCGCTAGGTGATTTATATCATTCATTGATGGTCACACTATGACTAATGGATCTTTCTAATGAAGGATAAGTATTAAACTAATTCTTTTTTTTTTTTTTCACTTCTTCATAAATACCTAATTCTAAACCTAAAGTCAAGTCCGTCATATTAACAATGGGAAAGAATATTTTCGTTCAGTTCTAGGAGAATATCTCATCCAACAAGGAATTGTTCATCAAACTCGTTGCATCCTTACTCCTAAATGAAATGGGATAGCATAAAGAAAAACTGAACAACTTCTGAAAGTTACTTGATCAATTATGATCACTAGCAATATCCCAAAAAAAAAATTAACATTTTGAAGGGGAGGAGGGGGGAGCTACTGATCTGATGGTTGACATTTCTCTAGGTGTCAATCATCTAGACTTCAATTTAAGATTTAATCCAGACTTCAAATCAAACCTAGACTTCAATCAACCCATATTTCAATTCAATATCCAAACTAGATTCCAGCTCAATATCAATCCAGACCTTAAATCAATCCAGATTTAATCAATCAAACTTCAAATCCAAATTTGAAATCAATCCAGATTCAAGTAAATCCAGACTTCAAATCAATCCAGACAACAAATCAATCCAGGATTTAATCAATCAAACTTTAATTAATCCAGACTTCAACCAGTCTAGACTTTGATCCAGCCTCCAATCTAACTTCAATCATATCTAATCATTAACAATCACTTAATTGATTGTTATTGATTTGGATAATTCAAATTCAATCAATTAAATCCAAAATCTTGCTCAAATTAAAAATTTCATACCAAAATCCAAGGTTTAAAGGCCTATATCTTGAAACCCTTTTTGAGTGATTTTTCAATCATTTCAAAACCTAGTTAAATGACCTCTGATTCATGATCTATCAATTGCATTTTGATTAGGCATGTCCCTTGTGTCAACCCTCCAAATTTGAGCTCAATTTGATACCTCTAGCCCCATAAACTAAATATATTTGTAAAAGCTACAAAACCTTCAAATATTTACGTCTTATGTCACTGGACCTTCCACCATGTGGAATTTAATCTTGGAGCCTCCTCCAAGACCTTTGATCATATCCATACATTTGATTATAACGTATAAAACAGTAAACTGCATTTTGGTGAATCAAATTTGAATCCCAATTGATCTGGGGTCAAAATGACCAAAATACCCCTTAAGGGTAAAATTGAAGTTTTTTTTAAACTTCAACATAGCCCAGTCAAATCAAACCCGAAACCTTCTCTAATGCATCCTAAAAATCATTAAGAACGCATTGGATTCAAACCCAGATCTTGGTCAAGCCTAGTTGACCAAGTCAACCTATTTTGACCAAAAATACTCCTTAAGGGTTTAAATGGTCATTCCAATCCAAATGGCCTCATCTTTGCATGGGACCACCTCCATTTAATTCAAAGTGTCATTTTGGACCTGTTGAACCCAAACCTAGGCTCTAGTTTGACCTAGTTGACCAAGTCAATCCTAGTTGACTAAATAGACCCTTAAGGGTCCAAATGATCAATTTGGTTGAAATGACTCTTCCAGCCCAGGAGGCCACATCCATTGATATCCATTTATCAAATCAAACTTGTTGAGCACAAACCCAACCCTTGGTTTGACCTAATTGATCAAGTCAACCATAGTTGACCAGGTTAACCATTAAGCCCTTTCTTTATTAGTTCAAGCCTCAAATGCACTCAAATTTCAACAAAATCCCTTTGAGCACACCCTACTGATTTGGGGCTGACAATCACCTTGGCCCAGTCAATAGTTGACTTGGTCGACTGGGCCCATGATTGGTCAAAGATGGCCCAAATCCTAAACTTAAAATTCCACTAAAATTCTCTCCTTTTGCTTCCAACAAGGCGAAGAAGTCTCTCTCATTCATATGGTAATGCAAGAACCTTTACCCTGCTCTTCTCCTCAAAAAGCCTTCAAACCTTAGGAGCCTTTACACCAAGACTCTCCAGAGCTCTCTACCAAGAGCCTTTACAAAACAAAGAGGAATAAAGGATGTGATTTAAAGAAACAACCAAGTGAAATTCTTACTTGAAACTCAAGAATCCTCTAAAAACCTTAAGGCACGGTTCCCAAATCTCCCCTCTCAATCATCTCTAAAGCCTTTTGCAAATATGTAAAACTCTTTCACAAAGTTTTCAAGAACTCATAACAGGTTTTAGAACCCCAAGAATCTCTCACAAATCCCAAAAAACTCCTTTAACTCTAGAGAACTCTCAACCACCTCCTAGGATTTCATAAAAGTTAAGTATTTATAAGGTGGCTTCAAAAGAAGCCCTAAAAAATGTTGATTATTGGAATTGTTGGGTTGTTCATAAAATCTGATCTATTGATTGTATAGTGCGATTAGTTCATCCAACTCGAAATTCTAAATTCATTCTCTGTTTCATCAGATTATGATTAGTTCGTTTTCCATTGATTCAATCTGTACAATAAAATTTTGTACCAGCATGTTCTCTCTTCGTCTTTTTATACAATCGGTATCGTATAGTATAAAATATTGTTAATTTGATCTTTAATTACAGCCCTGAATCCTCGAATGCTAAATAGGTAAATATCATAGATGATTATACACTACAATACGAAACATGCAATATGATATATTCAAATTTAAATTTACCTATTTATGAAAATACTAGATGAACAACAAGTTAAATTTACATAAATATTGATCATACGATCGGACCCTAGTCATATAACACAATTAGCTTTTATTAACTCTATATTTTTTTGCTAATATTTTTGAACTTTTTCTTATGCCACGTATATCGTATAGTACAAACTAATTCATCCCGTATGATATTTTAATTTTCAATTTTAATATTTTATTCTCATGTGCGTGTCTGTTTGATTGTTTGGCAAATCATATACTTTCCTAAATTAAAAAAAAAAATACTCAAAAAAATAAATAATTATTATTTATATTTCTCGAGCGGTCTTCTTTGATGATATTGATTCTTAATCTATGATTATTATGTTTTTATGATTACCTTTTAGTGTTTTTAACATCATTTGATCTTCTTTTTCTGATTTACCTAAAATATTAGTTTAAATAAAAGAAGACTTATAGATATAGATTTATTAGCATAATTAATACAACAAATAATATTTATAATCATCAAAATTCTATTATCTTATTAGGCTCATGGAATCCAAAAAATACTCATTAATTTTTATGTTATAATGAATTCCAAAATTCAAAACTCATTAACCAACCCTCACTCATGCATATCCCACAAAAACTAATCACTCTTACTAAAGTATTTCATTGCTAGGCTATTTTACACATTCTTCCTCATTAAAGCAGTAAATATATCAGAAAATTATAAAATATATTCTTATTGGCTATTCTTCTCACCAACAAGGATGCAAATGCTATTCTCACTTTACTAAAAAATATTACACCATCATAGATGTAACTTCCTTCAAAAATTAATCCTTCTTCCCTAAAACTCACATTTAGTGGGAGAATATCAAGTCTCTCAGTGAGTATGTTTTGTGATACTATTAGTTTTATCTTATTAATATTTCAACCTACACCTCCTTCAAACCAACCTTAATCTCAACCTTTATAAAGCACATACAACATGCAAAGTATAAAGGCATTGCTTATTCCAAATGACAGGAAAATTCAACTGACAATATAGAGCAAGGCATTTCTCTTGAACCAAACCCAATGTCTAACCCAAGTCCTGACATTGATTCACAAAGACGAGGTGATATTAACTTTGATAGTAATCTTAGCATGCCTATCATTATTTTCAAGAAAATCTCCAATCAACCAACCAACCATTATATCTTTTATGACAAACTCTCTCCTAAATTTATGCATTTACTATAAATATGTCTAGCTTGAAAATTCCTAACAATATTCAAGACAGTTAACAAATTCATGAATAGAGAAATGCAACTCATAAAAAAAATTGCAGGCCATTCAAAGAAGTGGAGCTTAAAAGCTCTTAAATCTTTCCAAAGGCAAGGAAGCTAGTGGATGAAAATGGATATTCAACGTGAAATATAAAGTGCAAGCAAGACTTGTGGCAAAAGGCTATACTCAAATCTATGATATTGTTTACCAAGAAAACTTTGCCCCGATTGCTAATATGAACATTGCCCAGATGTTTATTCCTTGCTGCTTGTTTACATTGGCCACTCCACCAACCAGATATGAAAATGCCTTTCTAAATGGATATTTAGATGATTAGGTTGATATCGCAAATGCAAATCCTCCTAAATTTAATAATAAGAGTAATACAAATCATATCTGCAGACTCAAGAAATCTTTATATGGCTTACAACAAACACCAAAAACTTAGTTTAATAGTTTCACCATGGTGATAGAAAGGAATGAGTACTCTCAAGAGCAATCTGATCATACTTCATTCACCAAGAAATAATCTGAAGGTAAAATATCTATCCTAGTTTAGGTTGATGATATCATCCTAATAGAAGACCATAGAGAGGAGATAAACAAGCTAAAATGTGTCTTAGCTAAGAAATTTCAAATTAAATAACTTGGTGATAGGAAACACTTGCATTCACAAGTGTTCTAGCCAAAATCAGTAAACTGCAGCAGATTTATTGCTGTCCACAGCAGGAAACAGCCCAAAAACAGAGAAAAACAGGAGTTTTACACGAGAAATCTGAGAAAAAACGAAGAAAAACTCTTGTATTTCACTAGTAGATGAATAAAACAGCAAAGATACAATTGATCCTAAATTCGAGAGGAAGATCGATCTCTCCCAAATCTCTAGACGCCGCTAGAGCCTAAAGAAAACCTAAATCTAAGAGATCTCAAATTTCAGCCAACTTCAAGATACCCAAAACCTAGGAAAATCTACTATTTAATGCATACAATTCAAAAGGAATTTCCTAAACAATCCCTACAATCAATTTCCCTCCTAAAATCCATTCAAAACCTTCCAAAAACCGTCCCGCAAGGCATGCGTCACGCGCGGCTTCCGCCTAGGCGGAAGCTTTCTCCGCCTATTTGCGATTTCTGCCCGTGAACCGGTCCCGCCTGGACCGGCTGGACCGGTCCAGTGGACCGGTCTAACACTTGGTTCATTAAAATAAGTCTTTGGCATGGAAACTAGATCAAGGAAAGGGATAAATGTCTCTCAACAGAAATATGTTTTGGCCTCAGCAAAGAAAATTTGGATGCTTGGATTCAAGGCTACAAACTCACTAACAAAATTAGGATTAGGGAAGATCCAACTCCTATTGAAAAAGGGAGTTACCAACAATTAATAGGAAAATTCATATATTCTATGCTAGACTTAATATTTGTTTTCTTTGTGAGTGTTGTTAATCCGTTTATGAATAGATCTACAAAGGACCATCTTGATGCTAATAAGAAATTAAGGTACCCAAACAAGGATTGTCTTCAAAAAGGCAACTAACACAAGTATAGAAATCTTCGTTAATATTGGCTAAACAGGATGTAAAATTGATCGTAAATCCACATGGAATAATTGCTCATTCATTTGAGGAATGTTAGTTAAATAGGGAAACAAGAAACAATCAATTGTTACTTGAAGTAGTGCTAAGGCAGCATTCAAAGCTATACCCATGCTTAGGCACTATTAACATTACTAAGAATCTTTTCTATCACGGTAGGACTAAGAACGTTAAGATATATGCAAACTTTATAAAGGAGAAATTAAACAAGGAATTATCCAAATTATTTATAATCCAATAAAATAACAAACAACTGACATTGTTACTAAAGCTCTTATCAATTGTAATTTAACAATCTTATTTTGAATCTTGGAATGATCAATATAGATTCCCAGTATAAGAGAGAGAATAGAAACGTTGAAAAATAGTACATCAAATTCTGCATTCAATTCCATTATGCAACCAGGGCAATCTATAGCTAATACACCTCCATTAGATAAAATGCCACCAACCATATTTGATGTGAATCCAGGAATCGAATCTTATGAAATTAATAGAAGTTCTATAAAGTAGTGATAATACAACCTCTAGCTTTGCTAAATTGACGATTCAATGGAAATCTTAGAAGTTAATAACGTTTAGGCAAGAAAATTCAGCAAAGTTTACAAGTTCAATAAAATAACGACTTTAATAAAATAATGTAAATGAATGGTCAACAAGAATCCGGCGGTTAACAAAGTGATTGTCTCACCTTGAGGCCACACTCATTCAACTACCTCTAGGTTCGTTGGGAGAAGAAGAAACATGCTAGTGACGAAACCACTCCGAGGGCGACGATGTCGTAGATCCATAGGGAAGAAGCGGATGGAGCCGGACGTGGAGGTGGCGTGTAGCGAGGCCCTTCGATGATCCAAGTGTAGATAGAGAAATGATCGTCTATGGATTCCACCAAGGTCGGTAGGATCCGGGCTAAGTACTCCTCGACCGTGTCGTCGAAGTCAAATCCGACGTCAAAGAATTGTTATCGCAAAATGTTGACTCTTCCATTGCGGTCGTATTCAAACCCGTAGTTCCACTCGGGTTCGTCCATGCATCCTTGACGTGGGATTGAGCGGCGCTACCACGGAATCTTCAAGGGGAAGCAAGGGGCCGGCGGGTTGGGAGCAAGAGGAGGCCGGCGGTGGGATTAGGATGAGGAGAGGAGAGAGATTTTGACAAAAACTGAAATTAATTTCAGCTTTAAGAATTGAGGAGGGAAATAATATTCAAATTTGAATCTCCTAATGAATGCAATTAATGTCTTAATTGGAAATCAATTGCAATTAAGCCCATAGATGAGCCGGCGGTAAGGAGAGGAGGGAGAAAGTTGAAAACTGAAATTATTTTCAGTTTTTAGTGAAAATAGGAGGGAGGATTATTTGCATTTATGTTGTGATTTCAAATCACAAAAGGGAGTTAATGCAAAATCAATTGGGGCTTGATTGGGGGGTTGAGGCCGGCGGCATGTATGAGGAAGAGGGAGTTGGGGAGAGAGGGTGAAGGGTTTCTAAACTTAGGAGGATGACATGGATAAGTATTTGAAAATTCCACAATTAAAATAAATTGAAATTGACTCAATCATGCAAACTTTCCTAATTTGGAATTCCAAATTTGGAAAGAATTCAAAATTTGAATTCCCAATTTCAAATTCACATGGAATGAGGGAGGGGAGTTGGCCGAGAGAGGAGGGGCGGCGGGAGGTGGTCGGATGGGCTGGAGGGGGTGGCCGGCGGCTAGATCCAAGATGGAGAGCCGGCGGCTAGGCTTTGGGGAAAGGGAAAGGTGAGGAGCTTCCAAGGAGAAAAGATAATGAAAAAACAAATTCAAAATAAACTTGGAGAACTCACCAAGAGATCTCCACCGAAGAACTCACTAAGAGATCTTATTGTGCACTCACAAAGAGAACAAAAGGGAATAATTTCATTCATTCATCAATCCAAAATACAAAGACTTAGCCTTTATATAGGCTCCACAACATACGGAAAAATAAAAGACTACAATGCCCTTGGGCAACAACAAACACTAATTCCCTCATAGGGGTACAAAAGAAAAAGACAAAATATAAATGACATGAATACAACAAGACATCAAAAATAAAGACTCTGAATCAGGGCCGTCGATCGGCGCCTCCGGCGATGGTACACATGTCGAAATCTGACGCCCTCATCAATATTATTAGTAATCTTAACAATCTATCACTATTTTGTCTTCCATACGTAGTCCACCAACTACTATTTTCTTATGAATAATAAATTTTAAATGTTGAATTGATTATATTAATTAAGTTAATTATCATCCTTTTTTTATGGGTTTTCTAAGCTATAAATATTGTTTCTCTTCTGTCCATTAGAATAAGAAAAGATGCAATATTCTTCTTTTATACTTTTCAATAAAAACTAAAGCATAATGTGCACCAAAGGGTTTACTTTATGAACAGTTGATAAATTGCCACATGATTCTACATAAACTAAGTGGTTCTTTGGCTGCAAGTAGGATTTAACTCAAGTAGAATTTAATAAATCCTATAAATTCAGATTTACAAAATCTAGAGGGAGTTAAATTCTAAAAATTGTTTGCAATGATAGAGATAAAATCCGACTAAACCCAAGGAAATTATTTGGCTACTTTTTTTCAGAATTCAAGGATTAAATGATTGTGATATTTTATTATATTAACTTATCATAATCAATCTTAATTAGCTTATTTAAATCATAATTAGCATAAGATAATATCTCAATTAATTATTACTTAATAATTTACTAAGCTAATTAAACAAAAGTTTCTATTTAATCAAATTAAATAAAAATAATATTAATTTATTTAAGTTGAAAATAACTTTTTATTTACTAATAATAATCATTGATATTGATTTAATTTATAATTTATAGAATTTATATCTAATTTGTTTTATAGAGTATTAATAGTTTTAAATAATAATTATTTTATCAATTCTACTTACATTAATTAAATTATAATTAACATAACATAATTTTTTAATTCAACACTAATTTAGATTTTATAAAATTAATTAAATATACAATTTTTATTTAATCAAATCAAGACTTCATATAGGACATCTTTTTACTGCTTTCTAAAGAAGTTTTTAGTACAAAAATATATTGAACAAGAAAATTTTGAACTAGAAAGCCATTTTAAAATAGTAAAAAGCTATTTAGAAAATAGTAAGAAAGTTGTCCCAAACAAAGCCTAAATCACAAAGAATATTTATTTAATTTAATATTTTTTAATTTATTAATATTAATTATTAAAAATTAATTAAAAAAATTCTATTTAATGAAATTAACTGAAATACTTGTGCCCCCATCTGAAAATCCTAGACAAAAAAAAGGAAGTCACGACAGGAGCTCACTACATCAATGAAATCCTTGATTAAAAAAAAAGTCACAATAAAAGATTGCTGGTGAAGGCAATGGACCATGCGTTTCTGTTTGTCCAAATCACATAAATCTGTCAAACCGGCCGATTTAGTGCATTCGGGATTTACGATGGGACTAAGGTCAAATAAGATTTCCAGCATAGGATATATTTTGAGTTGAGACAGTTTGCTCAGTTTGCTAAAATCCTGCATAAATCCTGCTACCAAAGAGTCCAAGATCAATACAACAATACAGCAGCATAAACCAACAAGAGGTATTGAAAACTGATTAATGGTCTAAGTTAAAGTAGCCTGTTAAGAGTCACCTTTTGAAGCATCAGTAAACATCAGATTCAAAGACCGGCAATCCACAAAATACTGCTTGGCCAAAGATTTGAAATTCTCAGCTACATCACCTGACTTTAAATTTGGAGGACGCAAAGGTGATAAAATTGTGACCGAGTATGGACCATTTATTAAGGAATTTGGCTCACATAAGAAACCAGGAGTTCCAATCAAATCAACTAAGTATTCCCTGCCAAGTTGCAATTGTTACAGATTAAAAGAAATCAGTATAAAAAGACAATTATAAAATCTCATGAACATATGAACACAAAAACTCAAACATAACAGACAAGTAATAATCTGTGAAGGGAGCGGCATGCTCTTTCTCATCTTGGAATAACTCCTCAAAACTAAGGATAAGCAGCAATGGCATTGATGTTATATGGAGGCTTAGGTCCTTGAGGAGAGTGGAGGAAGGATTGATATGTTGAACAGGAGGGGGTTACCAATCTTAAAGCACCTCCTGCTCCCGAAGAAAGCCATCCAAATTGAGGATGATATTATTAGGGAGGGGGAAGGCATGGTACTAATCTCCACATAGACTCTCGTAAAGGTGATCCTGGACTGTGAGGTAGTGCTATGATCGAAAAACAACGGGCTTTCCATAGACTCATTGTAGAGGAAACGTAAAGGTGATACTGGACTGTGAAGTAGTGAGATGATAAAAAACAATGGGTTTTCATAGACATGTAGAAATTCCCTCAACTTTCTTCTCTTCATTAGATTTTTTCTCCTAGTCTTCTTCATTTTTCATTACTCTTCTCTTTATTATAGACTCCTTGCACTTAGGATTAAATCCTTCTCCATATGCTTCCTATGAGGGAGAAAAGGCAGAGGTGAGAGGTGCTAAAAACAGCAGGGTTGGTTGAGACAGAGAGAGAAAGAGAGAATTGGAGGATAACGGTGCTTCTTGATTTCTAGCATGATGATATCCGAACATAGTTTGGCATGTAGATCAATTGATTAAGGGTATCTTCCAAAAAACCATCTTTGGCTGCCTAACCAAAAGAATTACTCTGTTAAACTGGCGCAACCATAACCATATGCACTAGTTTATCCTATTCTAGTGAAGAAGGTTCTACAGGTAATCTTAGAAATAGTTCTACTAAAGAAATCTTGCATGCATTTCACGGATAATTAAATAGAAATGGGTATATAAATACAAATGTAAAATGATTGGCTTTAGCTCGGATGCTGAGTTAGAAAAAGTAGAGAAAAAAAGTATACCTATTAGCACTTATTCATAATGCAAATAACGGTGTTTAAGAAAGAAACCATACCTTTCAAGGCCGAAGTGCACTAGACAAGATGAAGAATCCTCGCGTTTACAAAATTTGCATCCCTTTGCAATTCGGCATGGCAAATGGACTGCATCAGCTAAAATCTGCACGTGTCATGATAGCCGTAATAAAACAAACTAAAGTTGGTCATAGAATTAACAAAGGATACCATTTTTAGACTTACTTGGTAATGAAAAATGATGAATGTATGAGATTCTGTCATTTTGTTTGATTTTGTCAATATTGGTTTTAAATAATACAAAGTCTTCAAAATAAATAATTTTGTTTTTATAGTAAAAATGAGTGAATATAAAATCAATCAATTTCTAAATAATGTTTTCTATCTACGAGCAACCAAATGGACCCTAAATAGCTTTTAGGGAAAGTGCAGACCGCCAATTTTGTCAATGAAAAAAAATAAATATGAAATGCTTGAAGAAATGAATAAAGCAACAGTTCAGATTCATGCTAATAGTATCCATAGTAAGGTAGCATTTAAATTTATCCATAAAAGATAGCGTATAATGAGCATACAATGTACAGAGAATAACTTAAAATTTACTTTAAATAGTAAGGCACGATGCCTGCAAAGTCCAATAGATAGCTTCCCCGCTGAGATAACAACAGAACGTGAAGAGTCCTTGAGAGCCTTACTGCCCACTTTCCATCGAGGGAGCAGACCATGTTCTTCATCCATAGCTGCACCCCTTGTGAGTACAATTAAATTTAAGTTATTTAAGAAACAAAAGGGTACATATATTTATCACAATCATTCACACAGCTTTAATAACCCACCCCATCTGAGTGCAGACGAGCTTGGCAATATGTTCCACAATCTCCTTTGTAGTGGGAAAGCGGGAAGAAATTCCAGTTGCCAGATTAAGTAATTGCTTCAATTCAGGATCATTGCATCTATCTACAAGAATTACAGTAATTAATGATTCACTTGGCTGAATAATCTTTAGAGATTCAACTGTTGGAATCCGACTTTCTTCTTGCACATCAGTGCACAGAGTCCAGACAAAAGGATCCATTCCCTGAATCATGTAGAAGCCATCTGGAACTTTATCATTGTATGATAAGGAACCATTAACCTGGAAGCGATGAAAAAAGTATATGAAAATATAAATTTGCAAGTCTATTCAGAATTTTATGTTAAAAAAAAATTCTATTACTTGTGCATACAAACAAGGCAATAGGTGGTCTTTTAAAGTAAAATTTCAGTTTTCAGAGACATGCATGTCCCTTAAGTCAAACCACTCCCCTATCTTTTGATTCTTTTTTAAAATAAATAGAAAGATATAAGTACTTTATGTTTATTTAGCTTTGCTTCATAGACCGTACATTTTCTTGGAAATAATCCATTATTACCCTTTTTGTCACCTCAACTGGTACCACATAGGCCCATCCTATCAAAACCATGTATAAAAAAAGGATAAGCAAGATAAAGTGCCAGTGAAAAAAAATTACAGATAAGCAAAGGACTATGATTTATTTCCCAGATCCAGCTTACATGGAAGACATGCAATAATACAGTGTATGTGATTGTTAACCGTCAGAGAAAATTACTACTTTTGACTTCCTCCAAACTTCCTGATGACATCACTAGAAAATCAATGAATAAAGAAACATAGACTTCAGAGGATCAAGAGAAGCAATCCATCAGAACACATATTACATTCATTCTTCATCATTATTGCTGCAATTGCTCTCAGCTTGAAGGTATCTAGCACGGGCTTATATCTAGTCACTAATTAAATTAGAAAGCATGCCTATCAATAAGTTGATTTATGATCCAAGAACCACAATGACGACCAGTCCTGATTAACAAAATAATCATTATGGAAGAGCTTGATTACCCGGCTTAATATAGTACATTGTCTCTTCTCAACAACAACAAAAACATCAAGCCTTTGTCCCACTACATGGGGTAGGCTACATGAATCCTTTTTCTCCATTGTTTCCAGTTAAAAGTCAATTTCTTGTTTAAATCTAATAAAGAAAGATCATTTCTAATATTTTCTAACCAAGTCTTTTTAGGTCTACATCTACCTTTCTTAACATAAGCCAAATCTAACACCTCTACTTTCTTAACCGGGTCATCGGACGGCCGCCATTTTATGTGACCAAACCATCTAAGGCGACTCTCTTTAATCTTATCTTCCACTGGAGCTACTCCAACCTTTTAACATATATGCTCATTTTGTATCATATCTCTAAGGGTGAAGCCACTCATCCACCTCCTCATCTCATGTCTCTTCTCAATAAATAATATTTTATCCAATGGTTCTCACTTATATATTTGCATAATAAAACCCTAAGTATTAAAAAAATTCTACTTGAGCTCATAGCTAGTTCAACTATCCTCCTCCACAACCTTTTCTTGCTCTATATTCTTCCTCCTCATAGCCATTACTTAATCTATCTTCTTCCTCCTTCAGGGACTCCCACCAATGCCTTCTTTGTCATCTACCTCTTCCACCTCATAATCCTACTATGCCATCTTTGTTTTGCAATTCACAAAATCATGCATATTTTAACTCCCCCTTTATATCCTTATCTCCCTCTCCACCTCGCTTCTCTTTTCTTTTGCTTCCCACAAATGGTCACAAGCCTAACAGCCACCTCTCTCTCTCATTTTGGGTCCTCTTCCTAAATATGTAAACCGTAACCTTCACACAAAGTAATGTTGATCAACCAAGAGCTGCTTCTTTACTTGCAAGTAGTCACTCACCAACACCATCTCTTCCTGTCTTCTTCAAGCAATGAAAGAATGGAGAAGCATTCATTTATAACCCTATTTTTTAATGGATGAAATTTCAATCTATCTTCTGAAGATTATAAACAAACACCATCTCAATGTAATTTTAGCTACTAGAAGCATTGGTGGATATTTCAAAGACTGCGAGGTTTATCAGTTCAACAATAACAGTACTAAAATATTTTCTTATCAGTTAGAAAGCATCCCTTCTAACTCTCCAAATGAGCTCGCAATACAACAATCTAGAGCTAACAAACAATCCAACCAAGCCAAAGATATACAATCAAATCAGCAATTCTGAGGTTATTTCTGTTTTCCTGCAACTGATGTGCAACAACCTTTTATCAAAATAATGCTCCCGGGTAACTTGCATATTGTAGTAGTTTGTTTTACTTAAACATGGCTTCTTAAATATGGGAAGGAACAAAATTCAAATACAATGCACCCCTCACAAGAACAAATTAGTAAAATAGCCAAGTAAGATAGATGGAAAACTTTTGTTCTTCGCTTATAGATCTTAGCCCTTCAATAACACCAAAGTAAAAGACTAAATATTACCCCTACTGTCACAGCCAAGTGGAGAAAGAGAAGTTTCATATGCAAAACTATTTCTTCCCTTCATAGAGTTAATTCATCTCATTCATTCTCGCTTAGCATTTCAACTATAAAAGCACTCTATTTTTTTTGGCAGTACATTCAAGATTTAAAGGCTAAATATACAGTCCTGGAAACTAGAGCCAAGAAAAAGAAATAATCTCAAATGCATTAAAGAAGGAATTCTTAGATTAAAAAAAAAAAATTAATGAAATAGAAAGGTATACCCAAAACCTATGAGACGTGGTTTCGGGGGAAGCCCGCTCAGCCAAAAGCATATGATCCCCAGGATCTAAGTAGTTGGGATCATTGGCGCAGCTGGCCTCCGAGCATAGTCGAAGAGCCAGGGCAAGCTGGAGCTGGTAGGCCTCCTCAGCCTGCTGTGCCCAGCTCTTCGAAGACGAAGACAAGACGACTGCTTCGCCCCCCTCCTTCACCCTGACCTCCCCGCCACCAACGGCTGCTATTGGATTGAACCCATCTGCGCCTATGGTAGCTGACATGGACGAAAGCGTCGTCGGGAGATAGTAATCTCCAGAGAACGAGCTCCCCCCGAAACTACTTCCACTGGACTGTCTCTGGAGGCCAATCGAGGGAAAGAGAGGGCCGATCCGCACCCCACCGCGGAGCTCGGCGGCTTCACTGGCGTCGGCACTGAGTGGCCAGTCGAAGGGAACTTTCCCGCGGTTCTTCTCGGTTGTCTGGACCTCTAATTGGGGTGGTGGGGGCTCATCAGGGAACTGGTTGAGGAGAGTGTAGCTCGATCGCCGAACAGGAAGGTCCATTGCAGAGAACAAGGAAAAAAGAAAGTCGCATCACATGGAAATAAACAAGAAAGTCATAGCTTCATGTACCTCCACCGGCCGGACGTGAGAGGCGGCCGCGGTGGTGGGGATTCGCAAGGAGATCGCGAAATTTACTGGCTTGAGTGATTGAAGTGGATTGAAATGGCTGTTACTTGAAGAGAAAATCTTCAAAACGACTAGGGCTAGTAGCAGTTTGATTTAATTTTTTTATTTACATATAATTTAAAATGTTCTAACAAAATTTAAAATGATTATGATGTAAAATAAATAAATTTGAATGATAATTTTTATGGGAATTTATATATAGCAATTTATATTATTTTAATATTATTAATAATTATATACATAACAATTAAAATATTCTAACCATTTTCACTACAATCTCGTCATCACATCATCAACTCTGTTGTGTTTTATCATTGGTCTCATAGTCCTTCACACGTTGATTTAATTACCCTCACACATCACCCAACGAGCAAGACAAGAGAACATTAAGTGACAAATTAATGAGCTCGATACGGAAGAGAAGCGTGCAACGTGATCGACCATGGGCTAGATAAGAAAATAGGAGAACGACTAAGACTTATGGTAGGTCACAATTTTGAGGGAGGAAGTGCGACATTAGTGGTGCTGGAGGTTTGATAGATTGTTATGACTCCTAGGCCCGCCACGTGTCCAGCAAAATAGGTTAACATTGTTAATGAGTGTTATATCATGTAAATAGTAAAATTTAGCAATTAAATATATAAATCCTAATATTTTGAATGTTATGTATATAAATCCCCTTTTTATTCATTTATGCTCAAGTGCATATTCATTTGTTTTTTAAGGTGTTTGCTAAAAATTATATAAAATATTTGGTCATTATGAATTAATTATTTATTTGATTTTTATTTTATATTATTACAATATGTATTAATATATTATACACTTCAAAAATTATATATTATTGGAGTATACATAAATGTATACTTTAGGAGAGCTCGGTTTATATAGCTATCCTAAGGACCCTGAAGTTTATGTGTTCTTGGGTCTCAAATCCCAATTGGGGAGGGAGTGAAGTAGAAGAGGAAAGCCAAAGTAGTAGCATCTTCATCAAGTTCCCTTGACTAATAACATCTCACCAATTAGTCGGCAGCCCATGCTCAACCACCCAAACATGCTGCTCGCTTTGGCTCCATTCCTCCTCAATCCATCTCATCAGGTTCATCTTCTTTGCCAACTCTTAAAGCTTTAGAGGATCTCAAAAACATCATATTAAGTGTTGAGCAAAGAGTCACTCCATAGGCTATATTACAGCTCAAACTCTTAACTATCAAGATAATGCCAGCTTTGGTCTAAGGGCCTCACGGTTTTATCATATTGGTGTAATTTCCTAAGAGATTACCCATCGCAGGATTTCTCCAGGATAAGCAACTTAACTACGGGGTTTCTTAATAAAATTTTGACCATTACACCAAAAGGCACCTCGATATTTAAGAGTTTAGCTTCTTTTTACTTAAGGATTTCATAATCTTCTCCACTTAAGTAATTGACGTCCTCGTCAGTATCCTTATTCCAGAATCATCCACAATACAGATTGGATGCTTAGAAATGTCAACAATGTCTGTCAAAACATCTGGAGCATCACGAGCCTCGTGCTGTGTCAAACTATATACATGTGATTGAATTAGAGCATGAGCGGAACTACTAGGCTCTCTCTAATTGTGAAACCCCTTAAGTGGGGGAGATTTTTGAAATGCCTTAAGTAAAATAAGTTAAACTCTTAAACATCAAGGTGCCTTTTTGGTGCAATGGTTAAAATTTTATTAAAAAAAAATTTAGCTAAGCATGTTGATCCCGAAGAAATTTTGGATACCTTCCTAGGAAGTTACACAAACAGGACAAAACCGTGAGACCCATAAGCCAAAGCAAAAAATATCTCGGTGGTTAATAGTTTGGGCTATCACAAATGACATCAGAGCAATACAAAAGCTGAAAGATTGGAACTAAGTGTCATACAAAACAAAGTGCTACTCTATGGGAACCACTTTTTGAACCTTATATGAGACAAAGTGATACGTGGCAAGAGTTACCACTTGAAATTATAGTGGCCACCTTTAGAATCCTATCTACTTAGTGAATGATTCTTGTATAAAGATACTGACAGGGACACCAGTTATTTAAGTGAGGGAGATTGTGAAATCCCTTAAGTAAAAAGAAGCTAAACTTTTAAACATTAAGATGTCTTTTGGTGTAATGATTTAAATTTTAACTCTTCAATTAAGTGTGCTCATCCCGGAGAAATTTATGGATGGGTGACCTCCTAGGAAGTTACACCAACATGACAAAACTATGAGGTCCTTAAGCCAAAGCAGACAATATCTCAATAGTTCAGAGTTTGGGCTATTACAGGCTATACCATATGTTGTCAATGTTGTGGATGTTAGTGTGGCCAAAGAATGTGGAGCTCCATGCAAAGAAATCATCATTGATAAGAACATGGTCAATAGGAGAGTTAAGGAATGAACTTCTTTGAAGGCATTATAAAGGAAAGGAAATGGAATTTCCTAACCCTTAAAAAAATAACAAAAGATTGATAAAAGGTGACCACTTCATGTTTTTTGAGGCCATGGGGACTGGGTTTCCTTATGATCTCGTATACCCTTTACAATATTGTATGATTTGGGGTGTATCACTTACTAAAGTGATATTACTATTGAGTTAGATGATATACCTACTTCAAAGATTGCATTTGCATCCATAAGTGATTGTGTTACGAGTTAGCAAAGTATTTACACGCCTACTCACAATCTAAAGATGTGTTAAAAGACTCACCCATCTACTGAATGAAACACATTTATACCTATGAAAGTTTTGCTAATAAGCCCAGAATGAGATTCAGGTTCTAAAGGATATGTTGTTATCTTGAAGGGGACTGAAAAATGGAGAACTCTGAAGAACTCGTCAAACATATTAAGGAATTCAACCTAAAAGACGATAAGTGACAACCTTTTTCGACTCACAGCAATATATCAATTTTTTCTACATAAAATATGAGGAAGTTGTTGAATTCATTTTATAAAAGTTGGTCACCTCTCAAGAACTTGATAATAGGTTCAAAGGTAAAGATCATTTTTACTCTTTATTATCTAGTCTCTGAGAATAAGAGCGATTGAGTTAAGTGTGACCAATGAATGAAGTCACCCTGTATATTTTTTCTTCTTTTTCTACCTTGTAAGAGAAACAAATGATGTAATTTTTTTGGAATAAATGAATGGAATTTAACTTGTTGTTCATGCTTCATTGTTATATATGCATGTCTTTTCATTTATTTGAATCTTGGTGGTAACTCAAAACTCACCTTTTGACTTATTGTAATGCCCCAAAATTCAAAGTGGTCACATCTTCCCCCTTTATTCATTTGTTTCTTTTTCTTATTTTCAATAACAGTAAAAATTCATTCATTTACAACCAAATTAATTTGACATTCAGAGCTGATTAATTACATTAAAGATAAATAAATATCAATAAAAAAATAATTATATTGCTTCTATTAATATGTACATCTTACTACAAAACCCAAAGTCCAAAATAATATATATAATAGCCACTATTAGCTACAAAAGAATATATAAAATCCAAGACCCAAAAAAAAAAAAGAACTAAACTAGCATCTCTATATAGCCTCAACTGCAGGCTCCTTACGTGTAGCTTAAATCATATAAAATCACGTAATGAGCATGAAAGCCCAACAAATAATTAAAATCTTACAACTAAAAGTAATGCAAGGGAAAAATATGATGCATATTACATAATGAAATATATATATATATATATATATATATATGATATATATATATATATATATATATATATATATATATATATATATATATATATATATATATATATATATATATCACGTGATTTACTGATCTTGATCCTACCCTTATGACTCCCAATACTTCTCCTTTTATAACTTCCAATCAATGAACTACTTATGACTCCCAATCAGTAAATCACGTGGATCTGTTACCCAAACTCCTTATGACTCCCAATCATTCTTCAAATCCTTAGGACTCCCATCAGTGAATCATTAGATATTGAGGGTATGATGCGGCCTTATCATATACTATATATATATATATATATATATATATATATATATATATATATATATATATATATATATATATATATATATATATATATATATATATATATATATATATATATATATATATATATATATATATATATATATATATATGATATCAATTAATACATCATTTCTATCAAATCAGTATCAGTACAATACATCCTTTTAATACACATGAATCATATTTCAATTATTTCAGCCCAAATCATATTTAACCCAAATTACATTTTAGTATTATTATATCAAATCATAATACATCACTTTTCAACCCTTTTTAGTATATATTTTCCCACAATCTTACATAAATATTCCTATATACATATTTAACTAGTAATAATATAATAAAATCATATCAATTTATTCAAAATGATCAAATTTACACAAAGAAAACTTACAAAATTATGGGTTAATTATTTTTGGCAGATTTAAGAGGGATAAAATGCGTATAAATTAAAAGCGTTGATCATAGAAGTAAGTTTGGTGATAATAATTAGAATACTTTTTATAACAAAAGCGATGGATAGAAATGCTCCAGAGAACTTTCTCCCTTCTCTCTCTCTCTCTCTCTCTCTCTCTCTCTCTCTCTCTCTATATATATATATATATATATATATATATATATATATATATATATATCTGTCTCCTATCCTCTTCCCCTTCTCTTCTTCTCCTTTGGTTCCATCCCGCCAAGCTGCGTGTGAGAGTGAGGGTAAGAGTGAAATGATAGGGATATTTTTATTAAATTATATTAAAAAATAAATTTTAGTGCTTGACATCGTGGTGCTTAGACATGCATATTCTAAAGGTACTATATAATAGAGGCGTTAATGTTTGAATCTTGAATAGGTTGTTAAACTTAAGCTTATGTCCCAAGGCTAATCAAGAGGGGGTGAATTGGTAAATTTTAAAAATTTTATTGGATTTTAAAATTTGAAACCAGTTAATAATACATAGCAAGTTAATTGAAGTTATTTGAAAGCAAATTTTTCAACCACAAAATTAAAAACTTGTAGTAAACAGTGGAAATTTAAACGACACAAAGATTTATAGTGGTTTGATCAAACATGTCTTACATCCACTCCCTGAATACTCCTTTAGGTATTGCACTATTATCAAAGTGACTCTCCTTTTGCCTCATAGTAAGGTAGAGAAACCTTTACAAAACTCTCTTCCACCAATCCCTGATGCAGCAGAGAACCGTCGTCCATTCACACCCTCCAAGTGTAGGCAGAGAACCTTCATCCTTTCACACCCTCTAAGTGTAGACAGAGTACCTTCAGTTGTTCACACTCTCCAAGTGTCGGCAGAGAATCGAATCTTCTTCAAAAATCTTCTCACGAGAAATCTATAAAGATAAGAGGAAGAGTGAAAAACATAAATCATACAGAGATCATTATCTTTGAGTAACCTTGTGAACCGTTCATGCTCCACTAGCAAGAAATCTCTCTAAAACACTCTTTCACACTCTTTCCTTCAATTACCCTTGAAAATTTATGAAGACAAGATTTTTTATGTCAGTTTTTGATGGACTTTTTATACAAAAGACACGAAAAACTATCCATAAAACTGAATTTTTCAATTTTGAGTGTACACGATCATACAGTATGATCAGGTTTCATACGTATGAACATTTCAAATACTGTTGCGTACGAACCTGTTATGAATCGGTATGAAATTATTTCATACCCGATCATCGCCCGGTACGAACGAAGTTCATCCGGGATGAACAGTTAGAAAATTTCAAAATTCGTTTGTACGAAACGTCTGGACAAAATGGGACCTCACATTTTCGTACTTTAGAAGGCATGTACGAATCGGGTTCGTACAATATGATTCATACTTAGAAAAATTAATTTTTTGTGACTTAGAACCCGAGAAGATCGTACTCGTGAAAGCATGTACGAACTGGGTTCATATAGTACGATCCATACATAGATAAATTATTTTTGCGCAACCTGGAATCTGAGAAGATTGTACTCGTGAAAGCATGTATGAACTGGGTTCGTATAGTACGATCTATACTTAGAAAAATTATTTTTGCACGACCTGGAACCTGAGAAGATTTTACTTGTGAAAGCATGTACGAACTGGGATCATCCTACAAGATCCATACTTAGAAAAAAAATTCGAGCGAGGACGAACCCCAGGTGTTCGTACTCGTGAAAGCATGTACGAACTGGAATTGTCTCGTATGATCCATACTTAGAAAAAATTTTATTTATGTTCGTTCGACTATTCGTTGGGAAAAATAACTGATCAGATCATCCCATACAAAGTGTTATCATACAGTACGATCAATTTTAAAAAATATGAATTTTAAACTCTCCCCTGGTGTGTGTGTGTGCACAGATACTCAATTATAATCACACTCTCTCAGACTCAATGAAATGTAAAATACATACTTCAATTACAATAAACTCTGAATAGATCTTGATTTGAAGTCTTCAACAATCCGGAGTATGATTTTCCTGAAATGTTAGTACACACAAGAGCAAAACAATTCTTTCAAAATATGTTAGGATAAATAATAATTAAATCAATAATATTTGGAATCATAAAAAATATACAAGTTACAAGAATATCAAACATGCAAAATTAAGTAGCAACTATCTTAACAATCTCTCTCTTTTTGATGATGATAAAATAATTAATGTTTGAATAAAATTAAAAATTCTAAATTTCTCCTTAACTCCCCTTAAATGAATAAGTATGTGAATATAAGGGAATTTTTATTAAGAAAAAAATCAAAAAAAAATTAAATTTTTTATAAACTCACAAAACACTTCAAACAGAAAAATAAAATAGCTTTAAGGACCACTAAAATGCAAAAATCAAATGCAAACAAATAATATTTCTCCCCCTTTTGACAATAATAAAAGAAGGAAGAAAAAAAATAAAAGAAATATAAGAAGTCATATGAGAAACTTTTGATAATTGATCTTAAAAGAGATTCAATTATATGGAAAATAGAGAGTAAACTCTTCAGAATTACTTTAGATAATGTATCTCCAAATAATTTTTATGTTGATTTCTTGAGAAATCATCTAATTTTATGTTATGGATTTCTATGTGTGTCACACTCCAAGATCTATATTGGAAGAATTACAATAGTCTTTCATTTGAACCATGTAACTAAAGCCTACCAATGAACAATATAAAGAAAGATAATTGCAAAAAGGGATTTAAAGCAAGATATTCCAACAAGATGGAACTCTACTTTTATTATTCTTGATAATTTTATTTATTATTGATGTGTTTTTCTTCATTTACACCTGGGTGATTTGAATTACAAGTCTTTCCAAGTAGCATTGAATGGGACAAAAAGAAGAATATATATACTTTCTTAGCTCCTTTTTATGAGATAACTGGTGTCTTCTTTGGCACAAAATATCCAATTTCTAATCTCTACTTTCCATGCATCTCTACAACTTATGCATCATTAAAGCATGAAATGCCAAGTGGGCATGAGTACATAAAAAACGGGCAACATGCATAGAGAAGTATTGGTCATATTTTTATAATATTTTAAAAATAACTATTATTTTAGAACAAAAATACAAATTTAAATTTATTGAGTGGCATTATAAGTGATTATATGGTGGTAATTATGTTTTTGAAGTTAGAAAGGTCAAAGATAAGTTATTTTCATGTTTGGAAACTACTCAAAAATTGGGGGGGGGGGGGGGGGGGGGGGGGGCTGGGGGGGGGGGGGGGGGGGGGGGGGGGAATGAATCAGTGACAGGACAACAATCAATTGCAATAGAAAGTTCACTTAGTGATGCACCAAAAATTATTTCTATAATTATCAAATCATAATTTTTGCAAGTATTCCATTTTTTTCCTACAATTAGTTTCTACAACTACTTCAAATTTTCTCCTCACATAAGTTGTTCACTTTGAACTTCACAAATTGGATGTTGATTCCTATGAGTAGGAAGTCACAATGCCTAGGAAGTTAGAACCAAAATTTGAAAGAAAAATTTAATTAGATATCATACATTTATGAAAAGGTAATCAGTATAGGTTTTCTGAGGTTTCCGCTATGGCTCATAATGTGTTGTGCATCCCAAGTACTACGGTAGCCTCTAAAGTGCTTTCAGCAATAGTGGTAGAATTTTAGATCAATATTGCAGTGCACTAAAGCATGATATTGTTGAAGCATTGGTTGGCACAAAAGATTGGTTGTATGAAGAATATGGTGTCATATCAATTATCTTGAAATATTGGGGAATGAATCAGTGATAGGACAACAATCAATTGCAATAGAAAGTTCACTTAGTGATGCACCAAAAATTATTTCTATAATTATCAAATCATAATTTTTGCAAGTATTCCATTTTTTCCTACAATTAGTTTCTACAACTACTTCAAATTTTCTCCTCACATAAGTTGTTCACTTTGAACTTCACAAATTGGATGTTGATTCCTATGAGTAGGAAGTCACAATGCCTAGGAAGTTAGAACCAAAATTTGAAAGAAAAATTTAATTAGATATCATACATTTATGAAAAGGTAATTAGTATAGGTTTTCTGAGGTTTCCGCTATGGCTCATAATGTGTTGTGCATCCCAAGTACTACGGTAGCCTCTAAAGTGCTTTCAGCAATAGTGGTAGAATTTTAGATCAATATTGCAGTGCACTAAAGCATGATATTGTTGAAGCATTGGTTGGCACAAAAGATTGGTTGTATGAAGAATATGGTGTCATATCAATTATCTTGAAATAATTATTTTATTTATATATCATGTAAAGTTGTTTTGAGCTTAAATTTATCTTTTTTTTCTTTCCTTTTTACAGTTGTAAATGATCCTAAACTTGAAGCCATCATTGATAGCATCCTAAGCTTAAATGTTAATCAAAATGAAAGCAAAGATGGTGATAGTTCAATCAATTGATCGTTGTAATAACTATAGCTTCAAAAGAATTTGTTCTGTCATTGTTGTGGAATATGGGCTTGTAGAATACTTATAGAACTTTTAATATACAGTTCATTTTCTGTAAGGTTCTTTTGTAAAAGATGATGGAAAAATACATAATTGATGCCCAAAGAGATGCCTTTATTGTAGAAGCACTGAATGAGAATTCAAGTAACATTTGTGATGTAGTTTAAGTTGCTCGTGCTTTTAGGCTTTGTTTGGGATGGCTTAATTTCTTACTGCTTTATGAACTAATTTTTTAGTACAAATTTTTTTTGAATTAGAATTTTTTTGATCTAGAAAATTGCTTCATAAAGTAGTAAAAAAACTATCACAAATGAAACCTTAGTCTATCAAATATTTAGTTCAATTTTGATGTTTGAACTTCAAGAGAAGCTCAGTATGGAGGTCCCCATAATTTATGTGCTTGTATATACTTCTTACATGTAAGTGTATGATTAAATTATGGTTTAAAGTTTTAGATTTTATAGCATTGTTCGCTCGTTAGGTTCAAGTCGGGTCAATTCAAAGCAGGAAATATTTGGGTCGGACCTATACCCGATACGAAAACTCATTTTTGATCGACACCACTAAATAACAAGAAATTTATCATGAAGTCTCTAGTGCAAATTAAGGTGCCTATCTAGTATTTGAAGACTAGGATTCTTGATAAAATGTTTAAGATCATATTTATAAAGTATGAAAAAGAGAGGTTAACATAATAAATAAATAAAAATATAAAATATTTTTATATAATAAGAAATTTTCATATTATTTAGATTAATAAAATCATTTTTCAACATTAAATTTTATTTTTTAAAAAATGATTTACATGATATAAATTGATAAAATTATTCGATAATATCATTAGAAATGATAATTATGCTATTAATTGAAAATTATAAGAATATATTTTCATGCATGTACAAAACAATAGTTCATGATTATATAGAGTATCTAACTAAGAATTACCCATTATGATTAACAACCATACAATAAAATTGATGACATATAATACAATCTGATTTTAAAAATTGTCATTAAATATTTAAAATTAAAAAAATTAGCATATATAAGTAATAGAGTACAATTTAAATCATATAATATGATGATCAAAGTATGATTTGATTTATTTTGTATGATCTACACAAAAATTACTGATTATGAGTTATTTGTTAAGTAAAATGGCTATAAAAAGCCTGATCAAATAATTAAGAAGAATCAATGGATACATATTGAAGGTATAAAAAATCATAACATGCAGCCTAATGATCACCAAGCCGTGTGGACTCTTCATGATTGAAGTCCACATGGGTTCAAGGGTACCAAATGGGCTAAGTTTGACTTTTTCGATCAAGAGGTTGAATGGGGTCAAATCAAGTGGTTCTAAGGATCTAAGGGTCAAATATTGTGTGAATAATTTAGGGACACCCATAAGTAGGAGAGATTATTGGGTTCGGACACCGGACATAGGTTACAGTTCAGTACTTCAGAGTACCGAGTAATACTTAACTCGGTACTGTGAAGTACGGAGTTCGGTACTCCACAATATCGAGCAGTTCTGAGCTTGGTACTGTACCAAGCTCAGTACTGCTCAGTACTATAGAGTATACCGAGCTCATACATAGCTCAGTACCGAGTAGGGGTGATGTGGAGCATTTTCATTGGACTCTGAACGTCGTTCGGTGTTCAAACCCAATAATTTCCCAATAAGTAGAGTTCAATTTGAACCAATTGATCAAATTTACTTGAATTGGTTCCATAGGTTCGAATGGGTTTGATTTTCTTAAGTAAATGGGTTCACCTTAGAAAACAGTCTAATTGGCAAATTAGGACAATCCAAATGGTCAATTACATTCAATTGGAATTTTATTATATTTTGGAGGTGATTGGTGTAATCAATTTGGTCAATTGATGTCAATTTACTCAAAAAAGGTCAATTGAGCTAAGTTAGGTCAATTAAATTATTTAAGGATTATCTATTGCAGATTCATTCAAGTAAATTGGAATCATTGTTTGTAATAGATTTGATCAATATAGTCCATTTGAATAAACTATAAAAAATAAGCTAATTAGTTAAGTTCAATGGGCTCAAATCATCAATTGTTAAATAATTCAAATATTTTTAAAGAAAGGTTGGGCTCAATTTGGTCAAAGAGATCAAACTGATCAAATTGGTTTCAATGGGTGTCATTGAGGTAAAAAATGACTAGGTGGACCCATTGGCTTATACTAGGGCTAATATGAGTAAGGAAATCAATGGTTAACCTATTGAAGGTTTTCTAAGGAAATTAGAGCAATAAATTTAATCAATTTGGTTGAAATTGGTGAGATTGGTCCCATATGAGCAATTTCAGATCAATTGGGTCAAAAGGTCCAATTGAGCTCTACCAAAGATCTATTTGTCACCATTAGATTATTGATAAACTATTAAGACCTATTAAATTATTAAATGGTTGGCCATGGTCAATTCTTTCAAATATAGGATCTAAGTTGACATTAACTTAATTAGGACTTATTAGATCAAGATGAAGTTCAAAGGGGGCTAGCTTATTTTCAACATCAATCATGTTGAAGCCATCTATAGTTTAATAATCTAAATCCTACAAAAGATATCTGGCTAAGAGATTGGACTTGGGGTGTAAATTATTCGAGTTGAGTTGAGTAGTGGCATTATCGAGTTGAGCTTGTTTGCCTTACAGTGAGCTCGAGCTTGAATTGAGCTCAAACTCGGCTCGCTGTATATAATTTGATCGAGCTCAAGCTCGGCTAAATTACTTGATTCAAGCTCATTTTCGCCCGAAATGTTGACAAATGGAAGGGAAAGATGAAGAAGATGCTGCTATTAACTTCGTGAAACTCAAAGAAGAAGAAACTTTGGATGCTTGTTTTTTTGGTTTTTTTTTTTTTTTTTTCATTAATTAATGAATGTGCAGGTTTTTGTCTTTTCCAAATAGCTGCAACACTTATGTTCCCCAAAAAATTTGGCCGTAGATTTTTGGTTTGGGAACTTAAATTTAATAATTTATATTCATTTTTTACAAGCTTCTCTAGGATGCATTTATTATGTACAGCTTTAATCATTAATTTTTTTAATATTTAACTTTAATATAATTAATAAATATTTAAAACATTGGAATAGTTATTCAAGCCTGCTCCGACTGAGCTCACGAGTCGAGCCTTATCAAGCTCAAACTCAAGCTCGTTTAACTCAAGCTCGAGCTCGCGAAGAGCTTGTTACCAAGTCAAGTTCGAACTGGCTCGGCTCACTTACACCCCTAAGTGGATATTGGTGTTGATTTGACCAAGTTTAATGGGGCCCATAGCACAAGCTCGAGGAACATCATGGTCAATTATAATGCAACAATATATAGCTAACCAATGAGAAAGAGACTAAGGGCTTACACCATCAACTATGTCCACTGGGAACAATTATGGTCAAATTTAGGATAAAAATTAAGTTGTGAAAATTGGATCGGATATAGAACTAGAAAAAAGAGAGGTTAAGAATTCAATGGTTTAATCGGAGTCGAATTGGGGTTGAACCGGATGATATGAAAATTATTTAAATATATTTTAAATGATAGAATAATCATGTAATAATATAACTTTTTTTATTAAAAAATAAACTAAATTTACACATTAATAATATCTTATATAATTTTAAATTTAAATGTATTCAATCTTTAAATTTAATTCAAATTTAATAAAAATTTAGCTAACATATAAATTTCTATATTTAATATAAATTATTATTAATTTATGTTACATGTTTAGATATAATTAATTTACATATATAAATTATACATTAAAATCATATTATAAATTTATATTTATAAATTATTAAAGTTGATCATTTATTATTAACAATTAATTAATTAATTAATTTTTATAGTGTGTATATAAATAATAAATGAAGTATAAAAATAAATGTTATTTACATCATAAACAGATTATTTTAAAAAAATTGTTTTAAAATATATAATATATGCTATAAACTTAAGAAGTAAGAACTTCAACTTATTTAGTCTCATATTGTGCAACCTCTTAAGTAAAATAATCTAAACTCTTAAATATTGAGGCGTTTTAAATATTAAGACGTCTTGAAGAAATTTTATGATGGGTGACATTCTGAAAAGTTACACCAACAAGACAAAACCGTGAGGCTCTTAGATCAAAGCGGATAATATCTCGATAGTTAAGTATTTGAATTGTTATAAATGATATTAAAACAATATACGGGAACTAAGTGCCATATAAGACAAACTGTTGCACCATAAGAGCCACCTCTTGAACCATATATTGGACAAAGAGTTACGTGGTGGGACTCACCACTTGAACTTGTAGTAGCCACCTCTAGAATATTATATGCCTGGTGGATGATTATGGGATAAGAATATTGATGAGGATGTCAATTACTTATGTGTGAGAGGTTGTGAAACCTCTTAAGTAAAAGAAGCTAAACCCTTAAACTTTGATGTGTTATTTGGTTTAATTGTTAGAATTTCATTAAGAAACTCCGCTGTTAATCGTGCTCTCCTAAAGAAATTTTGGAATGGGTAACCTCCTTTGAAGTTATACCAGTATGACAAAACTGTGAGATCCTCAAGCCAAAGTGGATAATATCTCGATAGTAAAAAGTTTGGGCTATTATACACATCATTTGGGAACTTCCACTAGGTAATGTTTATATTACTTTTTAATTTAGGATGAGGTAAGAACTCACATGAAGTGATGGAGCCATGTGAAATTCTTAGTTGGAATTTCTTTATTAAAAAAATAAGCCTTTTAAATATAAATTAATTTTGTCAAATTATAAATATTATTTAATATTTTATTCTTAATATATTAAATTAATTTGTTTAATTATTTAAATAATTCAGAAATAGAACAGATCGATTTAATGGAAATGGGACTAGTTCGTGGTTCTAGCTGGTTCAGCCTGGTTTGATGCATAAATGTTTTTTAGGAAGAATCAGGCCGGTCTTAAGACTGGTCCACGATTGAACCAGTCGAATCGGCCGATCTAATCTGATTTTTAAAACCCTGATAAAAACTGAAGGTTTCTAGCTAGGTTAAAGTAAGAGAGAATCTATATCATGGTCTAAGAGGCTTGGGATGAAATTGGTTGATGATAAAGAGAAGTGCTTGAGACATTTATAGACTATGCTAGAGGTCCACGTAAAGAAATTGTTCAACTTCTGATGAATGAGAATGGGAATAGCAAGCACAAACTCAATTTAAATAATAAGTTAAACTAGCACTACATTTGCAAGTGATTTTAAAGACATCTGTTTTGTATCAAATACCTCTTACTTTCTTAGGATTCGATAATGGGAAAGATTCTTATTCCTAATTACTATTATATAACTATTTTCCTATTTATTTTGTCATGTTTTATTCATATAGAATGATGTCAAGGAAGTTCTTGAAGTGTCATAGAAAAAAAAAAAGAGTTAATAGTGTGTGTATTTAAGTCATTGATGATATGTATATAAGAGCTCCTACTTGTGTTCAAACACAAGGTAGTTTGATCAATTATTTTTCTTTTTAAGTTGGATTTCATCAAAGATCAATTTTAAGCTCATATCTTTTTTCATTTTAATCATGGATGTTCTTACTAGACATTTGCAAGAGGAAGTACATTGGTGTATGCATTTTATTGATGTTATTCTTCTTTTTGATAATACTAGAGAGGGAGTTGATAAAAAAACTTAAATTATAGAGATCAATTTTAGAGTCTAATAATTTTTTTTTTTTTTTTGAGTAGATCTGAAACCAAATACGTGGAATATAATTTTAGCAGTAATAGATCTAGTGGAGATCTAGTTGAGCTGTTGTGACTGCAAGTTTTGGATATCCTGTATTTATTGTTCAAGCGATGGTGAAATAGGAGGTATTATTAGTAGAATTCAAGTTAGATTATTGAAGTGGAGGAATGCATCAAGCCTATTGTGTGATAGAAAGTACCCCTTAAACATAAGGAAAATTTTTATAAGATGTTGGTGAGACATGCAATGATTAAAGCACATAATGTTGGCTTTTAAATGAAAAGCATAAAATTAAGTGTTTTAGAGATAAGGATGCTTAAGTGGATGAGTTGTTTTGGAGTAGCTCCAGTGTTAGAGAGAGTTACCTCAAATGATTTAGACATATAAAGCATTGACCTTCTGATGACCCAATTAGAAGAGTAAATATATTAGATCAAACTTATGTTAAGAGATGTAGAGAAAGATCTAAAAGACTAGGTTATAAAGTATTTAAAATGACTTGATTTTCTTAAATTTAAATGAAAATTTCACTCTTAATAGAATACAATGGAGAAAAAAGATTCATGTAACCAACCCCACTTAATGGGATAAATGCTTATAGCTTTTATTGTTGCAGAGACAATAAAGTGCCACCAACACTCCTCTAATAAGTGTTTCTATGAAACGTACATGTTGGCGACAACATCATGATCTCAATGATACCAATAATTTAGAAATCTACATGACAAAATAAAAGAGAATTTCATAGTGGTTTGGTGCCTCATGGTAGGTGAAATTTCAAATGGGCATAGGAAGTAGAAGTAAGCTTATGGAGAAGTTGAAGCATCATAAATCACAAAGATATGCACAATTGCCATCTCTTTTAATATTTTCCTCTAATCCATATTTTATCTCCACATTCCAATAAATGATCCGACCCGAGAAATCAACTAAAATCTAACATGAAAAATTTGAGTCCGCCTTAACTAATTTAATAAATGGATCATATTTGGATCATGTAATCCAACAAATTAATTTAACAGATATGGTTCAAGTTGACACATTAACCCGATTTTGACTCAAAAAATTAAATTTAATATTTTTTCCTTAATTTATTTTAATTTACTCATATAATCTTCTCATTTTTATCAATTAACCTAAAATCTATAATTAATAAATTAAAAACATTTTTTAATTAAAATATTATCGGGTTGGGTTCGAGTTGCTGACAGGTCAAGTTCATATCCATTTTTTTAACCAATTTATTAAACACGTCAAATTTGAGTTAACTGGATTTGAGTCAAGTCAATTTTGGGCTGAACCCGAATCTAATCCGTCGACCCGTTTTTGATACCCCCATCAATCATCATAGATCGAATAATTTTTCAAAAGCTTAAGAACTAATTATTTGAGAAATAATTCCTTCCAGAAATTTCTGGAACAACTTCTCTGTGTGGGATTTCTTCCCTCAAAAGTGAAGAACAATTCCTTGCATAAGCATTAAACTTCCCTCAAAAGTGAAGAACAATTCCTTGCATAAGCATTAAACTCATTGCTTCACTTTCTGCAAATAGGTCTTGAAAGAAGCATATTTTTAAAAGAGGATATTAGAAACCACAAAGGTTAGGGGAAGATACACAAAAGGAAATATGGTGGAAACAATCATTCCAATAATGCAAATGCATGTGCCTCCAACATTAGGTACAACCTACATCTATACAACCTCACAAATCATGAAAAAGTTAAAGGAATATTTCTTAACAAAAGAACAAATCAAAAGCTTTTGATTGTATGACTTATTATAGAGGGAGATAAAAAAAATCTCTGACTATTTATTGATTTAATTTTTTACTAGAAAGTTGTTTTAAGAAGCAGTAAAAAAATCGACACAAACGAAACCTAAGGTTTGGTTTGGGACAATTTCTTACTGGTTTTTAAAACTGTTTTCTAATACAAAATTTTTAGAATTAAAAAATTTTGTACTAAAAAACTGATTCAAAAGGCTATAAGAAGCCATCCCAAACAAAGCCTAAATTAATCACTCGACCATACAAAATTGATCATAAATGATCCCTCAGATAGGCAATCGTGAAAATGAGAACCAAGATTGATCCCAATTTAATTCCTAAATGACTATTTGGGATCAATTTTATATAGTTGAGACAAATTGGATAATTGTTATGCTCTGGCACTAATTGGTCACATATGAATAATTGATAGGATTATGTTTTTTTTCCCTATGTGCGCTATAAAATCACAAGCATCTAACTTTGAATATGTACCACCCCAAAAAAGTGATTTTATTATGAGACAAGATCGCCAAGTTCCCTACCACCAAGTATTAATTTAGTTCTTAAATTTGCTTTGAGATAACTGCAATACAGAAGTTGATTGAATATCCACATATTGCACTCATTTCAAAACATATCCAAAAAATTTAGGATATTCTGACCAATATTAATAGTCAGAACATCAATCAAAATTTAGAAAAATTCTTATTTTTCTTTGGGAGAATAACATACTTAAAAACTTAAACTTATATTTTTACAAACTTAGGCTCTGTTTGAGACGGCTTTCTTACTGCTTCTTAAAGCAGCTTTTTAGTATAAAAATTAAAAATTTTGTACTAAAAAATTGCTTTAAGAAACAACAAAAAAGCCGTCCCAAACGAAGCCGTATAGGACAACTTTAAATAACTTTTGTTTCCCTTGCTTTCAAGAGATTTTTATAATAAAAAATAGCTTTACAAAACAATAAATAAAAAGATCTCAGACAAAGCCTTGCCATTTTTTGAACTAGCAAGTTCATGTATTTGTATGTGCTACAATCAAATCATTGAATTTTTTACATAAGAAAAAAAAAATATGAGCTGAGATTATGTTGAGAATTTCTATATTTGAGCGACAATTTAAAAATTGAAGATTCAATGAAGTTTATTTGAATGTTATGTATATAATTTAGGTGCAATCATATCAGCACCAATGCAATGAATCCCATCAAAACTCCGCACTTAAGCGTGCTTGGGCGAGAGTAGTACTTGGATGGATGACCTCCTGGGAAATCCTCGTGTTACACCTTTTGCCAACCCCACATAGGAGGATAAAAGTTTGATGTTGTTGTTAATTGTTGTAGCATCAAGGTAATTGATATCATCTAATTCAGATATTTTTCTCACATAAACACTAAAGATATAAACTCAACAAGTGAACCTAGAAAGACTAAATAAGGGAGAATTCTCATTGGCATTGAAAAGACTTAACTTAGACTTCCTTTGTGACGGCTTTGTTGTTGCTTCTTATAGTAGCACCTTAATACATAAATTTTAATTTTTGTACTAAAAAATTGCTTTAAAAATAGTAACAAAGCTGTCTCAAACGAAACCTTAGACAAGTTAAAACAAAATCACAGCACTTGCCAAAACCAAACAAGCCAGAGTGCTTTTACACCTTTCCTTTTTCATCTTAGCAGAAGATATTTTTAAAACTTTATATCAATATCTTAACATCATCTTAATAGAAATGATGGGAACTCTCTGTAGAATAAACTTGTCATTCCATATTTCAATACCAGAAAGAAAATCATAATATTTCAAGGAGATGATCAAAAAAAGAGGAGATTTAAATATATATTTATGTGTTGGATGCTTAAGAAGAGCATTGAAACGATCCTTACAGAAGCAGGATAAGAGTGGCTAATACATTTCAAGGAGCTAAGGCAGGAGTTACCAGGACAGCAGTTTTCCCGGCCACCGGCCAGAAGGTGGAAGCAGCCTTCTCCAGTTGTTCCCATTTCATTCTCTTCCTTTCCTCTGCTGCTGGCAGCTTTCTTTCCTCTTCTTCAAGCTTCCTCTGACAAGCTAAAACTAGCTCCTCATCCATTTCTGAGAACATCTTCTTGGCATTCAGTGTCAAGTTCAAGACTGCCTGGTTCCAGTGGCTGCTAGCATTCCTCTGCAGGGCTGGAATGATGAGAGGCACAATTACATGGCGGTTCTGAGCTACCATGCCCATGATATGGTCGTTGTTCCATAACAACAGTGCTCTCTCTGCAACCTGAAATGTTGGTAGAATAGTATGAAATCAGGGAAACAAAACTGGGAGGTATGTTAATGCGAGGCTGATTTCTTCGAAAGCAGTTGGGGAAGCCAAGAGGGCTTGGGGTGCCAAGGCCTCCTATATTTTAGCACAAAAAAATTCCCTAAAAAAAGGAGTTTCTGAATAAACTGATTGACTTTATCAAAGTAGTATCTTCATCAACATTTAGAATTAGGAAGAACAGGGAGATAGTGAACTGATTTCATAGCAATTAAAGGCACGCTTAGCTTACAAAGCAACATGCAAACATCAAAAATCAGTACTATATTTCAATTTTTAGAAACACGGGTAGGGTAAATAAAACAAATAATATCGTTGAATGATTACTACCTCCGGAGATTAAGCCTTCGTTTGGGACGATTTTTTTATTCTATCTTAAAGCAGCTTTTTAGTTAAAAATTAAAAAATTTTAATTAGAAAGCTGCTATAAGAAGAGGTAAAAAAGCCGTCCCAAACGAAATCTAATACAGTTTTTTATACATGATACCAACCTAAAGACAATATCTATTAACATAAAAAAGCAACAAGACAAAGAAGCTCAGACTAATCTTACAACTTTTTCTGCACCTCATGTGCCTGAGGCACTTTTGCTTATAATCTCAAATTGGAGATCTGAAACTAAGGTTTCGTTTGGGACGGTTTTCTTACTGCTGCTTTAAACAGCTTTTTAATACACAATTTTTTATTTTTGTCCTATAAAGTTACTTTAAGAGCAGTAAGAAAGCGGTCCCAAACGAAGCCCAAGTCAGCCATTATTGTGGCATGAAACACTTATTAGTTCAAGGCATTTTAAATGTTTGTACCAAAACAACCGAGCTTCAATATTTTTAAATTTTCCAGTTAAACAGTAAAAGTTCCATTTCCATAATAATATTTGCAATCCAGTCCATGGACACGCACTCTTCTTAAATTGTTTGAGAGCTATATCTATAGTTAAAAGTTTGGTTATGACTTGCAAATCTCAAACTAGCAAGAATGATCATGAAAAGAAAATAATGTTAGGTCAGTCAAGAGGCAAAGTTTGGTAATTTCATTCAAAGGGACAGGAATGGAAAGATTGCTATGAGTAGAAGACAGTATAAAACAGCAAATACCCCACATCATAGCTTCCAAGAATTGACCAACTGAAAAGCAATAATCTTTGCGTTAAAGAATGGTTACAACTAAGTTTAAAAGCACAAATTTACATGAAAAACTACAGAAAATAGATGGCTGGCAGTCAGTAGTTAAGTCACAGATCTCATAATTTTAGCGAACAACAGAACACTCAACTGACATCAAGATGGATATAGATTAATTGATGTTGTCATATATAACAAAAATAATTACAAATAAGCAAATTAAGGATTTGCAAATATTTGGGTCGGACCTATACCCGATACGAAAACTCATTTTTGATCGACACCACTAAATAACAAGAAATTTATCATGAAGTCTCTAGTGCAAATTAAGGTGCCTATCTAGTATTTGAAGACTAGGATTCTTGATAAAATGTTTAAGATCATATTTATAAAGTATGACAAAGAGAGGTTAACATAATAAATAAATAAAAATATAAAATATTTTTATATAATAAGAAATTTTCATATTATTTAGATTAATAAAATCATTTTTCAACATTAAATTTTATTTTTTAAAAAATGATTTACATGATATAAATTGATAAAATTATTCGATAATATCATTAGAAATGATAATTATGCTATTAATTGAAAATTATAAGAATATATTTTCATGCATGTACAAAACAATAGTTCATGATTATATAGAGTATCTAACTAAGAATTACCCATTATGATTAACAACCATACAATAAAATTGATGACATATAATACAATCTGATTTTAAAAATTGTCATTAAATATTTAAAATTAAAAAAATTAGCATATATAAGTAATATAGTACAATTTAAATCATATAATATGATGATCAAAATATGATGTGATTTATTTTGTATGATCTACACAAAAATTACTGATTATGAGTTATTTGTTAAGTAAAATGGCTATAAAAAGCCTGATCAAATAATTAAGAAGAATCAATGGATACATATTGAAGGTATAAAAAATCAAAACATGCAGCCTAATGATCACCAAGCCATGTGGACTCTTCATGATTGAAGTTCACATGGGTTCAAGGGTACCAAATGGGCTAAGTTTGACTTTTTCGATCAAGAGGTTGAATGGGGTCAAATCAAGTGGTTCTAAGGATCTAAGGGTCAAATCTTGTGTGAATAATTTAGGGACAGCCATAAGTAGGAGAGATTATTGGGTTCGGACACCGGACATAGGTTACAGTTCAATACTTCAGAGTACCGAGTAATACTTAACTCGGTACTGTGAAGTACGGAGTTCGGTACTCCACAATATCGAGCAGTTCTGAGCTTGGTACTGTACCAAGCTCAGTACTGCTCAGTACTATAGAGTATACCGAGCTCATACATAGCTCAGTACCGAGTAAGGGGTGATGTGGAGCATTTTCATTGGACTCTGAACGTCGTCCAGTGTTCAAACCCAATAATTTCCCCATAAGTAGAGTTCAATTTGAACCAATTGATCAAATTTACTTGAATTGGTTCCATAGGTTCGAATGGGTTTGATTTTCTTAAGTAAATGGGTTCACCTTAGAAAACAGTCTAATTGGCAAATTAGGACACAATCCAATGGTCAATTACATTCAATTGGAATTTTATTATATTTTGGAGGTGATTGGTGTAATCAATTTGGTCAATTGATGTCAATTTACTAAAAAAAGGTCAATTGAGCTAAGTTAGGTCAATTAAATTATTTAAGGATTATCTATTGCAGATTCATTCAAGTAAATTGGAATCATTGTTTGTAATAGATTTGATCAATATAGTCCATTTGAATAAATTATAAAAAATAAGCTAATTAGTTAAGTTCAATGGGCTCAAATCATCAATTGTTAAATAATTCAAATATTTTTAAAGAAAGGTTGGGCTCAATTTGGTCAAAGAGATCAAACTGATCAAATTGGTTTCAATGGGTGTAATTGAGGTAAAAAATGACTAGGTGGACCCATTGGCTTATACTAGGGCTAATATGAGTAAGGAAATCAATGGTTAACCTATTGAAGTTTTTCTAAGGAAATTAGAGCAATAAATTTAATCAATTTGGTTGAAATTGCTGAGATTGGTCCCATATGAGCAATTTCAGATCAATTGGGTCAAAAGGTCCAATTGAGCTCTACCAAAGATCTATTTGTCACCATTAGATTATTGATAAACCATTAAGACCTATTAAATTATTAAATGGTTGGCCATGGTCAATTCTTTCAAATATAGGATCTAAGTTGACATTAACTTAATTAGGACTTATTAGATCAAGATGAAGTTCAAAGGGGGCTAGCTTATTTTCAACATCAATCATGTTGAAGCCATCTATAGTTTAATAATCTAAATCCTACAAAAGATATATGGCTAAGATATTGGACTTGGGGTGTAAATTATTCGAGTTGAGTTGAGTAGTGGCATTATCGAGTTGAGCTTGTTTGCCTTACAGTGAGCTCGAGCTTGAATTGAGCTCAAACTCGGCTCGCTGTATATAATTTGATCGAGCTCAAGCTCGGCTAAATTACTTGATTCAAGCTCATTTTCGCCCGAAATGTTGGTAAATGGAAGGGAAAGATGAAGAAGAGGCTGCTATTAACTTCGTGAAACTCAAAGAAGAAGAAGCTTTGGATGCTTGTTTTTTTGGTTTTTTTTTTCATTAATTAATGAATGTGCAGATAAAAGCATACTGGATAGCGTTTAAAGATGGGAGACCAAGCCCACCCTTAGATTTAGGCTTGCACACATTGTCTCAAGATACCATATGAAGTTTATTAGAGCAGCCAATATCTCCAAAAAACAGGAATCTAGAGCAAGTTTTTTTAAAAAACTTAAACACATATTTAGGTAAAATTGAACCTCTGATCGAGTATGCCATAGTGTTTTGAATAGTGAATTTAAGATATTGCAATCTTCCCGCCAGAGAGAGAAGATTAGCCTTCCAACCATTGAATTTCTTATGTAAACTATCCATTAAAGGCAAAAAATCAGCAACTTTCAAAGTGTAGAAGGCAATCGGAATACCCAGGTAGGAAATTTTGGAGGTAATGTGATGTATGGATAAAGCCTGACAAAGCAAATCCTGGTTTCTCTGCTTCTTAGTAAACATCACAGAACATTTATCATGATTAACCTTGAGACCAGAGGCATCACCAAACTCACTAAGAATATTGGAGAGAAGAGTACAGTTAGCCACATTAGCTTCTCCAAAAATAAGGACATCATCCGCATACAAGAGGTGAGAAAGATGAAAATTTCCCGCTTTGAAACCTTTAAAACCTCTTTCATCCAGCAAATTAGAGAGGGCATCCATAACAATACAGAAAAGATAAGGGCTCAAAGGACACCCCTACCTAAGACTCGCAGAGGAGGTAAAATAGCCTTCTAAAGCACCATCAATAACCACAGAGAAGTTAACATTGGAGATACAAGCTTTAATCCAGTTTATAAAATCCTTAGGAAAGCCTTTTTGATGCAATCTAGCAAGCAAGAAATATCTGGAGACAGAATCAAAGGCTTTTTTGATATCAATTTTGGCACAGAAGATATTATGGACACCTTTCTTGGAAACCAGAGAGAGAATCTCCTTAGCAAGTAAAATACTGTCAGTAGAAATTCTAGACTTCACAAAACCTGCTTGAGTATCTTTGACAATGATAGGCATCAAAGGTTTGAGTCTAGTAGCTATCACTTTAGCAATAATTTTATAAAGGGTATTACAAAGGGAAATAGGTCTATAATCAGAGATAGTGGTGGCATTACTAGATTTAGGAATGATGACGAGTGCAGTGGCTTTAATACCACTAGGCAGGTACCCATTAGAAAAGAAAGCATTAATCGCTTTACATAATAGGGGACCAATAATGTGCCAACCAGTTTTGTAGAAATGATAGTTAAAACCATCTGGATCGGATGCTGAATTAGAAGAACCTTTCATCACAGCATTCTTGATTTCTCCCTCCAGAAAAGGAGAAATAAGCAAATTTGCAAAGTTGTCAGAGAGAGAATCACCTGCAGGTAGAACATACTTCCCCGGGACAATAGGAGAAGGATTAAAAAGCGTTTGAAAGTACTGCACTATAGAGTTAATAACCTCTTCTCTAGAGAGAGTAGGATTGCAAGAGAAAAGATTAGAAAGGGATTTAGACTTCCCCTGTCTACATCTAATCTTAGCATATAAGAATTTCAAATCCTCTTCACCATGTTGAAGCCATTTAATCTTTGCTCTTTGAATCACCCAGCTAGCAAGAGAGGCAGAAATATCAGCAATACTAAGATTAACCTTCTTAAGATTCTCCACCAAGTCAAAAAGCAAAGGTTGTTGGTGCAAGGAAACAAGTAAGAGTTCTTGTTGACTGTATAAATTTTCCAAATCCACAGAAAGAGAATTGGAGTTAGCCCACCGTTGATGCTTAAATTCCCTTTTTAACTTTTTGAGAATCGAACAAAAATGAGAAAGAGGATTTCCAGAAATCGGTTGGCAACACGCATTCAACAAAATACACCAGTAGCTATCGTTTTTAGTCCAGAAGTTCTTAAATTGAAAATGATGGTTGGATTTAAAGCTAGTCCCTGAATGAAGAATGATAGGAGAGTGATCTGAACAAGCAGGGGATTGGAAGGAGCTATAGGAAGCTGGAAAACACTTAATCCAAGCCTCATTAACAAGAGTTCTATCAAGTTTAATAAAAATAGGGTTCACTGTTTGCTGATTATACCAAGAGTAATGACTCCCCACCGCATTAAGATCGACCAAATGATTAGCAAAAATCATATTATTAATATCAACAAGGTGAGAGTGATGAAGCGGCAAACCTCCCATTTTGTCAGATGCATAGCGACAACAGTTAAAATCCCCAATAACTGCCCACGGGGTCTCAGTAGAGGGAGCAACAGCATTAATAGAAGCCCAGAGATCTTTCCTTTCACTAGCTGAATTAGCAGCATAAACAATAGATAACTGAAAAGAGGAATATTTTCAGGATGTATAACAGTTCTACTTTGCTGGCTTCTTGGCTTAGCTCCACTTACTTATCCCCTTGGAAACCCCCACCTCCTTCAGCTAGCAAATTCTGGGTCAATATTTGTAATACTGCCTTGTTGATTAAACATAATTGCAGCTTCAATATCTCTTCTTCGGCCCCAATTGCCTTGCATTGGGATCCCTGGTGTGATAAACATTCTCTGTTTGAGTTATTTGGCAGAGAAATCATGGACTGGATGCCTGATCATTTGTTAAAGCATTACCTGGGTGCTGGGGGCTGGAATTTTCCTGTTGGTTTGCCTTCTATTATTAGGAACACTTTATCTAATGTTCCTATTGCTATTGACCCTATTACCTGTATCATCTGGAAGGATAATTACAAGGTTAAATTCAAGGATTTTCTGGAAGAATTTTACATTGGCTCTCCGGATAGCCATTGGGATAAGCTTGTTTGGCATAAAAATTTCAGTCTTAAGCATTCTGTTTATGTATGGCTTGCTCTGGTTGGTGGTTTAAAAACTCAAGATGCTTTAAGACTTCATAATATTGCTGTCCCTGAGTTATGTTCTCTGTGCTATAATCACCCTGAATCTGTCAATCACCTTTTTTTCGAGTGTGATTATTCCTTTTCTGTGCTTGAAGCCCTCATTCCTGCTTCATCTGGGTTTCTGTTTCGACCCACTGTGCTACAGATTTTACAATGGCTTGATTCAGAATATTTGGGTACTACTCTATTCAGGAACTGCTTTAAATTGGTGGTCTGCTGCACTCTTTATTATGTTTGGCGTGAACGTAATAATAGGAGATTTGGGAATGATTTTCATAGTATTAATACCCTTATTGCTTCTATTAAAAGGGTTATTAATATTAAACTGGGGAAGTGGAAAAATGGAGACTTGCTTTTGGGGCATTTCTGATTCTGTTTCTGTCTCACTGGCTATGCTTATTTTCTGGATCTGGTTGTTTTTGCTGTATTTTGGAGCTGTGCTGGCAGTCTTGAAGGTTTCTCATATTTCCAGGATGATGTTGTTGTCCCTCGTTAATTTCTGGGTCATTCCCTTTGGATGGCCATTTGGTAACCAAGGGAATGCTGCTATCTCTGGTGCACCTTGTAGCTATTTTCTGGAGTCTGCTGTTGCGTGTTCTCTGGATTCTCTGGTTCCTCTCGTTGGGGCTCTTTGTGCTGGAACTCAATTTTGTTTTACCACTTCTAGTATAGTTTTTTGTTATATTTTGGGTGGTATAGTTGGGGTTTCATTCTTTTTGTCCAACATAAGTTTTTGTTTTTGCTTATGTTTGGTATAGTCTTTACTTGTAAGTTTTTACTTGTAATTTCTTCTTTGCTTTTTAATAGAAGGGCTTAGGCCCAAAATTTCCCAAAAAAAAATTAATAAATGTGCAGGTTTTTGTCTTTTCCAAATAGATGCAACACTTATGTTCCCCAAAAAATTTGGCCGTAGATTTTTGGTTTGGGAACTTAAATTTAATAATTTATATTCATTTTTTACAAGCTTCTCTAGGATGCATTTATTATGTACAGCTTTAATCATTAATTTTTTTAATATTTAACTTTAATATAATTAATAAATATTTAAAACATTGGAATAGTTATTCAAGCCTGCTCCGACTGAGCTCACGAGTCGAACCTTATCAAGCTCAAACTCAAGCTCGTTTAACTCAAGCTCGAGCTCGCGAAGAGCTTGTTACCAAGTCAAGTTCGAACTGGCTCGGCTCACTTACACCCCTAAGTGGGTATTGGTGTTGATTTGACAAAGTTTAATGGGGCCCATAGCACAAGCTCAAGGAACATCATGGTCAATTATAATGCAACAATATATAGCTAACCAATGAGAAAGAGACTAAGGGCTTACACCATCAACTATGTCCACCGGGAACAATTATGGTCAAATTTAGGATAAAAATCAAGTTGTGAAAATTGGATCAGATATAGAACAAGAAAAAAGAGAGGTTAAGAATTCAATGGTTTAATCGGAGTCGAATTGGGGTTGAACCGGATGATATAATAAATATGAAAATTATTTAAATATATTTTAAATGATAGAATAATCATGTAATAATATAATTTTTTTATTAAAAAATAAACTAAATTTACACATTAATAATATCTTATATAATTTTAAATTTAATTCAAATTTAATAAAAATTGAGCTAACATATAAATTTCTATATTTAATATAAATTATTATTAATTTATGTTACATGTTTAGATATAATTAATTTACATATATAAATTATACATTAAAATCATATTATAAATTTATATTTATAAATTATTAAAGTTGATCATTTATTATTAACAATTAATTAATTAATTAAATTTTATAGTGTGTATATAAATAATAAATGAAGTATAAAAATAAATGTTATTTACATCATAAACAGATTATTTTAAAAAAATTGTTTTAAAATATATAATATATGCTATAAACTTAAGAAGTAAGAACTTCAACTTATTTAGTCTCATATTGTGCAACCTCTTAAGTAAAACAATCTAAACTCTTAAATATTGAGGCGTCTTAAATATTAAGACGTCCTGAAGAAATTTTAGGATGGGTGACATTCTGAAAAGTTACACCAACAGGACAAAACCGTGAGGCTCTTAGGTCAAAGTGGATAATATCTCGATAGTTAAGTATTTGAACTATTATAAATGATATTAGAACAATAAACGGGAACTAAGTGTCATATAAGACAAAATGTTGCACCATAAGAGCCACCTTTTGAATCATATATTGGACAAAGTACGTGGTGGGACTCACCACTTGAACTTGTAGTAGCCACCTCTAGAATATTATATGCCTGGTGGATGATTATGGGATAAGAATATTGATGAGGATGTCAATTACTTATGTGTGAGAGGTTGTGAAACCTCTTAAGTAAAAGAAGCTAAACCCTTAAACATTGATGTATTATTTGGTGTAATTGTTGGAATTTCATTAAGAAATTCTGTTGTTAATCGTGCTCTCCTAAAGAAATTTTGGAATGGGTGACCTCCTTTGAAGTTACACCAGTATGACAAAACTGTGAGATCCTCAGACCAAAGTGGATAATATCTCGATAGTAAAAAGTGGTAAGAACTCACATGAAGTGATGGAGCCATGTGAAATTCTTAGTTGGAATTTCTTTATTAAAAAAATAAGCTTTTTAAATATAAATTAATTGGTCAAATTATAAATATTATGTAATATTTTATTCTTAATATATTAAATTAATTTGTTTAATTATTTAAATAATCCAGAAATTGAACTGATCGATTTAATGGAAATGGGACTAGTCCTGTGGTTCTAGCCGATTCAGCCTGGTTTGATGCATAAATGTTTTTTAGGATGAATCAGACCGGTCTTAAGACTGGTCCACAATTGAACCGATCGGATCGGCCAATCTAATTTGTTTTTTAAAACCCTGATAAAAATTGAAGGTTTCTAGCTAGGTTAAACTAAGAGATAATCTATATCATGGTCTAAGAGGCTTGGGATGAAATTGGTTGATAAAGAGAAGTGCTTGAGACATTTATAGACTATGCTAGAGGTCCACGTAAGGAAATTGTTCAACTTGTGATGAATGAGAATGGGAATGGCAAGCACAAACTCAATTTAAATAATAAGTTAAACTAGCACTACATTTGCAAGTGATTTTAGAGGAATCTCTTTTGTATCAAATACCTCTTACTTTCTTAGGATCCGATAATGGGAAAGATTCTTATTCCTAATTACTATTATATAACTATTTTCTTATTTATTTTGTCATATTTTATTCATATACCGACCTATAACAACGTTTTTAAAACTCATGCTAAAACTGCTGCGAAAACTTTATATTTTTAGTTGTGATATAGAATGATGTCAAGGAAGTGCTTGGAGTGTCATAGAAAAAAAAAGGAGTTAATAGTGTGTGTATTTAAGTCATTAATGATATGTATATATGAGCTCCTACTTGTGTTCAAACACAAGGTAGTTTGATCAATTATTTTTCTTTTTAAGTTGGATTTCATCAAAGATCAATTTTAAGCTCATATCTTTTTTCATTTTAATCATGGATGTTCTTACTAGACATTTGCAAGAGGAAGTACATTGGTGTATGCATTTTATTGATGTTATTCTTCTTTTTGATAATACTAGAGAGGGAGTTGATAAAAAAACTTAAATTATAGAGATCAATTTTAGAGTCTAATAATTTTTTTTTTTTTTGAGTAGATCTGAAACCAAATACGTGGAATATAATTTTAGCAGTAATAGATCTAGTGGAGATCTAGTTGAGCTGTTGTGACTGCAAGTTTTGGATATCCTGTATTTATTGTTCAAGCGATGGTGAAATAGGAGGTATTATTAGTAGAATTCAAGTTAGATTATTGAAGTGGAGGAATGCATCAAGCCTATTGTGTGATAGAAAGTACCCCTTAAACATAAGGAAAATTTTTATAAGATGTTGGTGAGACATGCAATGATTAAGGCACATAATGTTGGCTTTTAAATGAAAAGCATAAAATTAAGTGTTTTAGAGATAAGGATGCTTAAGTGGATGAGTTGTTTTGGAGTAGCTCCAGTGTTAGAGAGAGTTACCTCAAATGATTTAGACATATAAAGCATTGACCTTCTGATGACCCAATTAGAAGAGTAAATGTATTAGATCAAACTTATGTTAAGAGATGTAGAGAAAGATCTAAAAGACTAGGTTATAAAGTATTTAAAATGACTTGATTTTCTTAAATTTAAATGAAAATTTCACTCTTAATAGAATACAATGGAGAAAAAAGATTCATGTAACCAACCCCACTTAATGGGATAAATGCTTATAGCTTTTATTGTTGCAGAGACAATAAAGTGCCACCAACACTCCTCTAATAAGTGTTTCTATGAAACGTACATGTTGGCGACAACATCATGATCTCAATGATACCAATAATTTAGAAATCTACATGACAAAATAAAAGAGAATTTCATAGTGGTTTGGTGCCTCATGGTAGGTGAAATTTCAAATGGGCATAGGAAGTAGAAGTAAGCTTATGGAGAGGTTGAAGCATCATAAATCACAAAGATATGCACAATTGCCATCTCTTTTAATATTTTCCTCTAATCCATATTTTATCTCCACATTCCAATAAATGATCTGACCCGAGAAATCAACTAAAATCTAACATGAAAAATTTGAGTCCGCCTTAACTAATTTAATAAATGGATCATATTTGGATCATGTAATCCAACAAATTAATTTAACAGATATGGTTCAATTTGACACATTAACCCGATTTTGACTCAAAAAATAAAATTTAATATTTTTTTCCTTAATTTATTTTAATTTACTCATATAATCTTCTCATTTTTATCAATTAACCTAAAATCTATAATTAATAAATTAAAAACATTTTTTAATTAAAATATTATCGGGTTGGGTTCGAGTTGCTGACAGGTCAAGTTCATATCCACTTTTTTAACCAATTTATTAAACACGTCAAATTTGAGTTAACTGGATTTGAGTCAAGTCAATTTTGGGCTGAACCCGAATCTAATCCGTCGACCCGTTTTTGATACCCCCATCAATCATCATAGATCGAATAATTTTTCAAAAGCTTAAGAACTAATTATTTGAGAAATAATTCCTTCCAGAAATTTCTGGAACAACTTCTCTGTGTGGGATTTCTTCCCTCAAAAGTGAAGAACAATTCCTTGCATAAGCATTAAACTTCCCTCAAAAGTGAAGAACAATTCCTTGCATAAGCATTAAACTCATTGCTTCACTTTCTGCAAATAGGTCTTGAAAGAAGCATATTTTTAAAAGAGGATATTAGAAACCACAAAGGTTAGGGGAAGATACACAAAAGGAAATATGGTGGAAACAATCATTCCAATAATGCAAATGCATGTGCCTCCAACATTAGGTACAACCTAAAGATGTATGGGTACAACCTCACAAATCATGAAAAAGTTTAAGGAATATTTCTTAACAAAAGAACAAATCAAAAGCTTTTGATTGTATGACTTATTATAGAGGGAGATAAAAAAAATCTCTGACTATTTATTGATTTAATTTTTTACTAGAAAGTTGTTTTAAGAAGCAGTAAAAAAACCGACACAAACGAAACCTAAGGTTTGGTTTGGGATAATTTCTTACTGGTTTTTAAAACTGCTTTCTAATACAAAATTTTTAGAATTAAAAAATTTTGTACTAAAAAACTGATTCAAAAGGCTATAAGAAGCCATCCCAAACAAAGCCTAAATTAATCACTCGACCATACAAAATTGATCATAAATGATCCCTCAGATAGGCAATCGTGAAAATGAGAACCAAGATTGATCCCAATTTAATTCCTAAATGACTATTTGGGATCAATTTTATATAGTTGAGACAAATTGGATAATTGTTATGCTCAGGCACTAATTGGTCACATATGAATAATTGATAGGATTATATTTTTTTTCCCTATGTGCGCAATAAAATCACAAGCATCTAACTTTGAATATGTACCACCCCAAAAAAGTGATTTTATTATGAGACAAGATCGCCAAGTTCCCTACCACCAAGTATTAATTTAGTTCTTAAATTTGCTTTGAGATAACTGCAATACAGAAGTTGATTGAATATCCACATATTGCACTCATTTCAAAACATATCCAAAAAAATTTAGGATATTCTGACCAATATTAATAGTCAGAACATCAATCAAAATTTAGAAAAATTCTTATTTTTCTTTGGGAGAATAACATACTTAAAAACTTAAACTTATATTTTTACAAACTTAGGCTCTGTTTGAGACGGCTTTCTTACTGCTTCTTAAAGCAGCTTTTTAGTATAAAAATTAAAAATTTTGTACTAAAAAATTGCTTTAAGAAACAACAAAAAAGCCGTCCCAAACGAAGCCGCATAGGACAACTTTAAATAACTTTTGTTTCCCTTGCTTTTAAGAGATTTTTATAATAAAAAATAGCTTTACAAAACAATAAAAAAAAAAGGTCTCAGACGAAGCCTTGCCATTTTTTTGAACTAGCAAGTTCATGTATTTGTATGTGCTACAATCAAATCATTGAATTTTTTACATAAGAAAAAAAAAATATGAGCTGAGATTATGTTGAGAATTTCTATATTTGAGCGACAATTTAAAAATTGAAGATTCAATGAAGTTTATTTGAATGTTATGTATATAATTTAGGTGCAATCATATCAGCACCAATGCAATGAGTCACATCAAAACTCCGCACTTAAGCGTGCTTGGGCGAGAGTAGTACTTGGATGGATGACCTCTTGGAAAATCCTCGTGTTACACCTTTTGCCAACCCCACATAGGAGGATAAAAGTTTGATGTTGTTGTTAATTGTTGTAGCATCAAGGTAATTGATATCATCTAATTCAGATATTTTTCTCACATAAACAATAGAGATATAAACTCAACAAGTGAACCTAGAAATGACTCCATACTTGACAAACAAACGATTAGACTAAATAAGGGAGAATTCTCATTGGCATTGAAAAGACTTAACTTAGGCTTTCTTTGTGACGGCTTTGTTGTTGCTTCTTATAGTAGCACCTTAATACATAAATTTTAATTTTTGTACTAAAAAATTTCTTTAAAAACAGTAACAAAGCTGTCTCAAACGAAACCTTAGACAAGTTAAAACAAAATCACAGCACTTGCCAAAACCAAACAAGCCAGAGTGCTTTTACACCTTTCCTTTTTCATCTTAGCAGAAGATATTTTTAAAACTTTATATCAATATCTTAACATCATCTTAATAGAAATGATGGGAACTCTCTGTAGAATAAACTTGTCATTCCATATTTCAATACCAGAAAGAAAATCATAATATTTCAAGGAGATGATCAAAAAAAGAGGAGATTTAAATATATATTTATGTGTTGGATGCTTAAGAAGAGCATTGAAACGATCCTTACAGAAGCAGGATAAGAGTGGCTAATACATTTCAAGGAGCTAAGGCAGGAGTTACCAGGACAGCAGTTTTCCCGGCCACCGGCCAGAAGGTGGAAGCAGCCTTCTCCAGTTGTTCCCATTTCATTCTCTTCCTTTCCTCTGCTGCTGGCAGCTTTCTTTCCTCTTCTTCAAGCTTCCTCTGACAAGCTAAAACTAGCTCCTCATCCATTTCTGAGAACATCTTCTTGGCATTCAGTGTCAAGTTCAAGACTGCCTGGTTCCAGTGGCTGCTAGCATTCCTCTGCAGGGCTGGAATGATGAGAGGCACAATTACATGGCGGTTCTGAGCTACCATGCCCATGATATGGTCGTTGTTCCATAACAACAGTGCTCTCTCTGCAACCTGAAATGTTGGTAGAATAGTATGAAATCAGGGAAACAAAACTGGGAGGTATGTTAATGCGAGGCTGATTTCTTCGAAAGCAGTTGGGGAACCCAAGAGGGCTTGGGGTGCCAAGGCCTCCTATATTTTAGCACAAAAAAATTCCCTAAAAAAAGGAGTTTCTGAATAAACTGATTGACTTTATCAAAGTAGTATCTTCATCAACATTTAGAATTAGGAAGATCAGGGAGATAGTGAACTGATTTCATAGCAATTAAAGGCACGCTTAGCTTACAAAGCAACATGCAAACATCAAAAATCAGTACTATATTTCAATTTTTAGAAACACGGGTAGGGTAAATAAAACAAATAATATCGTTGAATGATTACTACCTCCGGAGATTAAGCCTTCGTTTGGGACGATTTTTTTATTCTATCTTAAAGCAGCTTTTTAGTTAAAAATTAAAAAATTTTAATTAGAAATCTGAGCTTCAATATTTTTAAATTTTCCAGTTAAACAGTAAAAGTTCCATTTCCATAATAATATTTGCAATCCAGTCCATGGACACGCACTCTTCTTAAATTGTTTGAGAGCTATATCTATAGTTAAAAGTTTGGTTATGACTTGCAAATCTCAAACTAGCAAGAATGATCATGAAAAGAAAATAATGTTAGGTCAGTCAAGAGGCAAAGTTTGGTAATTTCATTCAAAGGGACAGGAATGGAAAGATTGCTATGAGTAGAAGACAGTATAAAACAGCAAATACCCCACATCATAGCTTCCAAGAATTGACCAACTGAAAAGCAATAATCTTTGCGTTAAAGAATGGTTACAACTAAGTTTAAAAGCACAAATTTACATGAAAAACTACAGAAAATAGATGGCTGGCAGTCAGTAGTTAAGTCACAGATCTCATAATTTTAGCGAACAACAGAACACTCAACTGACATCAAGATGGATATAGATTAATTGATGTTGTCATATATAACAAAAAAAATTACAAATAAGCAAATTAAGGATTTGCATTTCTATAATATCTTCCTTCAATATATTAACATGGAAGCTAACTCTTTTGTGCAGATTTAAACATGCAACTTCTTAATGAGCAGGGCTCAAACTTCAAAAAAACGCTCAAAGGGTTTAGTAATATCAAGGAGGTAGCACATAAAATGCCAATTGCCAATTACACATTAGGTATCAAACACCATGGGAATTGGATTTTAGTGATACTCTGTCTTCAACCATCTCTGAACAACAAAGTGCTCTTCAGAGGAAGAAATATGGTATAAAATTGGTGGTAAAAATAAAATAATTGCAGCTTCATGTTAGAAAGTTGAGATTGCTAGCAGTGAATATTAATTTCCATTCAAAAGAAAAATTAAAATTTAAAAATGATAAAAAAAAAAATAGTAAATCTGACAAAAAGATATGTACAAATTGTAGAGGATGAATTTTGAAGAAACTCGCATTCTAAATTTAGCATATAATTAGGAAGGAAATATTGATCAGCATAAAAACTTCTCCAACACATATTTTCCACATTGATGGAAAGGATATATCACAGATACTCTCACAAGTAAAATTAAATTGGTAGCAATAAGGCAGATTGATATTGCAACAATTACTCTACATTATATCTATAAGGTTTACCTGAAAGTGGGAGCTGTTAAGGCAATAAGCAATCCTCCGAAACAAAGGTACCATACACTTTTGCAACTCAACTGCATTCGTTGATTCCAAAATCTCCTCTAACTCACTTAAGAACATAACCTCCTTCTGACTATTTGTCAAGGGCCAGTACTTCAACAACCCCATTATAACTGTACTTGCTAGCCTTGGCTCTTTCTCTATAAATTGTGTCACACAGTAAGTCAGCTGTTGCATGTAAATTCCTACAGCCTTAGTTTTATGAAGAGGAAGCAGTGCCCTGCAAAGAAAGATCTTGTGTTCCTCTTTCAAAGGTAAAGCAAAACCACTAATCACACTTCCAAGAACCTCCAACAACTCTGCAATCCCATTATGCCGCTCCGTTTCAAAGATAAAACGGAAAAATATATTGCTAACAGCTTTGCGAATGAAAGGCCTGTGAACCATGAACTTTCCATAAACTCTGTGTAAGATTGTTTTCAAACACTCTCTTTCCCTTGGATCCTCAGAGTCAAACAGATCTAACAATCTCAATATGAAGTAATGATCAACATACTTCTTTGCCGCCTTGGCATCGAGGGATGGGGAAGCAATAAATTGAAGCAATAATTCATAGACAAGTTGCAAATGTGACCATGCAGGATCAAACATTGGTTCTTCTTCCTCATACTCACCACCCCCTCTGCTGGATCGATAATTTGGTGGGAAAACCCTAAATAGGTTAGAGGCAAACATCTTGTAGCTTTCTTCAATCATGGCCTCAGTGAACCGAGGACGAGAATGGACATAGTCCACAAGATCTACCAAAGTCTGACGCTTTATGTCTTTCTCAGCTGAGTTCTTGTCTGGATCAGAGAAATCAAAGACTACAGAGCAAATATTCAACTTGCTAATGAAAAGGTTAGATTTTTCTGCATTGGAGACATCTCTAAAGGAGAGAAGCGGTTCAATTCCAGCCACTACACTAGAGGGGAACACAGAAGAGGTCATCCGTTTCACAGCAGCAGCAGATTTGCTGGATGCTGGATTGCCAATGCTAGAACTTTGTATTGGGTTACCAAAATTTGCAGCACCACCATTGGAATTGCTGGACGAGAATGAATCTGAAGTGGCCTCGGATTTCGAGGACTTGCGTTGTAATTTGCTAACGAACTGCTTCCACATGATGCCAAAATTGCAGGGAAATTTCGAAGAAGCCCTAGTTGGAGATCATGGTATGGAAAAGGTAATAAAGTGGAACTCCAGCGAAGGCTCAAGAAAGAAGTATGAACCAGCAAGCAATGGATTTAATCAGGCAAGATAACATATATCCACAGGGGCGGAACCAACTTCAATTTTGAGGGGGGGCAAATACAGGATGCAAATAATTAAATATTAAAAAAATAATATTATATATCTATATATTACGAAAAAAAATTTTAAAAGAATTTAAGCAAGAAAAAAAAAAGAAAAAAAGGTGTAATTAAACTGTCATGAAAAGCATGAAAAAAAATATTAGAACTAAATGTGAAGAAATATATAGATATTTTAGTGCAAGTTAGGACATTAAATTTTTAGGGGGGGCAAAAGTAATTTTTTAGGAGGAGCAAAAAAAATTTTTTACTCTCCAATTTAAAAAAAAAATTTGAGGGGGCAAGGCCCTAAGGAACCTATTTGATTGCATCACATTCTCAAACCCTAAGAATTTCAGTTGACAGCAAAAATAATTGTTGATATCAAGCAACTTGTAATTTCCTCTTATTGGCAACGCCCACGCCCTTGAAAGGACCTTTATATACTATTTATGTGCAGGCTTTTGGAAAAAAATAAAAGCTAAACAAGAATGTCTGCTCAGCTTCACTACAATAATGTTCCAAGAGAAAACTTGGCTAAAAAATACTATCCATTATCCAATCATATCAGCCAAATAGTATCTCATGCCTTCCCACCTCAATGCATTCATAATGCACAATTTCTACCTCTTCCATCAATGTTGCTAAACTATCATATATCTCCCCAGATTGAGGGTGAGATCTATCTTCAGCATTAAATGAATGCAGCTTCTTATTAACCTCAATCCAACTCCAACCAGGCACTTTAGTAACTCCTCTATCTCTCATTGCCCTTTGTATCATAGCCCTTCCATCCCAATACCCAAAACCAGCATACATATTGGAGAGAATAACATAAGTAGAATGAACCGTTGGCTCCGATTCTAGCAAACTCTTAGCAATATGGCTAGCCAAATCCATATTTTCATGTATTCTACATGCACCCAAGAGAGTCATCCAAACCATGGAATCTGGCTCAAAGGGCATTGATTCAATAAGATCTTTAGCTTCTGTAAGATTTCCAGCTCTACCAAATAGATCAACTCCACATGCATAGTGCTCCATTCGCAATGGAATCCCATAGGTTGGCTGAATAGATTTTAAAATTTTGGAACCTTCTTTGACTAAACCACTATGACTGCATGCAGAGAGAAGGCCTACAAATGTTATGTGATCTGCTTTTACACCAAGTTCTTGCATTTTATGGAAGAGATCTAGAGCAATCTCACCTAGTCCATGTTGCGCGTACCCAAAAATTATTGAATTCCAAATCACTGAGCTATCTTTACAACTCTCATCAAAAGACTTTTTGGCATCAACAATGATCCCACATTTAGAATACAAGTATATCAATGAACTAGATACAAAGTCATTTGAACCGAAACCTGATTTCAGGACTAGACCATGAACTTGCTGACCGAACTGAAGGACTGCCAAATCTGAGCAAGAACGAAGAGTAGCGGAGAATGCATAGTGATCAATCCTAACACTTACAGCTTGCATGTGGCAGAAGAACTTCAATGCATCCTCACTGAACCCATTTTGTGAGAATCCAGTTAATATAGAATTCCATGAAACAGCATCTCTGAACTCAATTGAATTGAAGCACTTCACTGCATCCTCCACATTACAAATGTCATTGGACCTGATGTACATACCTATGAGAGCATTAGAAACTGAGGGTGTCCCTTCCATACCACTTTTAACAACTAATGAATGTAATATCCTTCCTTGGCTGATCTGTCCACACTCAAAGCAAGCACTTATCACACTAGTAAAAGTATAGATATCAAGAGCAATCCCAACACCTTGCATTCTCATAAACAGCATAACTGCATCTCCCATGAAGCCATGGTCAGCATAAGCCGCAAGCATAGAATTCCAAGTTACCAAGTCTCTAATGCCCACCATGTCCTCAAATACCTTCTCTGAGTCTATAATAGACTGACATTCAGAGTAAGCTGTGATAGCTGCATTGTACACAATGGCATCAACCACCCAACCAAACTTAATTATCTTAGCATGCACTTGAACCATCACCTTGTAACATGAACGATCATTAAGCAAAGGTAACAAGCTAGCAAATGAAGATTCATCAGGTTTCAAACCTTCCCTCTCCATCTGACAAAAGAGCAAATAGGCAGTACTGGCATCACCTTCTTTAGCATAGCCTGATATAATGGTATTCCATGAGACAGTATTAGGCTCGGCTATCGACTTGAATGCCAAATGAGCATCACTTAAGCTACCACACTTAGCATACATGTCTACCAGTGCACTTCCTGAGAATACATTTCGATCAAGGCCTGTTTTCACGACAAAAGAATGCAGCTGGTTCCCTATAATCAATTGAAAGGAGCAAGAAACTGACTTGAGAACACTTCCAAGAGTGTACTGATTGCAGAATAACCTCTTTTGAAGCATCTTTCCAAAGAGAAGGCAGGCATGCTCATAGCTTCCCCTAAGCACATAACCTGCAATGAGAGAGTTCCAAGATACAGTATCTCTTTGAGGAATTTCGTCAAACAGTTTTTGTGCGTCATCAAGTTCACTCCACCTGCAATAATCAGCTAAAATGTTGTTCCAAGTATATGTATCTGTGAACTTCCCAGACTTTATCAAAAAGCCATGCATTCTGAAGGCGGAGACCAAATTAGGAGTATTTCTGCCCCTCGAGGAAGAATAATATCTGGTTTGGGAAGGATTGGATAGCAACAAGTGTTTCAATGGCATTATTTGGTAGAGACATCTACGAGCTAAGTGATTTAATAAATAGAAAGTAAGGTAGAGATAGAAAGCACTGTTTCTTCAAGGTTCTCTTCTGCGATATCTCCATGGGTCTCATTTCAACAATCTAAAATTACAGGAAAACAACAGTAAAATCGATTGAAGATCAAAGCAAACAAGAAAAAGGAATCGAGCGTTATCCTTACAAGAGATAATGGAAGGAAAACGAAGGGGGGGGGGGGGGATATTAAAATGTGTTTATTTGAAAAAATTATTACTTATGAAGTCCAGACAAGTTTTTACATATTGTATTCAAGTTTATGTATCACGATTTTATTAGAGTCCGGACTCCGCAAATAGTAATTTCTCATTTATTTGACAAAAGATGGGAATGTAACTCTCAACGAAATCAAGCATCTAAACAACTTGAACTTTGATCGAAATCTGACCTCACTCTTCAAGAGTTCCTTTGGACAGTGGTCTAAGCAAGAAATTATTACATGCAGAGTCCGGACAACGTCTATCTCTTGTACAATGTATACAATTTGTACATAGTCTGTGTATAAATTATACACAGGTTTTGTACATGTTGACGTGACCTATTCTGATTGGAGTCCAAATGTAAGCTACGTCTAGACTCCACACATAATAATTTCTTTGTCTAAGCCAACCAAGGAGCTCGCTCTAAACAATACAAATCAATAGGAACTTATGACCAAAAACAGTCTCTTTCACAGAAAATCTCAAATTCCACCACGTAAAAATAGAGAAACAGATCGACCACATCAATAGAGGAAAATGCCTAGATCTTTTACGTAAATGCAATGAGAAAAGCTCAAAGAACAGAGCAAAAAATGACAAATTTAACCGTTTAAAGAAACTAAAATTGGATAACGTATGAACCTGCGAGGAGTAAATTGGAGAATGGCGAAAGACAATTCCCTGGTTTCGAAGACAAAAGTACTATGCGAATAGCTGTGATCTACCTGCATTCAAGTACAGATTCATGAGAAATGGCGTGAAATGGTAAGAAACCTGATATCCGCGAGAAAATCTTAACTGATGAGAACCCACCACTGAACCCTAGAAAATTATCGGAAGAGACGACCAGTCGACCAGACGCCCCAAGGTCCAAGCTTTGGAATATGGTTAGCGAGATCTCGATTCGGGGAGCGGGCAGAGAAGCTCAAGATGGAGCTCCGAGGAGGTCGGAGCCATTGGAGCTGCCGCAGAGCTTAGCAAGCGCCATTGTCGGATTATCTCGATGCTTCCTCCAAAAAAGGCAGATTTGCAGTGGCTTGAACGGAGAAAATGTAAATATTTGAAGTAATCTGCCTTACTTTGTAAGAAAAAAGTGATTTTTCAGAGAAATACATAATTAATTTAAATTAAAAAAAGATTTTTTTTTTCTATTAGATAAAACCCGTCAGCCATCAGCCATCTCCTCCTACCCAGGTGGACCATGAAGCGGACGATAAGAGGGCATGGCTAGCCGGCCACCATTGTCCACATTTTTTAATTTTTTTATTCATTCGGTTAATATTTAATTTTTTAAAAAATAAATGTTTTACCGTTTGAAAATAATCATATTATAGTGAAATATTTGTTTTTTGGTTGAGATTTCTTTTTTATTGTGATTGTTGCAAAACAAAACCCTTCATTTTTTTAATTGTTTGGTAAGCATATAAATACCCCTTTAATTTTTATATAATGAAAATTAAAATTTTAAAGCAAACTCTCAATTTTTCATAATATTTTTTTAGTTGTTGCGTCCTGAAATATTCGCGGCGGTAGATAAATATATAGTTTAACGTATTAACACTCTATGAAGATCCAGCACACAATCAGAGAAGAGATAGGGTGTAACATTCATAAGAGACACCAGAGTTTTTACGTGAAAACCCCTGAAAAGGGGGAAAAACCACGAGGCTTGGCCCAGTTTGAATGAATCAACTAGTATTTGCAGTTGATTACAAATGAGGCCCTTCCTTGGGAGAAGGCCTTGACTTGATGGTACAAATGTACATCTTATAAAGCGCATTACATTGTTCGAATTACAATAATCAAAATAGATATGTTTGATTGATTTGAAGGGCCATAGTCGACTGGAGACGAGGGTTCGAAAAGGCCGTAGTTGGCAGGAGATCGTGGTCAAAAAGACCGTATTAGAAGCTCAAAAAAAAAATAACATCACTAAAAGCTTAATAATCAAAATAGGATAACACATGTTATTTATATTTATAAAATTAATATATAATTACCTCAATTATTAATAACATCACTGAAAGCTCAAAAATAAAAATAAATTTTAACCAAATTTTTCTTTTTGAATAATTAAGTGATGTCACTTAACGATGCAATAATTGCTCCTTCACTAGCGCTAGAGCTGGGATGAAAGATTTGTCTATGCATGAATGAGATAGTACTAAGTATGCATTGGGTGAGTGAGATAGAGGGTGAGTTTCAAGATAAATAGTGTGCCTGCAAGCTGATATGGAGTTCGACGAACTTTGTAGTGTGAGACTGATTTGGAGTTGCGAATAACATGTGTTAAGTCTTGGATCACCACGAGAGAACATGCAAGTGAATTGAGGTAACTGAGGGAAGATATTATGGTAGGCATTGCTAGGGCTAATAGGAAGCCCTAGATGAGAGCTTTCCTTTAATTGAGCTTGAATAAAGGGATGATAGCTTTGACGAGAGAGCTAATGACTAAGATAGCTATCACTGATCATATGTCTGCCCAAAAAACTATCTTTGATTTGTATTGTTTAGAGCGAGCTCCTTGGTTGGCTTAGACAAAGAAATTATTATGTGTGGAGTCTTGACGTAGCTTACATTTGGACTCCAATCATAATAGGTCACGTCAACATGTACACAACCTGTGTATAATTTATACACAGACTATGTACAAATTGTATACATTGTACAAGAGATAGACGTTGTCCAGACTCTGCTTGTAATAACTTCTTCCTTAGACCACTATCCAAAGGAACTCTTGAAGCGTGAGGTCAGATTTTGATCAAAGTTCAAGTTGTTTAGATGCTTGATTTCGTTGAGAGTTACATTCCCATCTTTTGTCAAATAAATGAGAAATTACTATTTATGGAGTCCGGACTCTAATAAAATCGTGATACATAAACATGAATACAGTATGTAAAAACTTGTCTGGATTTTCGCAAGTAATAATTTCTTCAAATAAACACATTTTAATATCCCCCCCCCCCCTTTGTTTTCTTTCCATTATCTTTTGTAAGGATAACGCTCGATTCCTTTTTCTTGTTTGCTTTGATCTTCAATCGATTTTACTGTTGTTTTCCTGTAATTTTAGATTGTTGAAATGAGACCCATGGAGATATGGTAGAAGAGAACCTTGAAGAAACAGTGCTTTCTATCTCTACCTTACTTTCTATTTATTAAATCACTTAACTCGTAGATGTCTCTAACAAATAATGCCATTGAAACACTTGTTGCTATCCAATCCTTCCCAAACCAGATATTATTCATCCTCGAGGGGTAGAAATACTCCTAATTTGGTCTCCGCCTTCAGAACGCATGGCTTTTTGATAAAGTCTGGGAAGTTCACAGATACATATACTTGGAACAACATTTTAGCTGATTATTGCAGGTGGAGTGAACTTGATGACACACAAAAACTGTTTGACTAAATTCCTCAAAGAGATATTGTATCTTGGAACTCTCTCATTGCATGTAATGTGCTTAGGGGAAGCTATGAGCATGCCTGCCTTCTCTTTGAAAAGATGCTTCAAAAGAGGTTATTCTGCAATCAGTACACTCTTGGAAGTGTTCTCAAGTCAGTTTCTTGCTCCTTTCAATTGGTTATAGGGAACCAGCTGCATTCTTTTGTCATGAAAATAGGCCTTGATCGAAATGTATTCTCAGGACGTGCACTGGTAGACATGTATGCTAAGTGTGGTAGCTTAAGTGATGCTCATTTGGCATTCAAGTCGATAGCCGAGCCTAATACTGTCTCATGGAATACCATTATATCATGCTATGCTAAAAGAAGGTGATGCCAGTACTGCCTATTTGCTCTTTTGTCAGATGGAGAGGGAAGGTTTGAAACCTGATGAATCTTCATTTCCTAGCTTGTTATCTTTGCTTAATGATCGTTCATGTTACAAGGTGATGGTTCAAGTGCATGCTAAGATAATTAAGTTTGGTTCGGTGGTTGATGCCATTGTGTACAACGCAGCTATCACAGCTTACTCTGAATGTCAGTCTATTATAGACTCAGAGAAGGTATTTGAGGACATGGTGGGCATTTGAGATTTGGTAACTTGGAATTCTATGCTTGCGGCTTATGTTGACCATGGCTTCATGGGAGATGCAGTTAAGCTGTTTATGAGAATGCAAGATATTGGGATTGCCCTTGATATCTATACTTTTACTAGTGTGATAAGTGCTTGCTTTGAGTGTGGACAGATCAGCCAAGGAAAGATATTACATGCATTAGTTGTTAAATGTGGTATGGAAGGGACGCCCTCAGTTTCTAATGCTCTCATAGGTATGTACATAAGGTCCAATGACGTTTGTAATGTGGAGTATGCAGTGAAGTGCTTCAATTCAATTGAGTTCAGAGATGTTGTTTCATGGAATTCTATATTAACTGGATTCTCACAAAATGGGTTCAGTGAGGATGCATTGAAGTTCTTCTGCCACATGCAAGCTGTAAGTGTTAGGATTGATCACTATGCATTCTCCGCTACTCTTTGTTCTTGCTCAGATTTGGCAGTCCTTCAGTTCGATCAGCAAGTTCATGGTCTAGTCCTGAAATTAGGTTTCGGTTCAAATGACTTTGTATCTAGTTCATTGATATACTTGTATTCTAAATGTGGGATCATTGTTGATGCCAAAAAGTCTTTTGATGAGAGTTGTAAAGATAGCTCAGTGACTTGAAATTCAATAATTTTTGGGTACGCACAACATGGACTAGGTGAGATTGCTCTAGATCTCTTCCATAAAATACAAGAACTTGGTTTAAAAGCATATCACATAACATTTGTAGGCCTTCTCTCTACATGCAGTCACAGTGGTTTAGTCAAAGAAGGCTCCAAAATTTTAAAATCTATTCAGCCAACCTATGGGATTCCATTGCGAATAGAGCACTATGCATGTGGAGTTGATCTATTTGGTAGAGCTGGAAATCTTACAGAAGCTAAAGATCTTACTAAATCAATGCCCTTTGAACCAGATTCCATGGTTTGGATGACTCTCTTGGGTGCATGTAGAATATATGGAAATATGGATTTGGCTAGCCATATTGCTAAGAGTTTGCTAGAATCGAAGCCAACGGTTCTTTCTACTTATGTTATTCTCTCCAATATGTATGCTGGTTTTGGGTATTGGGATGGAAGGGCTATGATACAAAGGGCAATGAGGGATAGAGGAGTGACTAAAGTGCCTGGTTGGAGTTGGATTGAGGTTAATAAGAAGCTGCATTCATTTAATGCTGAAGATATATCTCACCCTCAATCTGGGGAGATATATGATAGTTTAGCAACATTGATGGAAGAGGTAGAAATTGTGCATTATGAATGCATTGAGGTTGGAAGGCATGAGATACTATTTAGCTTATATGATTGGATAATGATAGTCTTTTTCAGCCAAGTTTTCTCTTGGAACATTATTGCAGTGAAGCTTAACAGACATTCTTGTTTAGCTTTTATTTTTTTCCAAAAGCCCGCACATAAATAAAGCTCCTTTCAAGGGTGTGGGCATTTCCAATAAGTGGAAATTACAAGTTGGTTGATATCAGTAATTATTTTTGCTGTCAACTGAAATTCTTAGGGTTTGAGAAGGTGATGCAATCAAATACCTATTTTTTAATTAGTTATATACCACATTGTTTATTCATTCAGAATTAATCGGCATTTTTGGAAGATGTTTATCACTAGTCTCTGTCTCTTCCTTTTTATGAGAACAGATTCTTCCCTAAAAAGCTGGAGTTTAGTTTATAATTGGTTCACATGGTATATTGTCATAAAATATATTTTTTTCTTAGTGAAGAGGATGCTCAGGTGGATGAGTTCCTTTATTTTAGAGATAAGATACGAAACGAGCATATGTACATGAAAAGATTGGAGTAGCTGTAGTGGAAGATCAGATTAGAGAAAATCGCCTTAGATGGTTTGGTCACATTAAACAGAGGCCTTCAGATGACCTGGTTAGGAGAGTAGATTTATTAGATTTGATTTATGTTTAGAAATGTAGAGGTAGACTTAAAAAGATTTGGTTAGAAAATATTAGAAATGATATTTCTTTATTAGATTCAAATGAGAATTTGATCCTTAATAGGACACAATGGAGAAAAAGGATTTATGTAGCGGACCCCAAGTAGTGGGAACCAGGCTTGATGTTGTTGTTGTTGTTGTTGTATGGACCTTTGCAAGGATTCAACTGTAGTGTATGCCATTTAATTTTGGTTGCATGTGTACCTACATTGGGCAGCCTTTTGTTGTGATCTTTCTGTGATCTTCACTTGTTCTTGCAGCGTGGCTTATCTAACAAGGCTGCGATTTGTCATACGGGTGCCATTTGAAAGCTGATTTATCTCTATTTCTATTGCATATAGGAAATTAAATAGACATTGTGATTAAATATATTGGATTTATCATGAACACAACTTGATGATTGGAGCTCCTCGAGTTAAATTTTAGTTGGATGTTCTATTAATTGTATGTACTCCTGAGTATCAAATCCTCGACCAAATGAGAGATTTGAAGATTTCTGGGAAATATTCTCTCCCTGCACAAGTGTGACATCTACTTTTAATAAATTCTTTCCTTTTAATCCTTGCTATAAATTTAACTATTAGATTAATCTTGTAATTGATTTTATTCAACTTGAATTTCAACAAGTTTAAGGATTTTAACTTATTATGTGATTTTCTTGACTCTAAAAGTCAATTTTCTTTTTCTAGTAGAAGATCATTGTAGTTTCATTTGAATTGATTTCCTTCTTTTTTAATTTTATTGAAAGTACCAAGTAATCTTAAGAAGACTATGATTTCGTTTGAGACAGCTTTCTTATTGTGTTAGCAACTTTTTAGTACAAAATTTTTTATACTAGATTTTTTTTTAGAAAGCAGTATGAAAGCTATCTCAAATGAATCCTCTAAAAGTCCGTGAGTTATGAAATAGTGTACTTGTTGCATATTTTTTGCATATCATAATAAATTTGCATTAGGAACCCTAGACTTATAAAGAAGATGAGCCTCTTACCTATCTAATATCAATTGTTTCAAGAATTGCAATTTTTTAGTGCTTAAAAAGAGATTAATAGTAGAACATCAAGTATAAGTTCTTCTACTAGGAAAATTTTATTTTCTTCAGAAAATATTTACTGTGACAAATCTTGTTTTATGCAGGATAATGAGGAGTATTGTAGCTGATTTAGGAAACTCTACTATGGCATCCATTCTTGACAGAGCCAAATGACTGAAAATAACAGATGCTTGGGCTAATTTGATTACAGGAATGTGCCATTTGATAGTTCACAAGAATTTGCAGTAGTGTTGTACTAGTATGCCATTTAGGTTTTGTTTGGAACTACTTTCTCACTTCTTTTTAAAGTAGCTTTCTAATACAAAAAAATATACTAAAAAGCAGATTTAAGAAGCAGTAAGAAAGCCATTCCAAATGAAGCTTTAGAATGATTTTGTGCATAAATTTATTAATATCGAAGGGCCTGTGTTAGGAAACAATTATATGAGGAGTTTGCAATTATTCATAAACAAGACAATCTGCATAAACTACAATACATTTCTATATAAATTACAAGATGGTTCTATACAAATTATAACTTTTTTTACTATTTGACAAATTGATCTATCTTATTGTTACTAAAGAATTGTTCTGTTGTTTATGAATAATTGTCTTGCATAACTTATTAATTTGAGCAAAAAAAAAATCTAAATGATTCTAGACGATTTATAAGTGGTTGTTTTAATCCCGGATTATCTAATAAGTCTAATTTTGTTCCTTGATTTCTCAATTTCAATCCAAATTAATCTCATGATTGTTTGAATTTGATTCAAGATAATCGAATAGAGAGATTATTTTGGATCATATTTGAGTAGCCAATGAACAAAATTGAACAAATTAAAAGTAGATATTAAACGAGTAAAAGCTCAAAATAGTCCACTGTCTATTTATAAATGTTCAATTCAGTTCTGGCTTTCATAATAACTCAAATGTCAAATTAATCCTAACAGTTAAATGTGAGAGTATTTTGGATATTAGGGTGTATGTGAAATTATATTATTATTTTTATATATTTTATTATTTATTATATTAATATAAATATAAAGATCATAATAGAAGTTAAACAACTAAATAGCAAGAGTGAATAATTAATAAAGATAGATCATTTAGAATTTGATACCCTTTTTTATACAAAATTGTTATAATTGATTACAAAAATCCAAATTGTTTTTACAAAAATGATATCATTCATCACAAAACACAAAAGATGATGTTACAAAAGAAAAAGTTCTCTAATGATTCCATTAAACAACAAGAGTGAACTTGTAAGTATTGCAATATTCTACCTTCGAAATAATACCTTCCTCGACATTCCAACATATCTGATCACCCATCAACTATATTTGGACAAAGCTGCCTCATCTCAAACACTTTTTCCTATTTAGGTTATATTTCTAATTTATGATTCCATTAAACTTTCACAATAGAAATCTGTTTATTTCTTAACTATTTCATGTCATAAGCTAGTATACAATCAAATTCTTCTTTATAGGTCAAATAAAAACATAATTGTACGCCAGTCTATGATACTCTTTATACTTAATCTGGAAGCCATTTTAATTGAAACAACAAACTTGAATTAAATAGTTAACATTAGACATTGTATTTATAAGCATGTCCTTAAGCATCCTAGGATTATGATGTACATATGATAGGTTTTTTTTTTATATATATATTCACTTAGTTAAGTGTAGGGGTGTCAATATTTGACATGATCTGAAAACACGACTTGAACTCGATTCGAAAATTATGAGTTAGGATTAACTCGTTTGAGAAATGGGTCGGGTCAACTCGGTAACTTGTGTGGGTCGAGTCTGGGTTGAAATACCTAGACCCGTTTGCAAAAACGAGTCAGGTTCAGGTTGGGTCAGTTTTGGGTTCGATCCAAATCCTACCTATAATCCAATTTTGACAGCCCTAGTTAAGTGTTACAATAATGATTTAATGCCCCTCTTGGCTATAATTATGCACATTATGCTAGAGATATTTTCTCCTTATCTGTGTTGTTTTGTGTATTAGCACAATGTTGTGCTAGGCTAAACAAAATTCATAGGAAATATGTAGGTAATAATTAGGGGTGTCAATATTTGACATGACCTGAAAACCCAACTTGAATCCGACACGAAAATTTCAGGTTCAGGTCAACCTGAACATAAAAGGGGTCGGGTTCGGGTCCTAATTTTCGACTGTTTCAAATTTCAGGTCGGGTTCGAGTTGACCCGAAAACCTGAAAATGACCCGGTTTTGACCCGGAACAATATAGCTGAGGCTTACGGGATTTGGTTGAAGAAGCACACGAAATGGAGAATCTGAGACCTTCACAGCCAATGAACTCCTGTCATTGCTTCCGATTCAAAATGTTGTAACTTCCGATTCGAATTGAAGGGGACATCGTGCAAAGAGTGAAGTCGAACATCAAGCGAGTGAACTCCCGTCCCATCGTTGCTTTCGATCAAAATGTTGTATCTTCAGATCTGAACTGAAGGGAACGATTTCCAAGGAGCGAAGTTGAACATCAAGCGAGCAAACTCCCGTCATTGCTTCCATTCAAAATGTTGTAACAATGTAACTTCCGATTTGACCGAAAGTGAACATCGTGAGTCGTCCAAGGCGGCAAGCCTGCAAGGAGCGAAGTTGAACAATGTTACAACAACGAAGGAGCCGGTGAGGCGACTCCTTCACAACGAGTGAATTCTCATCGTTGCTTCTGATCAAAATGTTGTAACTACTGATCTGACTGGATGGGAACGTCATCCTCTGTAAAACCCTTAAAAAGCTGATTTTTTTGTGCTGTTAGTCTCGGACGAACTGGCCTTAATACGGGATGAACTAAAAAAAAATTGTGAAGAAATCTGCCAAATTCGTCTGTACGAACCTGGAACAGTCAGGATGAACCGTCGGGACGAACCGAACCTGAGAGCATCGTCCAGGGACGAAACAAATTAGAATTAATGTCGTTTGTACGATCCGTGTCCATAGGAGTTCATCCCGAAACGATCTGGGCATCGTCCTGGACGATCCTGCTTGATAAGTATCGGATTTGAGATATTTTGGAAATATTTTGAAGAGAGAGAAAGTGAAGGCAGGAGAGAGAAAGCATGGTTTTGGAGCCCGCGGAGCGCTTTTCGTCCGACGACGCAGTTGGAAGATTTGTTTGTCTCGCAATAAGGAATCCAAATCCTATTTCTGATTTCGAAGATTTCGAGTTTTTGATATTTCTGTGCTCAGATTTGTGTTTCCGTTACTGAAAAAAGCGCATAATTTTGCATTGACGAAAGTTTTACCGCACAACTTTTGATATGTTTCTGATATGATATTTTTACACGATTTGAGTATTTTTTGGAAAGTTTACGCCGGATATTTTGAGTTATGTGCGGTTTGAATCGAATAGAAAATAATCTGGCTGTTGAAAATTACTGCTTCTGTACGAATAAAGTTTTGAAATATTGTTTTACATGATTTCTAGTAATTTGGTAATTTTCTGGAACTGTGCATTTTACGACTTCTGTCTACTATACGATATTTTAAGACATTTTCTAGATTGAGCTAAATTATGCTTATTGGTTGCCATGCATTGATAAGATAATGATGAATGTTGTTATATGATTGAAAGCACTGTTATATTACTGTGATATTACTGTGTGTATGAAAGACAAGTAAAGACTGGTTGAACCGTTGGTTGGAGACATGATACCTGTACAGGATGGTAGGCCGACGGGCTTTTCTTTAAATAATGATTTGGTATTACCTCTACTGATCACGTGATTACTGAAGGGAGTCATAAGGAGATGAATACTGTGCCGACGGGCAAAGAGTGACGACTCTTTTTACTGAGCCAACAGATACAAGATTCAAGATACTGATACTGATACAAGACTGAAAAACACCTTAATAGCCAGTACTTCTACTTGCTCTATATGATTATTGTATTGAATTGTATGTTTAGCAGTATTGTTACTGCTATTGATGGATTTATTAATACTGACGAATTATTGTTATTGTACGGATTTATCGTCACTGTACGGATTTACTGTTAATGCATGATTTCACTGTTATAGCATACTGTTCATGTCACTGGACTGTTACTGATACTGATATTGATACTACTGATTCACTGTACGTACATTATGCACATGATATACTGAATAATGACATGTGATTCACTGTACACGTGATATTGACTATAAATGACGATTTTTATGGCATTGATTGATTCCAACTATTTTAAATGTTATTATGATTTATTGACTGATTTAATCGATATTAATGATATGAGGATTTCTTTAATGATATAGATTCAATGATTTCTATAGAGATTTGATGCAAGCACTAATTTATTGAGCTTTATAGACCTTTAAACTGTTTACTGATTCTTCTGTGGATTGAGGAGTTTACTATTTCTTATTGATACTGTTTACGCACTAACTATCGTTACTGTACTAATTTTCGTATCTGGATTGATTCAATGATCATGTGTAACTGACTGCTATGATTTGACTGATTGACATGCATATTGCTTATATATCGTGCTTTGATTTCAGATGTAGGTATTAGGTGACCTGCTGGGCTTTTTGAAGCTCATTATATGTGGATAATATTTTCAGGTCAGGGCAAGGGAGCATGAGATTGAGATTGATCTGGAATCCTCAGGTTTTTGTTCTTTTTGGTTATAGTGATTCTTTTGTACTCAGGACATGATAGATTTCATTTCATGTGATCATTGTGTAGATCCTGCGTATTGTATATGAACTTTTGGGATATGAATAGAATTGTACATTGATGTTTTAAATTATAGAATTTTGTTAGACTGTTTGTTATTGATTGAAGACTATAGATAGCTCTGGTAAATGATTGATGGTTTTAATGATTGATCGAAATTCTTTCCAAGTTAGATCTTGGGGCGTTACAAATTTTTAGTATCAGAGCAGTGTTATTGGAAGAATTGATTATTACCAGAGTTATAGGATTTGATTGAGAGTTGTGTAGAATGGATAGTTCAAGTGCATTATTTTGCATACATAGTTACATGTGTGTATCTTTTTGTTTATACTGAACTGTGCAGGTGAAAAGGTAAATGGATAATCTAGAGTCAAGTGCACCAAATGAGCAACACAGTGTAGCTCCAGTACCTTCAGAAAGTATGATGCAGTTGGCTACTGCTATACCGCAGGTAATGAGAGATGCACAGAGTAAGTTGGTTGGAAGTAAAGAATAAGAAGTAGATAAGCATTTACAAACATTTCATAAGTTGAAGCCTCTGTTGTTCAAAGGAGTTGTGGGACCTCAGGCTATTGAATATTGGATAATGAGTATAGAAAAGATCTTTGACAACATGAAGTGTCCAGAAAATTGAAAGGTGCCTTTGGCTGTGTTTCTATTTGAAGGAGAAGCAGAGAGATGGTGGATTGGACAGCAGAGAGAGAAATTTCAGGGGAAGACAAATGCTGAGATCACCTGGGATGAGTTCACTACAGTATTCCGGATGTGGTTTGTACCTCCGTCAGCTCGACGACAAATGCAAGAAGCTTTTATCAAATTGGAGCAAGGATGCAAGACTGTGATGCAGTACGAGGCTGAGTTTACTGCACTTGCTAGGTATGCTTCTCATTTGATACCTATTGCTGAAAAAAAATGCTATAGATTTCTACAATGATTGAATAGAGAGCTGAGATATCCGCTAGTACCATTACAGATTCATGAGTTATCTGAGTTGGTGGAACGGGCTAGATTGATAGAGATTGATTTGGCAGCACCAGCATCAAGATAAGAATTTACCAAGAGGAGTAGAGATGAACCGAGTAGATAAAGAGATAGAGACAAGAAAAGCAAGTATAGTGAGTCAAGGGGATCTGCATCGGTAGCATCTTCTGGCAGCTACAGCGAGTGCATTCACTATGGTCGACGACATGCATGTGAGTGCTATTTGTTGACGGGACAATGCTTTTGTTATGGACAGCAAGGACACAGAGTAGCAGATTGTCCTCAGAAAGGATTTAGAAGAAGAACTTATTCTGGTACAGGACAGTCTGGACATACTGTAGGACAGAGGACTGTTGGTTCAAGAGCATATAATGAAAGATCAACAAACAGGATGAATGATAGAGCTGTCAGTGATAGTCAAAGGGAGGCCGTTGCACCACGATCTACTGCACCTACTCCGGTGATGCCACGTGTATACAGTTTACAGCATTATGAAGATCAACAACGACCTGAAAGTTCTACTGGTAAGATTATTTGACTAATTGATTGATTGACATATTATCATGCATAGTGACATGTGATTGAGTGAATTGGATGTTGTATGGTTTCCGACGAGTTTTGATTTCGATTCTGATTCGATTTGATTTGGATTTGAGTTTTGATTGGATGAATTTGTTTTGTATTGATTTTAAATTCGATTCCTTAAGGGAAATGTCGAGGACGACATTTTTCTTAAGATGGGTAGATTGTAAAACCCTTAAAAAGCTGATTTTTTTTGTGCTGTTAGTCCCGGACGAACTGGCCTTAGTACGGGACGAACTGAAGAAAATTATGAAGAAATCTGCCAATTTCGTCTGTACGAACCTGGAACAGTCGGGACGAACCGTCAGGACGAACCGAACCCGAGAGCATCGTCCAGGGACGAAACAAATTGGAATTAATGTCGTCTGTACGATCCGTGTCCAGAGGAGTTCGTCCCGGGACGATCTGGGCATCGTCCTGGAAGATCCTACTTGATAAGTATCGGATTTGAGATATTTTGGAAATATTTTGAAGAGAGAGAAAGTGAAGGCAGGAGAGAGAAAGAGAAGGAAAGAAAGGGAAAGCTTGATTTTGGAGCCCGCGGAGCGCTTTTCGTCCGACGACGCAGTTGGAAGATTTGTCTGTCTCGCAGTAAGGAATCCGAATCCTATTTCTGATTTCGAAGATTTCGAGTTTTTGATATTTCTGTGCTAATATTTGTGTTTCCGTTACCAAAAAACGCGTAAAATTTTGTATTGACGAAAGTTTTACTACACAACTTTTGATATATTTTGATATGATATTTTTACATGATTTGAGTAATTTCTGGAAAGTTTTCACCGGATATTTTGAGTTCTGTGCGGTTTGAATCGAATTGAAAATAATCTGGCTGTTGAAAATTACTGCTTCTGTACGAATAAAGTTTTGAAATATTGTTTTACATGATTTCTAGTAATTTGGTAATTTTCTAGAACTGTGCATTTTACGACTTCTGTTTACTATACGATATTTTAATAGATTTTCTAGATTGAGCTAAATTATGCTTATTGGTTTCCATACATTGATAAGATAATGATGAATGTTGTTATATGATTGAAAGCACTGTTATATTACTGTGATATTACTGTGTGTATGAAAAACAAGTAAAGACTGGTTGAACCGTTGGTTTGAGACATGATACCTGTACAGGATGGTGGGCCGACGGGCTTTCCATTAAATAATGGTTTGGTGTTATTCTCTACTGATCACGTGATTACTGAAGGGAGTCATAAGGAGATGAATACTATGCCGACGGGCAAAGAGTGACGACTCTTTTTACTGAGCCAACGGATACAAGATTCAAGATACTGATACTGATACAAGACTAAAAAGCACCTTAATAGCCAGTACTTCTACTTGCTCTATATGATTATTGTAGTGAATTGTATGTTTAGCAATATTGTTACTGTTATTGACAGATTTATTGATATTGACGAATTATTGTTATTGTACGGATTTATCGTCACTGTACGAATTTACTGTTAATGCATGATTTCATTGTTATAGCATACTGTTCATGTCACTGGACTGTTACTGATATTGATATTGATACTACTGATTCACTGTACGTACATTATGCAAGTGATATACTGAATAGTGACATGTGATTCACTGCACACGTGATATTTACTGTAAATGATGATTTTTATGGCATTGATTGACTCTATTGATTGATTCCAACTGTTTTAAATGTTATTATGATTTATTGACTGACTTAATCAATATTAATGATATGAGGATTTCTTTAATGATATAGATTCAATGATTTCTATAGAGATTTGACGCAAGCATTGATTTATTGAGCTTTACGGACCTTTAAACCGTTTACTGATTCTTCTGTGGATTGAGGAGTTTACTGTTTCTTGTTGATACTATTTACGCACTAACTATCGTTACTATACTGATTTTCGTATCTGCATTGATTCAATGATCATGTGTAACTAACTGCTATGATTTGACTGATTGACATGCATATTGCTTCTATACCGTGCTTTGATTTCAGTTGTAGGTATTAGGTGACCTGCTGGGTTTTTTGTAGCTCATTATATGTGGATAATATTTTCAGGTCAGGGCAAGGGAGCAGGAGATTGAGATTGATTTAGAATCCTCAGGTTTTTATTCTTTTTGGTTATAGTGATTCTTTTGTACTCAGGACATGATATATTTCATTTCATGTGATCATTGTGTAGATCATGAGTATTGTATATAAACTTTTGGGATATGAATAGAATTGTACATTGATGTTTTAAATTATAGACTTTTGTTAGACTATTTGTTATTGATTGAAGACTATAGATAGCTCTGGTAAATGATTGATGGTTTTAATGATTGATCGAAATTCTTTCCAAGTTAGATCTTGGGGCGTTACATCCTCGTCTAAGGAGCGAAGTCGAACACGATGAATAGCATGCGACTCCTTCACAGTGAGCGAACAACCCGTCGTTTCTTCTAATTAAAATGTTGTAATGCCTCCTTTGAGTTTGATTCCTTCACATATACGGGCTGGGTTCGGGTTGACTCGGGTTGACTCAAACCTGAAGCCGGTTGGGTTTGGGTCCAAAAAATCGACCCATTTTCAAACAGTGTCATGGGTCAGTTTTGGGTTGGACCCGAACTTGACCCGTGACCTGATTTTGATAGCCCTAGTAATAATTGACGCCCTATGTGTACACTTTATGTAATTTTCATTTAGAAAATCTATGTATGTATGTGGGGGAACCATATACGAACCAGATGTACATGCACAGGTCAGGTATAGCTAGTTAAGACCAACAAACTCTTATCAATTGGCCAAGATGAGCCTTCATATTAGCCTTTCAAGTACTAATATTTTATCCTTAATTTATTAAACAACTTAAAAACAATCATAAGAAAATAGATTTCATAAGAAAAATAATACATGCTCTCTCCAAACTTTGATTTCAAGATAATCTAAATTGCTCCTTATAGTTACAAGAAAATATAGCCAGTGATTTGATTATTTATATAGCTAACAAAAGTGAAGCTCGTCTTAAAATCAACACTCTTTAGGGGCTTTTTGGTTGGCTGAAAAAGGAATGCAGTGTAAAAAAAATACTTTGAAGTTATTTTGATGAATGTAAAATAAATGCAAGTTAATATTTTTTTTGATTGATTATAAGTAATGAATATAGAGTAAAGTCCTAAATGGTGACTATCGACAGTAGGTGGCGGGTGGGAAGTGGTGTGTGGTGGCAGTGGCTGGTGGCGACGGGACAGTGGTGGTGGTCGGTGGGTGGCAGTAGGCAGCGGGGGTGGGCGGTGAGTGGCGGTCAAGCAAATTTTTGTAAACGGGTTTCACCCAAAATAGAAGGAATGTGGTTTACACTCAAAATGAACTACTTCATTACATTATATTTACTATACTACTTTGCATCTTTTTGTATTTCAACCAAACACCAAAATTTATAGAACTCATACATTTGAAATACTTTACACCTTAAAATAATCAAACCAAACAACCTTTAAATAAAATCTTACTAAAATTAAATACAACTTGTTGCCATTGCCAAAGAGCCCCATCAAAATGCTATTTAGTGCATTTACTCTTTTATTTTAACAAATTCTTATTTAACATTTTTTTTTTTAACATTTAGGCCGATTAAAATAAACTCATACATATATCATATACACGAGACTGAATACAAAACCTCTTGATTGATAATTAAAGCTATCAACTAAAAGATCAAGATGAGCTACATATCCTTATTTAACTTGGCTTTAAAACTTAAAATTGGGATTTACTAGTCTATTTTATCCAAAAAGCCTTCAGAGTTTGTTAATACAATTTGGGGCAATTTGGATATTATTTATGATTAAATTTTATTTAATAGATCTATTCCATTAATTTAATAATTTACTAATTAATAATTAGTTAGGATATTAATATATAATAAGTACAATTTAATTATAATTTATATTTCATTAGTTTTATAATAAATATGATTAAATTTTTTTTTGCTGATTTATTTTGCTTCTTCATCTCAAATGAATTTTATTGTACTTTTATCATATGTATTAATTTGTCATCAAAAAAAAAAAAAAAAAAAAAAAAAAAAAAAAAAAATATATATATATATATATATATATATATATATATATATATATATATATATATATATATATTTGACACCCTATCCGGCGCAGCGGCTTGCAGTGGAGTACCTATACCAGTATTGCAACCTGAAGCTTTTAACGGAGTTTGTTATTTAGCAGTGAACGGTATAAAACCTGCGGGGGGCAAAAAATGGCGGCCGTCAATTTTGTCGTTTTCTCTCTCACACCGAAGCCCGCAAGTAGCTTCACCTCTCCCTCCACTTCTCTCTCTTCCGCTGTAATTAACGGCGAGAGATTTTCCAGAAGAAGGAGCATGTTCTGTGCTTTTGCAAACCCGAATCCCTCGCCGGAGATAGAGAAACCCTATATCGAGCTCGAGTTCATTGGGGTAACAAAGTGGAATCTCATCTCTCTAGATTCAAGCAGCATTCATCCATCTCTGATAATTTTTTGAAATTTGAATGGATTTGCAGCCGAAGGCGGGAGCGGACGGGTCTTATCCGGTGGATAGGACAAGCGCTATCAGCGGGAGAAGCTTCTCCGAAATATTATGCTCGATAACAAGATCGAGCTCTACGCCGCATATGTAAGATTCCGGGCTAGTCTTCATCTTTGCTCCCTCTAATCTCTGATTTTTCCGAGAATGAGGTTTGGAAGTAGAAGCAGTGCTGGAATCGATTTCATTTTGGGATTTGATACTGTCCACTTACCGACAAAACTACCTTCTTTGCAGGGGAAAATTATGAACTGCGGTGGAGGTGGAAGCTGCGGTACGTGTATTGTGGAGGTAAAATTGGAATAAACTTGGTGAAAGAACTTGTTCAACAATCAGTCGAAAATTTGGAGTGTTTTTGTGCATTAACATCCTGGCATTTCGATATTAGAGTTTTAAATAATGGTTCACTATTTTGGACTTGTTTTCGAAAAAAATGATAATCAATATCCATATGTTTCATCAATGAATAAAATATAGGATTTTACATAAAGATGAGCGGCTTAAACAATGTCATAATAAATCGTTGGGGACTAAGGAATCTGAATGCCAAGATTAATGAGTAGAGGGCAAACCCAATGAAGCTCAATAACTATAATGTGAAGGCTATGTCTAGCTGCATAAGAGTTAAGCATTGAAGATTGCCTACAACAACTACATAATTAGTTGGTTCAGTTAACATAAAGTCATAGTAAAAAGAGAGCATTGGTTCATTGGCAAAAGGTGTAGTCTTAGGAGTAGCATCTGTTGGTAACGTAGCTTCTTGTACTAGGCTTGGTGTGCTTGCTTGAGGCCATATATGGCTTTATGTATCTTGGACACATGTAGGATGGTCTTGTCGATTACACTTAGGGGTTAAGCTATGAAGGCGTCCTTATAAATATGGCTTTAGAGAAATGCATTATTGACATCTAGTTGATGAAGAGAGCATCATTGGTTGCCAGCTATGCTAAGAATTAAGAACTAGCCGTACAGTGTCAAGCTTAACAACTTGATTGAAGGTGTTAATAATCGACTTCTATTTGTTAGTGGAAACCTCCAGCTACCAACTAAATTTTGTACCTATTAATAGTTCCAATAGAGTTATGTTTGACAAGGAAGATTCACTTAAAACCAATCAAATTTTTTGTGTTGGTGGGGGGAACAAGTTCTTATGTTCCATTACAAACAAGAGCATCATATTTATCTGATATGCCTCGATACCATTTATGATATTTGAGTGCTTCAATTATTGTGCTTGTTTAAAACTGTGTGATTGATTTAATTAATTGCTTGTGAATATTTTTTTGTTTTGGTTTTATTTGGCACGAGTGGTTACTTGTGAATTTTATTAGGGTGGGAGAGGGATTAGGTTATGGTTGTTTTGGAAGAGGCTATAAAGTAGGCTGTAGAGGGAGGGTGGGATTTTAAGCGTGGTTTGTTTTCTTATAAGTAGTATTGAGTGGTGTTACAGAGGGGGTGTTGTGGATGATGAATGTGTAGGGAATCCTTGAGGAAGGATATATGGGATTGGGGTTAGGACATCATGAGAAGCTTGTTTTTCCAGAGGTGTCACAAAACATGGAAAGATATGCGTAGGAAAAGATAGACTGCACGAATTGTACATAATGTGATAGTGTCGAGGTCGAGATAATTACTTTGAGTGAGTAAGTAGTTGAGGAAGACACATGATTTAGAGAAAGATTCAAGTTTATTTATTGTGTATAGGCAAAGCTGTGGGTAACAGAGCAAGTCAAGCATGCATAGTTTCAAATAGTTAGGAGGTGAGCTAAAGAGCTATTTATATGGAGAAGAGAGGTTAAGTGTGGGGTTGGGAAAATGGTTTATGTGGCAGTCTATGGTGATGGAAGCAGTAATCCTATAGAAAAAAATAATTGATGCATGAGGTAATAAAGAGAGATTAATTTTGATAATATATTGATAAAATCTTTAGAGATCTATTACATTCATATGTGTGTGGTGGGCTAGTGAGATGAGAGATACTATTGGTGAATAGGAATAGTAGTTTGATACTCACCTTCGCCATTGCAGTATAAGATGTTGATTTTGTGATCTAAGTGTATTTTTATAAATAAACATAAGTTTTTTGCTTAAGTGCATAATATTGAATGTATTTGGTATGGTGATCGACAAAAGTGATATGATATTTAAAATCATTTTAGGATTATATGGGATAGGTTTGCATTTCTTAGAATAACATTTTAAGAGCTGAGAAGATATAATAGTGGTGGTAGGAAATGAAAGTTTAATTTTTATGCTTTAATTTGCATTACAATGGAGAGAGAATGATATTAGGGATGATAAATCTAGTTTGAATTGTGACATATATGCCTGAGAGTTGAAGTTGATGGATGGCATAATTTATAATGTCACTTTGATGAAATGGTGTTGACATTGAAAAAAGCATTAATTTGAGGTGAGTGATTTAACGGAAGAGATTGCTCATTCTCAGCACCATCTTTGGGTTTCCCCATAAAAAAGATTGCCCTCTTATGTAGATTTTTCCATGAAAAATAGTGGGTAGGAGCTTGATAGATACATAATTAGAAAGATAATTAATATATGAAAATAAGTCTTTTTTATACTAGGCACAAAGAACATTATTCAAGGAAAAAAAAAAAAAAAAAAAACGAAAGAGGGTAAAGAGGTGAAATCGATGTGATTTATGGATAAACTTGTGCCATCTCCAATCATAATGTCATCAAGTCCATCATAAAAAGTGTGAGGTGGGAGAGTGCTCAAGTTGATGATAATGCTTTGAGAAGCCTCATTATTTTGTAGTTAGGCAAGAGTAGACTGAGTGTTGTTGGTAGTGTTTTGGGCTCATGGCTGCCCTAGTGTAGGTGGATGAGACCCATGAGAGCAAGTTGCCAATGAGCGGATGTTTGTGGTGAATTGCAAAGCGATTGGTTAAAAATGGGGCACCACTTGATTGTTTGACCTTCAATGTTGCATGATTGACAATAGTTAAGATATGGGGAATGTGGTTAATTATCAAAGTGATGTGTTGCATCAAAGGTCTGAGAAAGTGAGAGGCAGTGGTGGTGGTTGACTGAGCTTATTACTGGAGCATATTGGGTTTTTGTTGAAGGCATAAACAAGGATGTGGTGACCACACAATTTATAAGACGTGGAGCAATTGAGCAACATGAGAGTAGGTTGAGAAGGAACCATACAATCGAGGGAGGATGATGGGTCGAACGACAATATTGGGCATGACAACATGTGAAAGAGCTAGGAACTAGATAATATGCTTTCATTCTCTCTTCCATTTTGTGGAGACGATTGATTGGCTACCCTTGTACTATCATTTTTTCATCCTTCACATTAATAGTATATTGATTTATCGGTCATCATATAACTCTACTAGACATTTGTGGGATCGCAGAAGAAGATTCTTTATGACTAGGCTCATAGGAGCCACCATCAATTTTGTCATCATATGGTCATTGTGTTAAATGCTTTAGCATAATCAATTTACTCATATAAGAATGAATCTCTTCTTTCAATTCTTCAGGCATTTTGGTTGGAAGGCTGCCGAAATTACCTCAGGAGACTACTGAATTGGTGAGCAATGCAATTTTAATTTTAATTAATTAATTAGTTGATTAAATTAAATTTAAATTAATTAATGAAATTAATTAATTTAATTAAAATAGTTAATTGAAATGAATTAATTTGAATAATTACTTAATTAATATTAACTAATAACAATAATTAACTAATTGAAATTGATTACTCAATTAATTGAAATTGGTTAGTTAAAATTAATTGAAATTAATTAATTGAGGTTAATTGATGAATTAAAATTAATTGATTTATTGAAATTAGTTAATTAAAATTCATTGATCAATTGTAATTCATTAATTAAAATTAATTAATAAAAGATAATTAATTAAAATTAACTAGTTAATTTTAAGTAATTATCGACAAGCAAATTTAAAATTCATGAGCAATTTAAAATCCAAGAGCAAATTTAATTAATTGTTTAATTAATTATATGAGAGCAAACTTAAAATTAAAGAGAGATAATATTAAAAATAATTATATGAGAGCAAACTTAAAATTTATAATCCAGCCCGCTGCCTCAATTTACCGCTCAGCACAAGCCTGCCCCAGCCTTACCCGAACAGGGCCAAGCCAGCCCTGTCACGCGCCTGCAGAGCCGTGTGGGAAGCCCAACCAAAGCCTTCGGTCTGCCTTCGACGTGGTTCAAACCCCGCCCACTTTCCTCTGCGCGCAAAGCCTTCCTGCGTGCTCCGTATACCATGTTGTCCTTAGATAAAACCTGATAAAGTTTATACTTTATTTTATTTAACTAATAACAACTACATATTAAAAGTAATAGTTATTTTAAAAGTTTTTTTTAAAGATAAAAGAAATAAAATTTTATTTAACATTAAATTATTAAATTACTTAATTTAATTTAACAATAAATTATTAAATTATTTAACTTAATTTAATAAAATAAATAATTATAAAATTGTATTATAATTTAAGTTTTAATTTAAATCATTTAATTTTTTTGTTAAATAATTAAATTATAATTTATTTTATTTTATTATAATTTAAGCTATTAAATTCAAAAATTTAAGTTATTTTTTAAAATATAAAATATTTAATTTAAATAATTTAATTTGACAATAAGTTATTAAAATATAACTTAATTTTTTAATTTCCGTCAGAAATCCGTCAGAAATTACGTCGGAAATTTCTTCGAAAAAAAGCGGTCGGAAAAATAATAAAAAAATATGTCGGAAAGTCATTGAAAATTTTCCGTCGAAAATCCGCCGGAATCCGCCAGAATTGCCACGGATTTAATTCCGCCGGAAATTTTGTCGGAAATGAGCTGTTTTCCTGTAGTGTAATCAAGTAATCAACATGTACAACTCAACATTGTATACCAAACACTACCCTCCAAACTCTGAGCAAGAACTCACATAACTCTTAAACACAAAGATGAAAAAAAAAAACAACTCTCAAACACTACTCTCCAAAATCTCCTGTACAAACCCTCTAAACTTTGAAACACCACAAACTGAAACTTTCCAAAGCTCCAAAAGCAAGTTCTCCAAAATAACTCTCTGTGCAAGCTTCAATGCTCCTTGGCCAGCTCTGAAGCAACACGAACTTCAAATACTTGCAAGTAGAGAAACAAAATGATCCAAAATAAATACTAAAGCAAGGAAAAGAACAATTGCTACATTAAACTACGGGTATTGAAAGAAAAAGAGCAGGGTACTGGTGAAAAAAAAGCAGGTACTGAAAACTAAACTACCGTACTGAAAGAAAAGAACTACGGTACCAACGGGCCTAATGCATTCCTCCATGTCAACCATCCAACTTGAATTATCTAATAATATTCTTATCTATTTTACCATCACTTTGAACAATAGAACCGAGATATCTAAAATGTGTACTCTTATTAATAGATCTATTACTATTAAAATTGCATTCCATGTATTTGATTCTAAATCAACTCAAACGAAAACCGTTAAACTCCAAGGTTGACCTCCCTATCTAGTTTTATCAAATATAAGAATATAATCAACAAAAAGCATACACTAGGGTACCTCCTCTTTCAAATGTCTAGTGAGAACATCCATGACCAAAGCAAAAAGATATGGACTTAAAGCTGATCCTTGATATTATCCAACTACAACAACAACAACATCAAGCCTTTATCCCACTACGTGGGGTCGGCTACACGAATCCTTTTTCTCCATTGTTCTATTAAAAGTCAAATTCTCATTTAAATCTAATAAAGAAAGGTCATTTCTAATATTTTCTAACAAAGTCTTTTTAGGTCTACCCCTACCTTTCTTAACATAAGTCAAATCTAATACCTCTATTCTCCTAACCGGGTCATCGGAAGGCCGCCGTTTTATGTGACCAAACCATCTAAGGCGACTCTCTCTAATCTTATCTTCTACTGGAGCTACTCCAACATTTTCACATATATGCTCATTTCGTATCCTATCTCTAAGGGTAAAGGCGTAAAGCCACTCATACACCTGAGCATCCTCTTCTTTGCCACACTTAACTTAGTATTATGCTTCTCTTTTAATGGCCAACATTCCGCACCATAAGGCATTGCAGGCCTCACTACCATCTTATAGAATTCTCCCTTAAGTTTGAGGGGTACATTTCTATCACATAATAAGCCCGATGCATTCCTCCACTTCAACCATCCAACTTGAATTCTGCTGAAGTTATCCAGCTGAAATTGGAAAATACTTGGTCAAATCACATTGTTTTTTAATACATGTAACAACTATTGCATACATATCTTTAATGATTTGAACATAAATATTATTAACTCCTTTTTTTTCTAGAACTTTCCAGAGCACTTTTTTTGAAACTTTATCATATGCTTTCTCTAAATCAATAAATATCATATGTAGATCCTTTTTATTCTCTCTATACTTCTCTATCAAATCTCGCAATAAATATATAGCTTTCATAGTAGACCTACCTGACATGAATCCAAATTAATTTTGAGAAACATTAGTATCATGTCATAACTTATGTGTAATAACTCTCTTATATGGTTTTAATGTATGACACATTAACTTAATTCCTCTATAATTCAAACACTCTTGTGCATCACCTTTATTCTTACAAATAAGAATCAACACATTTCTCTACTCATTTGACATCTTTTTTGTCTTTAATATAATATTGAAAATTTTTGTAAGCCATGAAATTCCTTCGACTCTTAAGCCTTTCCACTCCTCTATTGGAATATCATTAGGTTCAACAGTATTTCACATTTCATTTTGTTTAAAGCCTCTTTAATTTCGATTTTATTAATATGCCGATAGAAACAAAAATATCTATTTTCATTTAAGGTGCTAATGTCACTAAAATCAGCCGTATTTCACAATTTTCTTTGAAAAACTTATCAAAATATCTCATCCATGTTTATTGAATATTCTTTTCTAATAAAAACTCTTTTTGATCTTCATCCTTAATACTCTTCGCTTTAACTAAATCATTATTTCTCCTATATCTTTGCTTGAATAACTTATACATACATTGTTTGCCCTTTTTAATTTCTAATATATTATATAAATCATTAAAAATTAAATTCTTTGTATCGTATATTGCTTTCTTAGACTCCTTGTGGACTACTTTATATTTTTCCCAATTTTTTTGAGCTTATACATCTAGACAATTTTTTATAACAATTTTTTTTTAATCTTTTCTTATACATTTTGATTCTATCATCAATTATTTTTGTTTTACTAATATGATGATAAAATAAAAATCTCTATTTTTATTTACAGTGCTAAGATTACTAAAGTCAATTGTATTCTCACAACCTTTATTGAAAAATTTATCGAATTATCACATTCACATATGTTGAATATTCTCTTCTAAGAAAATAACTTTTTGACCTTCATATTTAATATACTAAAGTAAAACTTTACTCCATTTATCTCTTTGATTGACTAACTTATACATATATTTTTTGTCCTACTTAGTATTTAATCTATTATATAAATTACTGAAAGCTAAATTCTTTTTATCGTATATTGCTTTCATAAGTTCTCCACGGGTCTTTCTATATCTTTTTTTAATTTTTGATCATTTTAAAATGAATTTTTATTGTAAAGCTTCTTTTTTGATCTTTTTTCACATATTTTGATTTCATCATCAACTATTTTTTGCTATTAGGATATTTTCTTTTTAATTATCTAAGCAAATACTTTACAACATTTTTAATATTACCAACTATTTTTTATCACATAATATTAGATTCCTCATAAACAATCTAAATATTGTGATCATGAATTTTACTCATAAAAATATTTTTATTAGTGTTATTTAAATACTTCCATATAAATTTAGGATAATATTTTTCTTTATTTTTTATTTTTCACCCCTTAATCTTAAAATCTAAAAATAATAAGTGATACTATGTACATAAACTTTCTATATGAGTAATTTTATAATTTTTGCAATCTAAATGATCTATTTTTCTTATAAAAATAATCAAATTGAGTTTTACCATATCAGTTCTTATAAACATGAGATGCTTCTTTCTTTTTCTTAAATAAAGTATTAACAATTACAAAATTATAAACTAAGCTAGAGCAAAATTTAATATAGTCTTATCATCTTTATTGGTCGCTCCAAATTCATTGCCACCATAATTGCCTTTGAACTCTTCTATCATTCTGTCAATGCATGTATTTAAATCTGCTCCAACTGAAAACTTTTTCTTCAAGAAGTATCCTTTATATTAATTCTTCTAAGTCATTTCAAAATTTTATTTTTGAATATATATCCAATTTTATAAATACTTGTATAACATTAATAATCTTAACATCATTAACAATCTTTAAAACTTTAATTCTATCTTTAATTCTATTAATTTCAGTAATATTATCTTTCAAACTCTTATTTATAATCACATTTGCAATATTTTTAGTACGACTTTGATTTGAACACTAGAGTTTAAATCTTAAACTATCAATCTCCTTAATTTTTTTTTCAAACCATTTTATTTTTTGAATATATGAAATATTTATCTTACTATGAATCATAATATTTATTAATTTCATTAATTTGCTTGTAAGAGTACTTTTATTCCAAGTTTTTATCTTAATTCTAGTTTTATTGACTAACTTCTTTGCCCACATACATTCATGATGTGAAAACTCTTCTTTCTTAACACTACACTCGGACCCTCGCCCACTTTTTGTTATATTTAGGTAAAACGAGCCGCTTCTAATGAACGCCCTAGGATAACACAATGCATTAAATGACTTATGTCATGATTGTTCAACAATTTTTATGCTCGCTTGTTGGCTACCTAACACAACCTTCAACTTTTCTCATCTAGGGCTTAGGACCCAGTAAAGACAATGGTAATAGCAATGTTAAATGCAAATGATAATAATAATAATGATGATAATGATAATAATCATAATGATGATGATAATAATGATAATCATTATCATAATGATGATGATGATGATGATGATCATAATGTTGATCATAATGATAATGATAATGATGACGATGATGATTTTTTAAACAAATAGTTTTAGGTTTAAAGTAACTTGTTTAATTTTGTTATTTTAGACTTAAAAATTAAAAATATAAATAACCTAAACATTAAATTTAGAGGCTTATGCCTCATTCAAATAGCATTGAATTGAGTCTCACTCTCACTGAGGCACGCATCACGTGTAAGACTATACCACATTTCATTTTCTGTGTGCCTTAAGATAAGGTATGTCTCAAATTAAGGAATTTTAAATCTTGTCACTATTTAGCTATTAATTAGTGCTTTTTAATCTTGTCGTTCCTAGTTCTACTCTTAGCAACATAACTATTGTTCTATGAAAATCATAAAATTGAACAATACATTCTTCTTTGCTACCAAATGAAATTATCCATTATTTTGTAGCATAGCTGATGATAGAAATTGGCTATCGAACAAGTAATTGATTCACTTGAATATAAGAAGAGTAACTGAGATTTCCTATTAGTTTTAATACGTATGAACTCGCTAATGCTTTGTTTTATCCGCCAGAGCAATTTTATGCACGACAAGCAATTTTTGTTTTAAGAAAAACAATGGGTTGAATGCTGTCTTGTAGAACAAAAAAAGAGTATTGTTTTTCTTATGAATGTAGCATATTTTTATAATAAAATATCATATTGTTTTGAATAAATGTCTTGCACTCCCAATTATTTTTTGCTCGACGACCACCTGATACATTAATTTTCCCGATATAAGCAATCAAAAGTACGTCCATCTGCATTTTGTTATGAAAACCTCAATTTACCTTACTGGATTCTGATGCGCTGGTGGAGTGATTATGTGGGTTGCGTTACCTCCATTTATGGATGCTAGCAGGCACCTTTTCTAGTCTTCGATCATAGGTCAATGGCTACGATCCTAAATGCTTTTCATATCACTACACTGGTAGTATAAGCCAAATGGGGACTAAAAATTTACTATGATCATAGGTCCTTATCCCTGTGTCTTAGAAATGAGGTGGGTAGCATTTATCAAAGCATTATTCTGCAAACGTAAACATAATATCAAGATTTTTGAAATAACCCTTTTTCTTCTTCTTTTGATGTTTCAGATTGTTGATGGAAAGGATCTGCTGAATGAAAGGACAGACACTGAGAAGCGATATTTGAAGAAGGTATGTTTTTAAAACTTAATTGTGTCCGAGCATGGAGAGTGATGGTTGATTACATTTACATCAGCTTTTCTTAGCACAAAGAAAATAGGCAAGTAATGTGGGAAGAGAGATGAGTTTTTTTACATGAAAAAAGAGAGATTATGGGGTCTTATCTACTTGAATGACTTTCATTATCTTAAAGTGAAATGCAAGATATGCCCCTAATTTGATTAGTTAGAGAGGGTATTTGTATAATATCCAAGCTATTTCTGGGACATTGATGGCTACATCTTCAAGTTGTAGTTGATGATGGTAATAGTGAAAAACCAAAAGACCATGATTGTGACTAACTATAGGTGGCAACAGCAATGAGTCAAAACAAATGGCTATACTTGATGAGCGATGACTTAGATTTTTCTTGAGGCTGGGGTGTTGTGGTTAAATTGTAGGAAATGACCATGAAGAAATAAATTTAAAGATGACAACTACAAGAGACCCAAAGGAGATTATTGTAGCAGACCCAAAGGCGGAAATAGCAAAATGTCTAAGGATTAGTTGCAGTTGATTGACAGAGTAAAGGGTTGCATAGGGTCCCAAGGTTGTGATAACACTCGCCTATCAGAAACAGCTGGATTGATCATATTGGCAATGGGTGCTACTGGTGACAACCAAGCAAGCAACAGATATTACAAATGGTTGGCAACCGAGGAGATAGCGACCACAAAGTTTGTTGAAGATGGAGGAGGCACTTATCTTCAATATTGGCAGATGTAAAGTCTACTTCCATCATTTTTGTGAGAATCCATGGACTAATATAATCCAAAATTCATCCTGATGAATGATCTAGGGGTTTATTCATAGAATTGCCTGGGGCTTGTTTGGTAATGTTCGGATTTTTATGATGATGTCTGTTTAAAATGAAGAAATGTGATTGATGCAATCTCATAAAATAAATTTCATCAAGATTGGCCTTGCCCTTGGTTGGTGTAGCCGGCTCAATCGAATCCATGCTGACTAGGCGATTGGCTTTGGTTAGCAGCAATCAACAATAACTGCTTTATTTCTAATTAGCTATTACGAAAAATATCAAGAATTCTGCACTGAGTCATGAGTGAAATGGTAGTCGAAGTTTTGCATTTTGAAAAATAGATTGATAGCGAAAGGAAAATTTTGGGGAATTAATCTTCAAGAAGAATATAGAAAACTCCCCCTGCTTTCTAGAAGTGAATTTCACTATAACTAGTTTCCAAAATTGTGTCTGAAAGTTCATTAAGGATTTTAATCCCTTATGAACTAGCCTAAAGCTAACTAAGAGGGGGGTGGAGGTGAATTAGTATTTTAAAAATTTCTCAATAAAAAACACAATCTTAAACCAAACCAAAATTCACCATAAGAAAAATTAAGTGCAGAAAACAGTAATAAAGAACATAGAAATTTATAGTGGTTCAGTCAACTTGACCTATGTCCACTCCCCAGAGCCTCTCCTCCGGGTATTGCACTAAACTCAATGACTCTCCTTTTGCTCTCACAGCAACGCGGAGAAGCCTGTCCAAACCTCCTTTCCACCGACATCGGTGAGGCAGAGAACCAAACTCCTTTTGCTTCATCCTGAAGCAGGCAGAGAACCCGACTCCTTTTGCTTCCTCCTGAAGTAGGCAGAAAACCTCAATCAATTGCTGAAGGAGACCTCTCTAGAACCACCAAGGAACAAGGGACGATGATCGGAGAAGACTCGGATCCTTGCTTGGAGCAACCTTTGTGAAACCCCTCATAAACTCCCTCTCACAAGATCCTCTCTCTCTCCCTTACTCTCCCTCTCCTCTTGGCTCTCTCAGGTCAAGACAGCAGCAAAAGATACAATATTGGGTAAACAAGAGGTCTTATATAGAAGAACTTCAGATGTGCTCTTAATTGCAACAAACCGACATAATCGTCTATGACGATATTCATATCGTTCTTTATGATTTGTTCAAATTATTAAGTATTGTCTAGAACATCGCCTTGAATGCATGTCTGGACGATGGAAAAGTAAACTTATAATCCTGGATGATTTCACGATCGTCCTGGACGATTAGTTCAAAATAACAAATATCGTCCAGCACATCGCGCTGAATGCATGTCTAGACGATGGAAAAATAACTGATCGTCCAAGCCGATTTTTTATCGTCCTAGACGATTAGTGCTAAAACAATACACATCGTCCAGAATATCGTTCTGGTTGTCCAGGAAGAAACTAAGGTTTGTTTAATTGATTGTCCCAGACTATCCTGCGATCGTCCCGGACAATATGATTGAGCAATCAAACCTTAATTGCTTTTCTTAATTACCAAACTAATTTATGCATAATTGCAATGCATCGTCTAGGACGATGTCCAAAAATAAAACATGTCTAAACTAATCTGGCGGCTGATTCTTTTTGAGTTGAGCATATCGTCCCAGACGATGCTAATATCGTCTAGGACGATGTGCTTAATTGCAGCTGCCTTAACCATGATGTCCTAATTAGGGTTTTTATTTTTAACTAATCATCCAAGACGATTTTAGGATCGTCTCGGACGATGTGATCAAAAATAGAAAACTATAAAAATATATAGAATTTTTCCCTGAGTGTGTGTGTGCAAGGTTACTTAGCATTAGGACTCACGTTGTTATAATTGACTCAAGAAAAGATAAAAAAATACTTAATGACGGTTTACAGTTTGACTCAGTCATAATCTACCCAATCTTGAACTAACTTAATTTTTGATTGATCTTGTGGACCTGAAACATTAGTAGACAAGACAGTTGTAGAAAAATAGAAGTGTCAGAAATGTTTGCTATCATCAAAATTATAATTCATGAAATCAGATTCGCAGCAATCTCCCCTTTTTTGATGATGAAAATAAAAAATTTAAGTAGTTTAACACTGAAATTCAAATTTTACTAAAAAGCAAACTAATGGTACAAACAAACACTAAACATAAACAGTACAACAAAACAACATACTACTCCCCTTTTTGACATAACAAAAATGAGGGAACTATAAAAAAATAGAATATAGAACTACTAAAAAAGAAACAAACTCCAACATAGAAAAATAACACAGTAAAAGATAAAAATAAAATAACAAAAAAGAATAAAAATGATAAAAATAACGAAGAACAAAAGTTTTTTTTAATCAAAGCACGAATATGATAAATTTTTCATGTGATTGAATTAAAAATTTGTAAGAATTAATGAGTTAATATCATTGAAATCTAAAAAAATGATTGAACAACTGACCTTGTTAGCCCTAGCTCAGACTTCTCACATGGCAAATCATCCTTTAAAAATAAAGATCTACTCAGAAAAATCAATTGAATAAGAAAAAGCGATCCGTTCAAAACTTAGTTCCAGAAAAATATCTTATAAAATAATATATCAAAGTAATTAGTCACAATCATAAATTTTGAGCACAAGTCTTTGAAAATATCAAGTAACATATAAATTCTTCTAAGATTTAAATGTTTGAAAGAGAAGGAAGCTTGCTTTTTGTGGGCTCATTTTATGCCTCTTATCAATTGATTGACACACTTTGCACATCTTTTGATTGTTGATACACTTTGTGTATCATTCAATTTTTTGGCGGTCATTACGCATTTTTTTATTTTTTCTTCTTTTGGGCTTATTTTATGTCATTGTATTTAATTTTTTTTATAAGCTAGATCTCTTTTGAAACTTTTAAATACTGTAAGTTATGAGAATATCTTCTAGATATTAGAGAAGAAAAACTCACTCTCTAATATCAGGAAGAGTAAACCACAAAGTAGAATCAAATTCATATGATAAATACAACGACAAGATTACGAAAGCTTTAAAGTGATTTAATGACTTTGAACATTATTTATATAAGATAAATTACTGTAGCAAGATAGAAAATATCTCAATTGCAAAGTCCAGTTGTTAATTTGAGATAGACTTTTGTTTAAAAAATAAAATTACACCACTTAAAGAAGTTATAGAAAGGGAAACAATCAACTGTATTTCTCCTTTTAACTGATTTAGAAATGTTAATCATTGACTATAAATTTTCAAAAATAAAAACAAGACAAAATTTCATTTCAACAGTGAACAAAAAGAAGTAAATTAAACCTACAATAATGAAAGCCCGAAAATAATGATAAAATAAACAAACAAAACTAAAGTCAACAAAAAGAAAATAAAACAACAAAAAATAGATCGAAAAATAAAATTCATAATTCATAAAATATTAAGTTCATGTATTTATGTCAATCACATCGAATCTGATCCTTAAGATGCTGAAGATGTCAAAGGCTAGTGATTTAGTAAAAATGTCAGCTAGTTGATTCTCAGTTGCCACATGGTGTAACTCAATGTTTCTTTTGGTCACATGGTCTCTAATAAAGTGATGTCTTATATCAATATCTTTGATCCTTGAATGTTGGATAGGATTCTTAGAGATGTAGATGACACTAGTGTTGTTACCAATGATTGAAATTGTGCTTACAGGTAATTCTAAATCAAGAATTTGTTGCTTCAGCTAAAGAACTTGGGCCACACAACTCCCTAAGATAATGTCCTCAGCTTCAGCAGTGGAAAGCACAACAGAGTTTTGTTTTCTACTGGACCAGGAGACTAAAGACTGTCCTTTGAATTGATGTCTCAGAAGTGCTCTTTCTATTCACCATACATCCTGCAAAATCATAATAAAAATATCCAATAATCTTAAAAGAAGTGTTGTGCCTCGGATACTAGATTCCTAAGTTTTGGGTCCCTCGGAGATATCTAAGGATTCTCTTAACTGCAGTAAGGTGAGATTCTTTAGGATCAGCTTGAAATCTAGCACAGAGACAAATACTAAATACTATATTAGGTCAGCTAGTAGTCAGGTAAAGTAAAGATCCAATCTTTCCTTTGTACTTCTTTTGATCAACAGATTTTTCATTTGGGTTCTTTTCCAACTGAACACTAGAGGTCATGAGAGTATTTATTTGCTTGGCTTTATCAATTTCATATTTTTTTAAGATGTCCTTAATATATTTTGATTGATTTAGAAAGGTTCTATCATCCAATTGTCTTATGCTAAAACTCAAAAAGTAGGACAAATCTTCCATCATACTCTTCTCAAACTCGTTACTCATTATTTTAAAAAATTAATCACATCGCTTTTTATCAAAAGATCCAAAAAGTATATCATCAACATTGATTTGAACAATGAGTAACTCATCTCCTACTTTCTTCAAAAAAAGGGTGGTGTCTATGCTCCCCTTAACAAACTCCCTCTCTAATAAGAATGTGCTAAGCCTCTCATACCAAGCTCTGGGTGCCTATTTTAATCCGTATAAGGCCTTTTTTAATTTGTAAACTTGGATTGAAAATTGAGAACTCTCAAAACCTGGGGTTGTTCTACAAACACATCCTTTTTTATTACCCCATTTAAAAATACATTCTTGACGTCCATTTGAAAAATCTTAAATCCCTTATAACAGGCAAATGATAGTAGCACTTTAATGGCTTTCAATCTAGTTACAGGGGCAAATGTCTCCTCAAAATCAATCACTTCTATCTGGTTGTACTCCTTAGCCATCAATCTCTCCTTATTCCTAACCACCACACCATAATCATTCATCTTATTCTTAAAGACCCATTTGGTTCCAACTACAGTTTGTCCATTTGATCTTTCTACAAGCTCCCAAACATCATTTCTAACAAATTGATTTAATTCTTCTTGTATGGCTAACATCCAAAACTCATCAGACAGGGCTTGATTGATGTTAGTGGGTTCAGTCATTGAGATAAAGACAAAGTGGTTCACTTCCTTCCTAAGTTAATGCCTAGTCTTAACACTTTCAAAATGGTCTCCTAAGATTAGTTATGTAGGATGACTCGAAGAATATCTCCAATCTAAGCAAAGTGTGTCTAGATTCTACCATTTCCTTCAGATTTGTATTTTCTACTCATTGGGTAATCTCATATACTCCTTCAGTGTTTTGGGGCTTTATCCCCTTCTCCAAATTTTCAACACTTTGGATAATTTCTCCAACTTCATCTTCATCCTCAACTTTAGACTTCTTCGGATCAGATTCATCAAACACTAAATGAGTAGTCTCCTCCATCACCAATGTCCTTTTATTAAACACCCTAAAGGATTTCCCAACACTTGAATATCCTAAGAACACTCATTCATCAAATTTTTTGTCAAATTATCCTAAGTGTGACTTCTCATTGTTAAGAATAAATACCTTACAACCAAAGACAGAGGTGGGAAAGGTTGGGTGTCCTACCCTTTAAAATCTCACAGGGTGTTTTATCTAGTTTGACTCTAACATTCACCCTATTCAACACATAACAAGTTGTGTTTACCACTTCAGCCCAAAAGTATTTTGGAAGTGAATACTCAGCAAGCATGGTTCTAGCAGCCTCAACTAAGGTCATGTTCTTCCTTTCAGCTATCCCATTTTGCTGAGGGGTCATAGGAGCTGAAAAGTTGTGGCTTATTTCTTTATCCTCACAAAAGTTTCCAAATTTCTCATTTTCAAACACTCCCCCATGGTAATTATGGATGGTCAAGATCTCACAACCTAGTTTTTTCTGAATCCAAGTGAAAAAGGATCTAAACTCATCAAAAGACTCACTCTTATGAGATAAAAATTTAATCCAAGTGAACCTCGAGTAGTTATCGATAGGGATGTAAGTGAGCCAAGCCGGCTCGTGAGCCGGCTCGAACTCGACTCGTTAACGAGCTCGCGAGCCGAGCTTATCAAGCTTCGAGCTCGAGCCTACAATCGAGCTCGAATGATTAACGAGCTCGAGTTCAAGCTCAGCCTGACTCGACTCGAAAGCTTATCAAGCTACTCGATATAATTATATATATAATTATATATATTATATTTATAATATTAATTATATATATAATAATACCCATCACATGCATTGGTGCTTCTCAAACGAGCTCGATCTCGAGCTCGAGCTTTTCAAACGAGCTCGAGCTTGATATTTTCTAAGCGAGTCGAGCTCGAGCCCACTAATCGAGCTCGATCTCGATCTCGAGCTCGAGCTCATTAAGGACTAAACGAGCCAGGCTTGATAAGGTAAATACTCAACTCGACTCAACTCGTTTACACCCCTAGTCATCGACAATCACAAATCCATAGACTTTCCCTCCCAAGCTGACAGTGCTAATGGGTCCAAACAAATCCATGTGAAGGACTTCTGAAGGTCTAGAGGTGCTAATATCCTTAATGGAGTGGAAAGAGAATTAGACTTGCTTCCCTAGTTGGCAGGTATCACATAGGTGATCTTTAGAGAACTTAAGCTTGTGGACACCTCTAGCTAGGTCATTTTGGGTCACTTTCCTAAATGTTTTCATAATGACATGACATAATCTTCTGTGCCATAATCACGACTCATCAATAATAATTTTTAAGCAAAATGAAACAGTGTATTCAATATTATTTAAATCAAACATATAAACGTTGTTGATTCGCTTTTCCTACCAAACAGTATTGTTATTCAAACTAATAATGCATGTATTTGCCAAAAAATTTATGATGAAGCCCTTATCGCACAGCTGATTGATGCTTAGCTAGTTGTGTTTCAGTTCATCTACAAGCAAAACATTTTCAATCATAAGATTCTTGGAGTTTCCGATTATACATGCACCCACCACTTTCCTGGTGGTGTTGTCTCAAAGAGTGACCTTGCCTCCAACCTGGTCTCTAGCGAAACGAATTAGTTGGCATCTCCAGTCATGTGTCGTGAGCATCCGTTGTCCAAGTACCACATGCTCTTACGAGGCCTTTTGTGAGAGCAAGCCTCTTCTTGGTCAGATTGACCAAGATGATCGTCCGTCATCAAGCACAAGTTTGTAGTCTCCTCCTCAGCTTCAGTCTCAGAGGAATCAGATGCAGAATCTGCCCAGAACGCCTTTTGGAACCGCTTCTTATCCTTGTCTTTTCTGAACTTGGGTTTCTTCTCATCCTTCTCCTTGTTTGGGTGAGCCTTAAGTGTATGACAATCAGCTCGTATATGTCCTGACTTCCTGCATTCAAAACAAACCATATTAGAACCATTAAAATTTTTGCTATCTTTACCTTTTTTTCCAGTTTTGATGGTGCTGGTGATTTTTCCTTAGAAAATTTTTGAATGGTCTAGTGATTAAGGCAACATCATCGCTTCAGATCCGGAAGAATTAGTATCCATATCGTTAGCTTTCAGAGTCGCAGTTTTCTCCTTTTTCTCTTCTGCATCAAGTTGCCTTTGGTTCATCTCTTGCTCGTAAGCAATGAGTGATCTAAGTAAGTTATCAATAGAATAAGTATTCAAATCCTTAGATTCACTTTTGCAGTAATCTTAGCATTAAAGGAAGAAGGCAAGCATCTCAAAATTTTATTCACTTTTTCATAGTTAGTTATCTCTCTTCCTAAGGCATACAATGAGGTGATAATTTGAGTAAAACTAGTATACATGTCAAAAATCGATTTATTAGGTCGCATACGAAAAAGTTTGTAGTCATACAATAAAATATTCAACCTAGATTGCTTAACTTCATTTATTCCTTTATTAGTAATACACAATCTATCCTAAATTTCTTTACTGGTAGCACAAGTTGAAACACGCATGTAATCTTCCGATTTCAAAGCATAGAAAAAATAGTTCAAGCATTTTGCATTAAGTTGTGCCAAATCCCTATCATTAAAAGTCCCATTCAGTAAAAGGAAGTTCAGTTTTAATGCCATTAATTTCACATGACGGAGATGAATAATCTTCTTTAACAAGCATTCACATACGATAGTCAATCGATTGTAAAAACATAGACATGCGAGTTTTCCAAAAATCAAAAGGAATATTGTCAAATAAAGGTGATCGGTTAATAGAATACCCTTCCACAGTATTACGATTACTGGAGTTAGCCATGTATCAAAATTCAAAATTTTTCAAAAACTTGATTTTATGAATCCCGCTCTAATACCACTTGAAAGTTCGTTAAGGATGTTAATCCCTTATGAACTAGCCCAAAGCTAACTAAGAGGGGGGGGGGGGGTGAATTCGTATTTTAAAAATTTCTTAATTAAAAGCACAATCTTAAACAAAACCAAAATTCATCACAAGAAAAACTAAGTGTGGAAATTAAATGTGAAAAACAGTAAGAAAGAACACACAAAAATTTATAATGGTTCGGTGAACTTGACCTACGTTCTCTCCCCGGAGCCTCTCTTCAGGGGTATTGCATTAAACTCAGTGACTCTCCTTTTGCTCCCACAGCAACGCGAAGAATCCTATACAAACCTCCTTTCTATCGACATCGGTGAGGCAGAGCTTCCAACTTCTTTTGCTTCGTCCTTAAGTAGGCAGAGAACCCGACTCCTTTTGCTTCCTCCTGAAGCAGGCAGAGAACCTCGATCAATTGCTGAAGTAGACCTCTCTAGAACCACCAAGGAATAAAGGACGGCTACCAGAGAAGACGACTTGGATCTTTGCTTGGAGCAACCTTTGTGAAACCCCTCATAAACTCCCCCTCACAAGATCCTCTCTCTTTCTCCCTTACTTTCCCTCTCCTCTTGACTCTCTCAGGTCAAGACAACAGCAAAATATACAATCTTGGGTAAACAAGTGGTCTTATATAGAAGAGCTTCGGATTTGCTTCTTAATTGCAACAAACCGACATAATTGTCCAGGACGATATTGTATGATTAGTTCAAATTGTTGAGTATATCGCCCTAAATGCATGTTTGGACGATGGAAAAGTAAACTGATCGTCCATGACGATTTCACAATCGTCCTGGATGATTAGTTCAAAATGACAAATATCGTCCAACACATTGCCCTGAATGCATATCTGAACGATGAAAAAATAACTGATCGTCCAGGCCGATTTTATATCGTCCCGGACGATTAGTGCAAAAATAATACACATCGTCCAGAACATCATTCTGGTCATCCAGGAAGAAACTAATGTTTGTTTAACTGATCGTCCCGGACGATCCTGCGATCGTCCCGGACGATCCTGCGATCGTCCCGGACGATATGATTGAGCAATCAAACCTTAATTGCTTTCCTTAATCACCAAACTAATTTAGACATAATTACAATGCATCGTCCAGGACGATGTCCTGGACAATGTCCTGGACGATGTCCAAAAATAAAACACGCCTAAACTAATCTGCCGGCTGATTCTTTCTGATTTGAGCCTATAGTCCCGAACGATGCTAATATCGTCTAGGACAATGTGCTTAATTGCGCTGCCTTAATCAGGATGCCCTAATTAGGATTTCTGTTTTTAACTGATCGTCCAGGACGATTTTAGGATCGTCCCGGATGATGTGATCAAAAATAAAAAACTCTAAAAACAGACATAATTTTTTCCTGAGTGTGTGTGCAAGGTTACTTAGCAACATGACCCACGTTGTTACGATTGACTCAATAAAAGGTAAAAAATACTTAACGACGTTTTACAGTTTGACTCAGTCCTAATCTACCCAATACTGAGCTGACTTGATTTGCATTTGATCTTGTGGATCTGAAATGTTAGTAGGCAAGACAGTTGTAGAAAAACAGAAATGTCAAAAATGTTTGTTATCATCAAAATTATAATTCTTTAAATCAGATTCGCAACATTGTCCTATAAAAGTCATATTGAGTTGGGGGAGATCCACAAAATCTAAGAATTATTATGCATGAACATGCTTGTTAATGGCGAATAGCGCATCATAGCACAAAGTTTCTCAGGGAGTCGTAGCACACAACACATAGTGCGTTGCACGTTATTTTAAATATGGTGCAAATTATTAAAAATTTATGAATAAAAGTGGTAATAAAGATAAAATGTGTACATTATAAATTTTGAATAGAAAAATACAATTTAGAAAAGTGAAATTTCTATTAAGTAGCAAATTTCCCATGCATCACTTCTCCTTCGCATGTACATCGCTAGACCTAGTTGGCCCAAAGTTAAACTCAATTGCTGTTTTCCTTTGCTGTAGCCTATCATGAGTGAAGTTTCGTAGCCCTTCTCTCATTCTCCATTCCCTAAGCTGATGCCTAACTGTATCGTCTCCTCAAGCAGCTGATCGACAACTCACGAAGTTTACTAGTGAACCCACCATGCGAAACTAGGGTTGCTCCGAGTAATTGAGTAAGAAGCAGAACAAAGATGTTGTTAGTCAATATCTACAACCTTAGCTGAAATGGAACTAATTTTTAGGTTGTCTGAATGCTTGAACGTTACTATTGTTATTTATAATTTGATTGCTTCACCAAGTGTTGTGGTGTTTGTAAATGTATATCTTAATGTTAGCGATAATTTATTCTGTCTATTTTCTCAATATTTAATGGAATTATCAGGATTTCAAAAGTTTAATATTTTACTAAGTAATAATTAATTGGATATTAATATATAATACAAGATTTTGAAAACCGGACCAATTCAACCGGTTGAACCGTGAACTGGTCGGTTGGTCGGTTTTCAATAATCGATTTGGAAATTAATCAGGAATGAACAAGAAAATTGGTACCAGTTTCAAAACACTAGGCAGTTCAAATCACTGAAATCAGATGCATTTCTCCCGTTCTAGTCCCATATTCCTTCACCAAAATGACACAAAGCTGCCCTAAATGCTCGAAAGCGCCAACGTCTCTTGCCATTGTAGCAACTCCTCTCCAACATTGCACTACTGTGAGTTCTCCTCGCATTCACTACTCAGCTACCGAACTTTGCGATGTAATATTTCTTCTCAGAGAAGTTGTTGGGAGATTGGTACAACAGATGCTGGGGTTTCGACCAAGATGAGAAGGGGCTCGGAGGTTGAGAATTGACAATGGCTTTGAGTTTGCGGCAGTGGAGAAGGCTCTGTTAAAGTAGGGGGAGCAGGAGAAAGTAGAGAGATGGTCTGGTTTGGTGACCTCGATAGCAAGAAAGGGAGTTTTTTAATTTTTTTTGTTTATTCAAATGGGCGACTGAGAAGATATGAACTGTAGTGGGTAGGGAGGTAGTAGAATTGTCAGAGATTTGAGTGGATTTTGTTAGGTGATAAGGTTGGGAGATGGACAAGTAGGTTTAAATGATGATAATGTTTAATTTTTTTGTTATATATTTATAAATAAATGTCATTATTATAAATTTAAATATAATATGTATTTATTACATCATCCAGTTTGACCGGTCGAACCTTGAACCTGTCCTTTTGGTTCGTTGTTTGGTCTTATTTTCACAACCTTAATATAATAGTTATTATTTAATTAACCTAATTAAGGTAGATAAAAAATTGTAAATTAGAAATAGTAATATCAATCATGTAATTTGATACAAATAAATTAATCTTAATAATTAATGTTAATAAATTACAAGTATTAACTTAAGCAATATTTAATAAATGAGAAAAATCCCCAAACTTTTCTTTTATGCCCAATTTAGTTACAGAGTATCACTTTTCCCTAATTTAATCCCTTGACTATATAAAATATATCCGAAATAGTTTCTCATATTATAATTATGATATAAGCCTTTATAAAATTGATCTCTATTTTTCTCAAAAGGATCATTTTGGATAAATTTTGTATAGTTGATGGACTAAATTGCACCAATGTTATACTCTGGGACTAAATGATCATATACGAATAGTCGTAGGACAATTTTAAAATTTAACCTTTTAGTAAATTATTAATTAATAATATACTATATTCATATACATTCTTAAATCCCAAAAAAAGTATCAAAATAGCTTTAATGTTCAATCTAGTAAATTAGATTCGATGTTGGCTATTTGTTTGTGACTGCTCATCAATGTAGCTGTGTAATATATTTTAATTTCATCATCAATAATAATTATTAAAATATTATTTGAGCAACAGACTTAAATTTGAAATGAGTCAAACAACATATCAAGGTTTAATAGGATTTAATCTTTGTCATGACAAATAAATTTTTAGGATTTAACTGCCTTAGGATTTATTAAATTTGGATTTATTGAATTTACTAAATCCTACTTGAGTTAAATTCTGCTTGCAACTAAACAACCCCTAATTTTAGTATCAAAAGTGAAAGCGGGTATCCTTATTGAAGCCTTGTCAAGCCATTCTCATTTATAGTTTAGTGAGAGCGAGAGTGTGTGGCATTCTCCATATCATAGGAGAACGAAGCCGACAGAGAGATGGAGGGATCCAACATGAGAGACTTCTCATGTTAATACCCTAGAGTTGAAGTTGAAGCTGATAGAGGAAGGACGTCTAGTTCGATGCTCTAGAGTTGAAGCCAAATTTGGGTGAGGGAAGGATGTTCGATTTGATGCCCTAGAGTTGAAGCCAAAGCCGAGACAAATATTCAAAAACTATTCAATGTGCTAGTAAACTTTAATAAATATTTAATAGAGATGATATAACATTCATAAATATATGATAAATAATATAAATATTAATATTATATCCTAAATTATGAAAATGAAAATTTCATGTGCTATGGGGGCTTGCGCTCAGCTATTGCCCATGCATGAAGCAGATAGTGTGTGCCATTTTCACCCCACTCTATACTGCGTTATGCTTTATGGTCTACATTATTTTACACTTTCGACGTGTATGTGCATTAATGAGCGCTTGGCCATGGCTAAACCAATGTGGCTATTTTTGGTGGGATAATGAGCGATGGCGAGGAAGGTGTTTGCTTCATAGGTTTATCCCTTTACATGGTGCACCAATACATGGAAGGAGTTGATTGGCCCATTTTGCCATGTTTGGCCTGATTTGGGCTGTTTTAACTTGAATAGTCTTCTATTCAATCAGTTCGAGCATCAGTACACTCAACTTGGCTTGACCTTCTTGTTAATGAACACAAATGATTGATTTGAGGCCACCTATGGTTTTGTGTAAAACATTATTGGTGAGTTGAATACGTTCAGTGTACACGTCACACCTTATTATCTTATGCTTTAATGATCTATCCTCTAAATTAAAAAAAAAAAAAAAAAAAAACTAATACGAACCTTGTTTATTTGCTTTGACATTTAAAATTTACAGAAGCCTGAATCTTGGAGGCTTGCTTGTCAGACTATCGTAGGAAACAAAGAAAACTCTGGAAAGGTATGCGTACATTCTCCGTTTTCACATGTCTATAACTAACTTTTATTTATAAAAAAAAAAAAACTAACTTTTATTTTGAATAGCAACGTTCTTATTTGATGGCACCTAAATTCTATTTTGTTCAACTATTTGAGATAGTATTCTCAACCTCTCCTTTCTTCATTTGGTGACAGTGATTCAATCAGAAATTTAAAAAAATTAAACGTTGTTGACAAAACCTTTATTTGATCCGACTAAAACTCTTCCATTGAGTATTCTCTAGTTAATTCACAAATTGATTGATAATCCGTATAAGAAATTTCCTCAAGAAATACAAATACCCCATTCTAACCATTTATGTCAAAAGACTGAAAAATAACAGATATATATTTCCAACTTTGCTTTCAGGTTATTGTCCAAAGACTACCACAGTGGAAGAAGTGACAATAAAATTCAAGTTCTTAAGCTGCACAGTAAATAGGTATCTGAAATATGCTTGATGAAAAGATTGCATATTCCAAAATTACTTTCTGACCTTAGCAAACCTTGTCTAGGAGCTTACCATATCAGCTAAATGATTTATTTAATGCTTTGATTGTAAATTTGTAGTCAATTGGATTATTTACTTCAATATCCTAAAAGCCCAAATTCTTCTCTTGCAATAAGATACACACATTGGAACAAGAATAATAACATGGAACGATTCATTTTTGCCAACACTTTTGCAATCATAAATGGTTGATTATTTAAAAACAGTAAACATGGTAAGCTGCTTCTTGGAATCACTACTGGCATTTTAAACTACAATAAATACTGATTTTTTATCAAATAAATTTTGAAAATTGCAATTAAAAGTAATGCTTATGGTCACATTTTCTAATCATAGCTGCTTTTGTTGAAGTAAAAAAAAAACATTCACATTTCATTATAAAATTATAGTTAAATACTTGTCTTTAGTGCTATGGCACTTTTTGTTACACAAATGCTATTTTTATTTACACAAATATTATTAAAGTTTTAAGTAACTTGTCAAAAGGTATTTATAGTTACTATGTGTTAGTATTGGCCGTATTGGAGATCCTAGAAGAATGCAGAGCGGGAGATCAGGTCTCATATACAAAGCTGATTATAGATCATGTCAATCATCTGCCACTCATAATTCTCTCCCTCTCCCTCTCCCTCTCTTACTTTCTTCCCCAGTAAGACAAAAAAAAAAAAAAAATAATGGAGTGGGGATGGCTTGGTTGGAGGATATATATATATATATATATATATATATATAATATCATTCAATGTTTGGTGCTATGACGCCACATGCCACAACACACCTGTGTTGCATGTAGAATTTCTAGTTACCGTAGAATAGAGAATTGAGCATCGCCATGCTTGCCAACTCAGCACTGCAATGCTGATGACCAAATTTCAGATTTTTAAATTAATTCATTTTATGGTTCAGGGGCATTACGTATAAGGTATGCAAGAGCTATTACTTGTGTTCAAACACAAGGTGGATTGACCAAATATTTCCCTATTTCAGTTGGGTTACATCAAGGATCAGCCTTAAGCCCATATCTTTGTGCTTTAGTCATGGATGTTCTCACTAGACATTTGCAAGATGATGTACCTTGGTGTATGCTTTTTGCTGATGATATTCTTCTTGTTGATAAGACTAGAGAGGGAGTTGAAGGTAAACTTGAATTATGGAGGTCAACCTTAGAGTCTAAAAGGTTTTCGCTTGAGTAGATCTAAAACAGAATATATGGAGTGTAATTCTAGTAGTAATAGACTTAGTGAGGGGATTATGACTTTGGGCGATCAAGTCATTCATAAGAGTACACGTTTTAGATATCTTGGATCTATTGTTCAGAGTGATGGTGAAATAGATGGGGATATTATCAGCAGAATTCAAGTTGGATGGTTGAAGTGGAGGAATGCATCGGGCTTGTTATGTGATAGAAATGTACCCCTCAAACTTAAGGGAAAATTCTATAAGATGGTAGTGAGGTTTGCAATGCTTTATGGTGCCGAATGTTGGCCATTAAAAGAGAAGCATAATACTAAGTTAAGTGTGGCAGAGATGTGAATGCTCAGGTGGATGAGTGGCTTTACCCTTAGAGATAGGATACGAAATGAGCATATATGTGAAAAGGTTGGAGTTGCTCCAGTAGAAGATAAGATTAGAGAGAGTCGCCTTAGATGGTTCGGTCACATAAAACGGCGGCCTTCCGATGACCCGGTTAGGAGAGTAGAGGTATTAGATTTGTCTTATGTTAAGAAAGGTAGGGATAGACCTAAAAAGACTTGGTTAGAAAATATTAGGAATGACCTTTCTTTATTAGATTTAAACGAGAATTTGACTTTTAATAGGACACAATGGAGAAAAAGGATTCATGTAGCCGACCCCACGTAGTAGGATAAAGGCTTGTTGTTGTTGTTGTTGTTGTTGGGCATTACGTATAAGGGCTTGAATAAATGAATTGTGTTATGTACAATGAGACATAGGGGCTTGACCCTATAAATGTGAAGTGTAACATGCACCATCCTAAAATTTAGGTAATTGATTTACTCTGAGTTTGACTCTTTATTTTGAGTCATATAGTATTAAATTAATCTTAGATAAGCCTAGAAGTTGAATTGGGACAGAGAAAATGCAAGTTACCAAAATGACTAGGAGAGTGTTGCGGCGCTGGGGACACTAGTACTATGGCAACGAGCACTCTGTTTGAGAGGTGGATTTAGGGAGGCGCTGGGTGGTGCTATTATGGTGCCAAGCTCTCTATTTGTGAGATTTTGAGAGAATCTGAATGATTTAGGGCAGCACATTGGCGTTGGGGATGCTAGTGCTGTGGTGCCAGGTCAAAATGAGTGTTTTCAAAATGATATATATCTTAATCCATTTGCAAAATCCCTCATCCCATCCATCCTTTTTGAAGAAGAGGAGAGGAGGAAAAAGAGGAGAGAGAAAGAAGAGGATAGGGTTTGGAGACCAAAATTAAAAAATTATCTATTCAACTAGCTAAAGAAATTATTAGATTCGAGGTAGGTAACCTATGCTCTTTTCTGTGATTTAAAATTTCACTATTCTTATAAAAAGATATGATAAAAAAAATGCATTTTCTTGGATTTAAGAAAATTTTTACAGCACAATTTTTAGTGTAATACTTTACACTTTGTTTTGAACAAATTGATTATAAGAATACAAATTTTCACTGATTGGTTTGTCCGGTATGGATTTCTGAGAATATTGGATACATGTGTCATTTTTAAACCTTGGTGTAGTTGACAAAATGTTAAATTGATATTTTAAATTTGTCTCTGTAAAATTTATATTATTCTGAAAAATTTGAGCGGACGTCTGAAAGTTGGGGGAATTCTAGCAAGAACTAGATATTTTTGGATATACATGCTTCAATTCTTTAGTTATACATTGCATATGCTTCATTGTACATTTCATGATATTTTGGAGTTTTGTTATGAAATGAAAAGTGTAATTTGTACTCTATGCTTAGGCTCAATACAAATATATATATGCTTTGTATTACTCTGCTTTATTCTGGCTCTGCAATGGCTTTGTGTTAAAAATACCCTGCTCTGTTCTAGTTCTTCTTCACACCTGTTTAAGGTAGGTGAGAGGTGGAAAAAGGGGAGTTACAAGCAGGCATTGATACATATGTTTTTTTTGCATCCATATTAGCATGTGAGTTTAAGTTATCCTTTTGCCATGCTCTATAAAGTATAAATCTTGTTTTGTTATAAGCTAGAATAAAAATATAAATCTATGTTATTTTGCTTATTTTAATTATAATTTGTGAATTTAATTTTGCTATGGAGAAATGTTGGCCTTTTGAGTCCAATACTCATTTTGTTGTTTAAAATATTTTAGGAAAAGTGGAAGACCTGGTCGAGTAAGTTGATTTTGATAGAGTAGGAGTTTTGGGTTTGTAAGGTACATATTATTTTGTTATTTCAAAATTCATTTTGGCATATTGTTGAAATAAATGTATTTTGAACTATTATTTTGGAAATTCTAGATAAAATGAAATTCTAAAAAGAAGTTTTGTATCTCCTGATATTGTATTTTTTTTTTATTGGATGATTGGATTGCTCTAGAAGGTAAGGCTATCATTGGGGGTTTAGAAAGATTCTAGACAATGTTGGTTAAAATCCTCTCTTAGATTATGGGGTGTTACAAAATGGCATCAGAATAGCAGTTGGCAGGATTTAATCATTACTAGACTGCAGAAAATTATTTGTAAGTTTAAAGAAAAATTTTAGGTAATTTAATGTTAATTTCTATATGATTCTCCATGTTATTGAGTTTATTATTGATCCTCTTTTATTTTGAATAGTTGAAAGTTTTATTGTAAACGGACTCCTAAGACCCAGAAGCAGCGGATAGACAGAGTTCCAGAGCTGCTACAGCTCACAATATTTCCCCTTTAGTAACATCAGATTCAATGTTGCAGTTTGCTGGGATGGTAGCACAGGTAATGGTAGAAGACCATAGTAAGATGTCAGGTGTGAGGGGAGATGAGATAGATCTTCATTTGTAATTATTTCTAAGATTGAAGTCTTTCCATTTTCAAAGAGCTATAGAACCTTGGGCTCAGAAGATTGGTTAATGAGGCTCGAGAAATCATTTAAAAAGCTTGCAGTGCCCTAAGGGCAAAAAAATACTCTTGGCGGTGTTTCTCTTGGATGGAGAAGTTGAGCACATGTGGGTAGGGCCATAAGCGGGAGAAATTTCAGGGTAATGCAAATGTTGAGATTTCTTAGGGAGAATTTATGGAGATCTATAGAGATTGATTTGTGTTTCCGTCTGTGAGACAATATATGCAAGAACAATTCTTGAGGATGGTTCATGGTAGCAAGTTTGTAATGCAATGTGAAGCAGAGTTTACATCCCTAACCAGGTATACTCGTTAATTCGGTTAGTACTCTGGAAGAGAAATGTTACCATTTTTTGAGAGCATTGAGAGATAGTTTGAGGCATTCACTAGTACCATTTCATATTCATGATTTTTCTGAGTTGGTGGAGTGAGTCAGATTAGTAGAGAATGATTTGATGCCTACTCAAAAGACGTGGGATGTGAGTAGAAAAAGATTTTTTTAGGGGAACCCTCTAAGAGTGTAGTCAGCGGAAAGAAGTCCAGGTTTGATGGTGGAGAATCCAGGAAGGGTCAGCAATCTCTATTAGTACATGTGGATTTGTATCTATTAGTAATATCCTAATGTGTGGATATTGTGGTAGGAGGCATTTTGGTATGTGTTATCGTTATATAGATCAGTGTTTCCACTATGGCCAATCTGACACAAGGTGGCTCGATGTCCCCATAATGCACTAGAGGGTTGATCCAAGGCTGTATGGAGTTAGATATCATCGTTAGTAATAGCTTTGTCTATTGTTATTAGTGAGGGATCATCAACTTGGAGCAAGAGCAAATTCAATGGAAGGCAGTTAGCGATGTAGAGGGAGTTTATGGAAGTTGGTAGCGCTCTTTTAGTACTGCCCCAAGTTTACAGTCTGACTTAGCATGAGATAAAAGAGGTTCTAGACGTGCTGACAGGTATGATATGTTTCTAAACAACCTTATCATATTCTTTTTTACTTTTGGTGCTAGTCATTTCTTCATATATAAGCATGTTCTAGATTATTTAAGTTTAGTCCCTTACTATGTTATCTCAATAATTATCTGTTATGATACTGACTGGAGATTTGATTCTTACTAGTAAAGTCTGTGCATGAGAGATTGAGATTTTTGGTAAAAAGTTAGCATTGGAACTAATTGTATGACCTTTGAGGGAATTTGATATTTTAGTTAGAATGGATTAGTTGAGCAAGTATGAAGCTCATATTGATCGCAACAAGTAGCGGGTGTGTTTATGTGTGGACGAGGAGGTATTATACTTTTAGTGTGTCAAAAGTATTTTATCTTATCCGATTTCTATATTGCAAGTGGATAAGGTCTGGGATGGCTTTTGTTGGCTTTTTTTGGTGGGAAGTAAGATTACATATTGTACATCCTTTTAGAACAAGTGTTGTAGAAGTCATAATACTTAATGTGGCGGTCATATTGCCACATGCGACCAAGAAGAATTTGGCACGCATCCATTGGAATGACATCACAATGAAATTGTTTCTGAAACCTGTTTCCAATAGAAAATGACATGAGACATTGCTTACTTATAATGATTTTATTACCTTTTTTTAGCCATGTGAGTTGGTATGGTTTTGGATGAGGTGAGGTAGACAATCCCAATCTTTCTACCATAAGAGTGAAAATCACATTCTTGCAACTTCCTCAATCGATCACCAAGTTACATACCTTACCTTAAATAATTCATCGTGTGCGAAAGATATTATGTCGTAATCATTTTCTTGATCATACTCAGTGTTTTAGGAGTATTTTTAGCTTGGTGACTTTAGTGGCCTTAACACTCTAAATGAAAATAGAGATTTTTGTTTTCATCGACGTATTACTAAAATTGAAGTTAGAGAGGCTTTAAAGAAAATGAAGTGTGGAAAAATTGTTGCACCTGATGATATTTCAATAGAGGTGTGGAAATGCTTAGGAGATGAAGGAATTTCTTGGTTTGCTAAGCTTTTTAATATTATTTTAAAGACTTATAAAGATGCCAAATATGTGGAGAATCAGTGTGTTGATTCCTATTTTTAAGAATAAATGTGATGCATAAAATTGTGCAAATTATAGAGGAATTAAGTTGATGTGTCATACTTTAAAATAATGGGAGAGAGTTATGGAGCATAGGTTTGATACTAATGTTTTTCAAAATCAATTTGGATTCATGCTGAGTAGGTATACTATGGAAGCCATACATTTTTTGAGAGGTTTGATGGAGAAGTATATAGAGGAAAAGAAGAAGATCTTCATATGATATTTATTGATTTAGATAAAACATATGATAAAGTTCCAAGAGAAGTGCTATAGAGAGTTCTAAAAAAGAAAGAGATTAATAATGCATATATTCAAGTTATTAGGGATATGTATGCTAAAGCTGTTACATGTTTCGAACACAAGGTAGTTCGACCAACTATTTTCCAATTTCAGCTGGATTACATCAAGGATCAGCCTTAAGCTCATATCTTCTTGCTTTAATTATGGATGTTCTTACTAGAGATTTGCTAGAGGATGTTCCCTCGTGTATGCTTTTTGCTGATGATATTCTTCTTATTGATAAAACTAAAGAGGGAGTTGAAGGTAAACTTGAATTATGAAGGTCAACCTTAGAGTCTAAAGGTTTTTGTTTGAGTGGATCTAAAATCAAATACATTGAGTGTAATTTTAGTAATAATAGATCTAGTGGGGGGGTTTGTGACTTGAGCGATCAAGTCATTAATAAGAGTGCACATTTTATATATCTTGGGTCTATTTTTCAGAGTGATGGTGAAATAGATGATGATATTATTAATAAATTTCAACTTAGAATAGATGAAGTGGAGGAATGCATTGGGCTTGTTGTGTGATAGAAAAGAACCATGCAAACTTAAGGGAAAATTCTATAAGATGACAGTTAGACTTGCAATGCTTTATGGCACAAAATATTGGCCATTAAAAGAGAAACATAATATTAAGTTAAGTGTTGCAGAGATGAGGATGCTCAGGTGGATGAGTTTTTTTACTCTTAGAGACGGGATACAAAATGAGCATACACGTGAAAAGGTTGGAGTAGTTCCAATGGCAGATAAGATTAGAGAGAGTCGCCTTAGATGGAATGGTCACATAAAGTAACGTCCTTCCGATGAATCGGTTAGGAGAGTAGATGTATTAGATTTAACCTATGTTAAGAAAGGTAGAGGTAGACCTAAAAATACTTGGTTAGAACATATTAGAAATGACATTTCTTTATAAGATCTAAATGAGAATTTGACTCTTAACCGGACACAAGGGAGAAAATAGATTCATGTAGCCGACCCCATGTAGTGGGATAAAGGCTTGATGTTGTTGTCCTTGTTGTACTCAATGTTTAAGAGTCATCATACTATCAACAACTCTCCTTCATCTACTACAAAGATTTGTTCTTCCATGGCTTTATTTACTTTTGGTTCGTTCAAAGCAATGACTTCTTCCACAAGGGTCATAACGCAGCATGAAGGATAGTTTGCTGCAATATGCCCAAAACCATGACACTTGAAACATGGTTTCTGGTGTGGTTATTGAGGTAGGAGGTGGCCCTGTTGTTTTAGTAGTAGGATTTCTGATGTTTTCTAATTGTCGGCTCATCACAGGGTTAGGGGCTAGAGGTGAGCTTGATCATGTGTGTCGGTTGTAGGTGTTCTTGCTAGTCTTTTGTTATTTTTATACCTTGATAGACAAGTTGATGACATCTATGAAGGTCCAATAAGGTTATAATTGCACGATGTTAGCAATGGAGGGGGTTTAATTCTCTAAGAAATTGAGCGATTGTGCTTACTATATTCAATTAAGGACATTACATGTAGACTTAATACTGCATTAGATGTTATTATAGAAAGAATCATACAGAGAAAGTGAGATTCAGAGGTTGAGGAGCCAATTTCACCCATCGAGCTAGTTGAGGAAGTTGTTTTTCTTAAGGTAGGTTATCGATACCTTACTTCATATTTCAATTTTGACACTTGTGTGGGTATTTTTGATATATTTTTATTTTGTTTGAAATTTTGTAAGAATTTAGGAAGTTTTCATCTTATAACTTTTGGAATACGTAACATAATGGAATACTCTAATCATGTTGATAGGAAAAATTAAAATTTCTAGTAGATCTTTTGTATGTAAGATGTTTAAAATATTTTAGCGGATATATTGATTCTAATAGAAGTTGCAATAGAACAGTAAAAGTTTTCAAATGTTGTTGTGAATATTGTGTATGGACGAATTTCAAATTTATTGATATTATATGTGCTGGTAGCTACTGTTTATATTTTATTTGCATTCAAGTGGAGGTATAAGGGCTTATTCACTTATGTGAAATTCCATCTATACGTATGATACACTTGAACATATATGAATTAATCAAGTGAAGGTATTAAGTGCAAGTGGAGGTACAAGAATGCATCATGAAATGTGATCAAGTGAAGATATAAGTGGATGTGGAGGTGCAAGGAGACATCAGAAAATGTGATAAGGTGGAGGTATAAGTGGAAGTAGAGGCATAAGGAGGTATTAAGAAATGTGTTACTTATTTGAATATGAAGTTCTTAAATGTTATTTTATTTTATGTCATATTATTTCATATTGATATCATGTTCAAGTAAATGCTTGCGTGCATTATGGTCATTTTTATGATATATTATACTCTACTTATACATGTGGAAGATTTGCTATATCTCTGCTAATATGTTGAAAGTAAGTGTATTATTTTAACAATTCAAGTTAGTATATACATAGTGGGTTGTGTGAGAGAAATTGTCATTGGCATGCTATCAGTCATTCTTTTGATGGAATGAAATGAACTATGATTAAAATGTGCGTTTAATGTTATTTGATGATATTAAAAGGCTTTGTGTTGTGGGAAAAAAAAAATCCTTCCAACTTAGATTACGGCTCATCCTAAGACGTAGAAGCCCTTGGTTTTGGGGGGTTCCTACCTTGATGGAGCATTGGAATCATACGGGAATAAGCTAAGGGCTTTTGGGGGGTTCCTACCTTGATGGAGCATTGGAATCATACGGGAATAAGCTTTCTACAAGTTCTTAGGTGACTTAATGCTTTCATCTCTTAGCCATAAGCTCCTTCAACTGCTATAGAGTCATTACCAAGGCTTTGAAAATCGGACCGGTCAATGAACCAGAAGAAGAAGAGGTTAGGGGTTTGATGGTTCGACCGGGGTCGAAACGGGGATGAACCGGATGACGTAATAAATATTTATTATATTTAAATATTATAATAATGATATAATTATTTATAAATATATAACAAAAATTAAAATTAATTACTTTGATTTGCTTTGACTTGATAATAATTAATTACTTTGATATAATTATTTATAAATAAATAACAAAAATAAAAATTAATTACTTTGATTTGCCGTTCTGCCTGGTTAATTCTGCCTGGCCAATTAACTTTAATGAAACATTATTTTAATGAAACAAACTCAAGCCCCAACGTCATAATCGAGGGAAGCTTCATCATGGCGATGACAGTGGCTATTAAATGCAGATGGGATGCCATTCTGCCTGGCCAATTAACGCGCCTTGGCATCCCGATTCCCGCGAGCAAATCATGAAATCACCCTCAGCTTTTTTTTAGCGAAGATAGCGGTTAAAGGTAACCGGAACCGGTTCGCCGGTTTAACCGCCGGTTTGAACGGTTCGACGCCGGTTCTCAGCAAAACAGGTTTTACTTTGAACCGTAACCGGCCGGCCGACCGGTTCGCGGTTCAACCGGTTGAACCGGCCGGTCCGGTCCGGTTTTAAAAGCCTTGGTCATTACCATCTAAAAGAAACATATTTCCTACGGGCCTGCCCTTGTTAAACCTAGATGAGAGGTTGTATCCATCCACTTAGACTGGTCCCTAGTATTCCTTTGGCCAGTATCGGAAGTGATAATAAAAGTAGGAATGCTGTCACTAGAAAGGACCACATAAAAAGGGGTGATCTATGCATAGGGGCCTTCAAGAAAGGCAATTATTATTCATAATAGCTTAAATGCATTCTAACTGTTCCAAGTCTAGCCTCTTACATGTAGTGTAAATGATGTTGGGAGCCTCAAATTCTAAAATTTAGCTCTATCAACTATTTAAGGCTTGAAGTTGATCTTGTTGTTGTTGGGACACAGATACCCCTAGGGCTGAAGATGGTCAAGGGGACTTTAGCTAGAAGAAGGGGGATGACTAACATGAGTCAATGTGACTCCCAAATTGATACAACCCTAGCATTCCAACTTCTGTGGATTGTGATTAGTTAGGGTCCTTGGTGGAGAAGGATCCTCAATTGATATTTGGGCTCTAAATACATTATTTTCAAACTGAACCATAATTCTTGTAGAAGAGCTGGTTATAATAGACTAGTGCATGATTAGTGAAATTCCACCATCCGACTTGATCATGACCTTAATTTCCATCCTTAGCTGGACTCTAAATTAAAAAAGTACCTTCTTATATGGATTGAGATTTTTTTTACAACAAACATAGTAATAGGGTGCATGAGAGAGACGTTGGTTTCATTTGGGATGGTTTTCTTAATGCTTTTTAAAGTAATCTTTTACTATAAAAGTTAAATTTTAAAAAATTTGTTTTAAGAAGCAACAAGAAAGCCATCTCAAATGAAGCCATTGAAGACTTCAAACATAGTAGCATATAAAGTCAGATTAGAGAATAGAGCATTAAAGTAGTAAAATGCTCAACCATTATAGCCATTCTTCTCTCAAAATTAAGACAAAAACTATTGCGACACTTCAACCTGATGATTGATGAACGACATACCTAGCAGGAAAGGGCAAGAAGAGTTAAAGATGAAAACAGAGAAATTTTATTCATAAAATATTTAGTACAGGATATGTATAAATAGACCTACTAAGACTCATTTAAGTTATTCTTGCGGTTCATTGTATTTCCCGTTGAGCAGTTCTTGTGGGTTAACACCCCCTTGCAAACTGATGAGTCGATATAAGAAGTCGGTTTGTTGGATAAATGAAGAAATCTACGAGTGGGTAATGCTTTGATGAATATATATGCTATTTGATCCTGCTCGATATGTGATGGACTTGCATAGATTTTTTTTTGATACATTGTCGAATGAAGTGACAGTCCACTTCGATGTGCTTAGTACGTGCGTGAAATATTAGATTATTGGCTAATGCAATAGCTGATGTGTTATTAGATCATATTGATAACAACCTAACTCTTGAAGAAGTTGACAAGTCCAACTAATTTCAGCAGCTGTAGATGCGAGAGCACGATATCCAGCCTCTATTGACGATCTAGCGATAGTTGTTTGTTTCTTTACACTGCAAGACATGAGGGAGGACCCCAAAAAAGTGCAATATCCAGTTGTTGATTTCCGATCTGCTTGATCTCCAACCCAATCCAAATCTACATAGGAAGTGAGTTGAAGAGAATTTCGGAAAAGTTGTGGCCCGATGTCTAGAGAACCTTTGATGTAGCAAAGCATGCGTTTATGTTCTTCGAAGTTGTCCGTTGAGTGATGCATGTGTTGACATGCTTTGTTTACTGCATAAGTGATGTCTGGTCTTGTGAGTGTGAGATACTTCGGATTGCTTGAGAGCTTTAGTATTCTTGGGAGTGGCTACATGTTTGTAGCTAATCATGTCAGCACGTTCAAGTATAGTTTGAGCATAGTAGCTTTGATGAAGAAGAAGCCCTGAATCGGTTTTGACAATTGTGATGCCTAGGAATTTGGATAGTGTTCCGAGATTTCTCATATTAAAATGACTGTTAAGTTTGCGCTGGAGATCCTATAAAGAATTGGAATTATTATCAGTAATAATGATATCATCTACATGATGAAAAAGTATAAATGAATCTTATCTTTGTGATACATCAGAAGCGAAGGATCCGAGTTGCTTGTATTGAATCCCAATGTGTGCAAGAAACCTGTAAGAGTATCAAACCATTACCGAGGAGATTGCTTAAAGCCGTACATGCCCTTTTTCAATTTACACACATAAGTAGGATGAATTTCATCATTGAATCATGATGGCTGTTTCATGTAGACATTGTCTTGTAATGAACCATGCAAGAATGCATTAGAGACGTCTAGTTGATGGGTAGGCTAGTTATTATGCAATGCTAAAATAATGAGAATTCCAAATGTTGGTATTTTGGTCACATGACTAAACATTTCATTGTAATATAATACATACTCTTATTTGTATCCGAGAGCCACAAGTCTAGCTTTGTACCTTGCAATCGATCCATCAGAGTTGTATTTTGTTCTATACATCCATTTGCAACCTAAAATATTTTGGTTTGGTGAGGAAGGAACAAGATCCCATGTCCCTTGTGATTGAAGTGCTTGAAATTCTTGTGACATAGCACGACATCAATGTTTATGTTTGAACGCTTGTGTATAAGACTTTGGGTCTTGAGGTGAGATTTGATGTGAGAGTAAAGATTTGTTTGGGCTTGAGATGTCATGTTTGGGATCAGAATTGTCTTGTGATGCTTGGAGACAATAGGTAAGGATGAACGTTGCGACGTGCCAGAGTAGTGTTGTGAGTAGATTCTGGTGGAACAGTTGGCAATTTATTAGGTGAATAGTTTTGGGTAGTGATAATGTGAGGTTGGCTGATTTGAGAAGATGTAGAAGGAATGATATTTTGAGCTTGTATGGGAAGGGTGGACGCAGATACTAGAAGAAGAGGTGGCAATGTGGGGAAATATGGTGATGAATATGATAGGGAAACATTTGCTCATTGAATATGACATGACGAGAAGTACAAATTTTATTTGTGATAGGATCTAAATAGTGATACCCTTTTTGAGAAGAAGCATATCCAACAAATACACATGGCTTGGAAAAATAATTGAGTTTAGATTTTGAATACGATCTTAACCATAGATAACAGAGACATCCGGAAGTTCTAAGATGATCATAGTTAGGTGGTTTGGTGTAGAGAGCTTCATAGGAAGTTTTATTGTGTAAGGTGCGGGTGGGAAGTATGTTAATGAGGTGAATGGCAGTGTGAAGAGATTGAACCCATAAAATGTGAGGGGCATGAGAATGAATGAGGTTGCTACGAATTGTGTCCAAAATGTGCTAGTGCTTACGTTTAGCTACCCCATTTTGAGCTGGTATGTAAGGACAAGTATATTGATGAAGCATACCTGATAATTTGCAAAAGTGTTTGAATTGATTATTAAGATATTCTCTGCCACCATCAGTTCTTAGAGTTTTGATACACTCATTAAATTGAAATTTGATCATATTGTAAAACTAAAAAAACATATGAAAAACTTTCAGATTTCTGTACTAATGGATAAACCCAAAAGAATTTTGTGTAATCATCTATAAAAGATACGTAATATTGAAAACCATGTAAGTAAGTAGCAGGGGATGGTCCCCCAACATCATAGTGAACAAGTTCAAAGAAAAAAGAGGTAATAGTGATATATTGAGGAAAAGATAACCGACGACTCTTAGCAAGATTACAAGTATTATAATGTTTTGTTGGAGTATTAGTATGTATAGTGGAACGTAATATTGCTATACATTGAAGTTTATAAGAATCCGAATGCCCCAATCGACTGTACCATAGATCTGGTATAGTTTGAATTAAGAGCAACGCAAATGTGGAGGGCTGAACTTTGGAGCGAATAGAGTATAGACCATCATGGCACGGTCCCTGAAGTAGAATCTGCTTGGTCTTCAAATCCTTGATTTGATAGCCATGTGAAGAAAAAGACAGTACATGAGTTATCACATATTAATTGATAAACTGATAGCAGGTTAAATGAAAGGTTGGAAACATGATGTAGTTTATTTAATTGAAGGTTACCTGATGGTGTCAGAAGAAGACCTTTACATGTGTATTGAATGGGAAAGTGTTGTCAATTGCCTAAAGTTACTTGGGAGGTGCCTGTGTATGGTTCGGTTGAATGAAATTGAGAGGGATCAGACGTTATATGTGTAGACACACCACTATCCAAGTACCAATTTGATTGAGACGTGACATTATTTGGACTAAATAGAGCTGGCTTGGGCTTAGTTTCTTGATAAGTTGGATCAAAGTGATTCCAACATTTGATAGCTGAGTAGCTGTGCTTAGTACATATTTGACAAATAATATATCGATTCGTCTTACGATCACCACGGTTGTTTGGTCGATTGTTTCGACTGTAGTAGGGAGATCATCCTCGTGTGGATGAGCTTCAACCACGTTCTCGACCTCGGGAAACAATAAGAGCGACCGCATTATTCGAGATTTGTAGAGATTGAAGCTCTTTAGATGCATACTGAGCAAGATTCGTTTCTTCACTGCAAAGAAGTGTATATAAATCATCAAGATTGACCGGTTGTACATTGGTGCGGATTGCGGTCTTGAACGCTTGATAAGATGCAGGGAGACCATTCAGTGTGTATAGAATAATGTCTTCTAGATCTATAAAACTGTCTGCTGTTATAATTGCATCAATCTTGGATTTCACAATAAGTAAATATTGTGTTATTGTTTGTTCGCCTTTGGAGTGATGATGCAGCTCGTTCTTTAATTGATGATGCACGAGTGTGTAGAAGCTTGTAGGCGATGAGATAGGGTAGCCCATATGTCTTTGCAGTGAGTAAGGGAGAGAACATAGGGTAAGATGGAGGGCGACACAACTAACAATAATGCAACAACTAGATTCTTATCAAGAAGTTGCCAGACATCATATGGCGATGGCAAAATCAAATTAGAGGTGTCGATCGGTTGAATTTGCGGTGGACACTTAGCTAAATCGTCAAGAAAGCCTTTGAAACCATTTGCAGCAAGTATTTTTTGGATTTGAGAGCGCCATATGGGATAATTTTCGGAGGTCAGATCATTAGATACAAGATTCTTGATGTTACTCATCAAGAACTAGAGTTGAGGGGGAATGGTTATAGAACTGAATGTATGCAGAGAATTGATGGTTGGGGGAGAGGTAGAGGATGACTCCATTTACAAACTTTGGCGGAGAGAAAGGAGGGGAGGGGTAAAAAACCTAATTGTGCTCTGATATCATGATGAATGACATACCAAGCAGGAAAGGGCAAGAAGAACTAAGCTGAAAACAGAGAAATTTCATTCATAAAATGTTTAGTACAGGATATGTATATATAGACCTACTAAGACTCATGTAAGTTATTCCTGCGGTTCATTGTATTTCCCATTGAGCTGTTCTTGTGGGTTAACAATGATCACCCTCAATGGGTTCCAACTAAGCTAACTAAAAGAATGGACCCTAATTTTATTTGAGGAACGCTCCTCATGGTGTACATGATGCAGATATTAGCTTTCAAAATATTATCATCATCAGCATAATCAACATTTATAAAGAACCCTCTTCTTAGGCTTTGTTTGGGATGTCTTTCTTATAACTTTATGAAGCACTTTTTTTCAACAAAATTTTTTAGTTCAAAATTTTTATCCTAAAAAACTGCTTTAAAAATTCATAAGAAAGCTATCCCAAGTGTAGCCTTGATCTCTCTAAAATTTTCGCTGCATTTGGTACAGCTTTCTTATTGCTTTTTATAGCAAATTTTTAGTTAAAAAAATTATTAAAAGTATCGAAAAAATAATGATCAATTGCTGTCTCAAATGAAACCTTCCCAAACAAAATTAAAGTTGACAAATAGTGGTTGTGATTCCTTCGTAGATGAATGTTATCTATAAGGAATAAAGTAGTATTTTGGCCTTTTTCTATATATTTTTTCCCTTACAAATGGCATACAAGACATATATTGCAAATAGATAAATATTTTATTAAGATTTATGACAAGTATATTTTATCTTAATAGAAATAGGGAATTTTCTTAATGTTAATATGATTTGGGACAACTTATTTATTGCTTTCTAAAATAATTTTTTAGTATGAAAATTTCTTGAACATGAAATTTTTGTACTAAAAAGCTGCTTTAGAAAGCAGTAAGAAAGCCGTCCCAAACAAAGCTTAATTTTGATAGACTTTTCCTGATGCTATTTTTGCCTTCTTTATTTTGTGAAAATAAAGTGAAAAATTATGCTATTCTGTCGTAATTTGTAAAAATATCAGGTCTATTTTGAAATAAATTTAATATTTTTGTCATATTTAATATTAAATTAAAGTAAATCTAATAATTTTAATATTCATTCTGATTAAAATTGTTTTTTAAATGAGCTAATTGGATGATATATCTCATTTTAATTCGGAATTTAAAACAAAAATAAATTCACATAGCAATTTTTTTTTTTTCATAAATATCAAATTTGAATATTTTCGTTTTCTTTCTTTGAATCCCCACTCTATTAGCACTTCTATCATCTAAACAATATTCAGCCAAATGTTGAATATTATTATTATTTTAATAAATTAAATGTTAGGGAATTAGGTGTTTGCCAAATGTGTGAATTATATATAACAAATTCCATAGTATGGCCAACATTTAAATTTTGTGCTATGATCATATATTTCTAAAACAATGGCACAATACAAACAAAAGAAGCACTTCTTGCCATTTTTCTTGTCTTATTTACTAGAAAGTGATAAAGGGGAAAATTGACCAAAAAAAAAAAAAAAAAACAACTGAACAACATCACTGCTGCCAGAAGGGACAAAAGATTACCAGTATTATGGTACATAATTCTTCATTTTCATTATACTCAAGTTAGTATAATATATTCTTGTATTTTTTTAATGGATGAAAGAAGCTTTTCGAAGAATTCTTGTAGTTTATTTTCGATGAATTCTTTAGATTCAAATCTTGATGTGTGAATATGTACTTCAAATTCTAGTGATCAATGAAGATCTCTTATAAATTTGTATAAGTAATGCATCCAGATCTTCAGAGCAAACACAACTTTAGCAAGCTCCAAATCATACATCAAATAATTCTTCTCATGTGGATTCAACTTCCTTGAAGCATATGCTATAACATTTTCATGCTGCATAAGAACACATTACAATTCCTTCAATGAAGTATCACTGAACACGTAAAATACTTCTATACTTGAGGTGATGGTCAAAACTAAAGTTGATGTCAAACAACTCTTCAGTCTTTAAAAACTCTCCTCATAATCAAATTTTTAGATAAAAGATACCGACTTCTAAGTCAGTCTCATTAATGGTGTAAAAATCCAAAATAAATCCTTTCATAAATTTTCTATAATAATTAGTCATACCTAAGAAAATGCATACCTCAGATACAATAGTAGGCCATGGCTAACCAGTAACAACCTAAATCTTCTAGGGATCTATGGAGATATATGCTATCACGACCTGACCCGATATAACCCATTCCACAACACAAGTCCTACCACACCTGATCATGACAAGAAGCAAAAATTAACCCCAAGATCCAGTTGGATAAACGTTGCTAAGCTAAAATATTCAAATCATATACAACACAAATCCACTTCTAACTATAAAAGACTTTTGAATCTCATAAATAATTCTTTTGTATGTCATCCAAAAATATATGTATAATATGAGGTCTATCTATAATAGCTCTTGACAACAAAAAGATACAACAAAATAAAAACCAAGTCTGCTAAAATAGAATTAACCAAAATGCATATATACAACATAGATTAAATCTTGATATTATAAACTACTTGGCTCATTCTTTACCTTTTCCCCTGGCTTAAAAGTAGAAGCAAAAGCCGGAGTGAGCTAACACAGTACAGTAGGTTACGATAGACAAAAACAAGAATCAGTAACTTAAGAGTATCAAACCATTACCGAGGAGATTGCTTAAGGCCGTACATGCCCTTTTTCAATTTACACACATAAGTAGGATGAATTTCATCATTGAATCATGATGGCTGTTTCATGTAGACATTGTCTTGTAATGAACCATGCAAGAATGCATTAGAGACGTCTAGTTGATGGGTAGGCTAGTTATTATGCAATGCTAAAATAATAAGAATTCCAAATGTTGGTATTTTGGTCACATGACTAAACATTTCATTGTAATATAATACATACTCTTATTTGTATCCGAGAGCCACAAGTCTAGCTTTGTACCTTGCAATCGATCCATCAGAGTTGTATTTTGTTCTATACATCCATTTGCAACCTAAAATATTTTGGTTTGGTGAGGAAGGAACAAGATCCCATGTCCCTTGTGATTGAAGTGCTTGAAATTCTTGTGACATAGCACGACATCAATGTTTATGTTTGAACGCTTGTGTATAAGACTTTGGGTCTTGAGGTGAGATTTGATGTGAGAGTAAAGATTTGTTTGGGCTTGAGATGTCATGTTTGGGATCAGAATTGTCTTGTGATGCTTGGAGACAATAGGTAAGGATGAACGTTGCGACGTGCCAGAGTAGTGTTGTGAGTAGATTCTGGTGGAATAGTTGGCAATTTATTAGGTGAATAGTTTTGGGTAGTGATAATGTGAGGTTGGCTAATTTGAGAAGATGTAGAAGGAATGATATTTTGAGCTTGTATGGGAAGGATGGACGCAGATACTAGAAGAAGAGGTGGCAATGTGGGGAAATATGGTGATGAATATGATAGGGAAACATTTGCTCATTGAATATGACATGACGAGAAGTACAAATTTTATTTCTGATAGGATCTAAATAGTGATACCCTTTTGAGAAGAAGCATATCCAACAAATACACATGGCTTGGAAAAATAATTGAGTTTCGATTTTGAATACGATCTTAACCATAGATAACAGAGACATCCGGAAGTTCTAAGATGATCATAGTTAGGTGGTTTGGTGTAGAGAGCTTCATAGGAAGTTTTATTGTGTAAGGTGCGGGTGGGAAGTATGTTAATGAGGTGAATGGCAGTGTGAAGAGATTGAACCCATAAAATGTGAGGGGCATGAGAATGAATGACGTTGCTACGAATTGTGTCCAAAATGTGCTAGTGCTTACGTTTAGCTACCCCATTTTGAGCTGGTATGTAAGGACAAGTATATTGATGAAGCATACCTGATAGTTTGCAAAAGTGTTTGAATTGATTATTAAGATATTCTCTGCCACCATCAGTTCTTAGAGTTGATACACTCATTAAATTGAAATTTGATCATATTGTAAAACTAAAAAAACATATGAAAAACTTTCAGATTTCTGTACTAATGGATAAACCCAAAAGAATTTTGTGTAATCATCTATAAAAGATACGTAATATTGAAAACCATGTAAGTAAGTAGCAGGGGATGGTCCCCCAACATCATAGTGAACAAGTTCAAACAAAAAAGAGGTAATAGTGATATATTGAGGAAAAGATAACCGACGACTCTTAGCAAGATTACAAGTATTATAATGTTTTGTTGGAGTATTAGTATGTATAGTGGAACGTAATCTTGCTATACATTGAAGTTTATAAGAATCCGGATGCCCCAATCGACTGTGCCATAGATCTGGTATAGTTTGAATTAAGAGCAACGCAAATGTGGAGGGCTGAACTTTGGAGCGAATAGAGTATAGACCATCATGGCACGGTCCCTGAAGTAGAATCTGCTTGGTCTTCAAATCCTTGATTTGATAGCCATGTGAAGAAAAAGACAGTACATGAGTTATCACATATTAATTGATAAACTGATAGCAGGTTAAATGAAAGGTTGGAAACATGATGTAGTTTATTTAATTGAAGGTTACCTGATGGTGTCAGAAGAAGACCTTTACATGTGTATTGAATGGGAAAGTGTTGTCAATTGCCTAAAGTTACTTGGGAGGTGCCTGTGTATGGTTCGGTTGAATGAAATTGAGAGGGATCAGACGTTATATGTGTAGACACACCACTATCCAAGTACCAATTTGATTGAGACGTGACATTATTTGGACTGAATAGAGCTGGCTTGGGCTTAGTTTCTTGATAAGTTTGATCAAAGTGATTCCAACATTTGATAGCTGAGTAGCTATGCTTAGTACATATTTGACAAATAATATAGCGATTCGTCTTACAATCACCACGGTTGTTTGGTCGATTGTCCTAGTGTGGATGAGCTTCAACCACGTTCTCGACCCCGGGAAATAGTAAGAGCAACAGTATTATTCGAGATTTGTTGAGATTGAAGCTCCTTAGATGCATACTGAGCAAGATTCGTTTCTTTACTGCAAAGAAGTGTATATAAATCATCAAGATTGACCGGTTGTAGATTGGCGTGGATTGCGGTATTGAACGCTTGATAAAATGCAGGGAGACCATTCAGTGTGTATAGAATAATGTCTTCTAGATCTATAAAACTGCCTGCTGCTGTAATTGCATCAATCTTGGATTTCACAATAAGTAAATATTGTGTCATGGCTTGTTCGCCTTTGGAGTGATGATGCAGTTTGTTCTTTAATTGAATGACGCGCGAGTGTGTAGAAGCTTGTAGGCAATGAGATAGGGTAGCCCATATGTCTTTGCAATGAGTAAGGGAGAGAACATAGGGTAAGATTGAGGGCGACACAACTAACAATAATGCAACAACTAGATTCTTATCAAGAAGTTGACAAACATCATATGGCGATGGCGAAACCGAATTAGAGGTGTCGACCGGTTGAATTTGCTGTGGACACTTGGCTAAACTGTCAAGAAAGCCTTTGAAATTGTTTGCAACAAGTATTTTTTCGATTTGAGAGCGCCATATGGGATAATTTTTGGAGGTCAGATAATCAGATACAAGATTCTTGATGTTACTCATCAAGAACTAGAGTTGAGGGGGAATGGTTATAGAATTGAATGTATGCAGAGAATCGATGGTTGGGGGAGAGGTAGAGGATGACTCCATTGACAAACTTTGGCGGAGAGAAAGGATGTGAGGGAAAAAAAAACCTAATTGTGCTCTGATATCATGATGAACGACATACCAAGCAGGAAAGGGCAAGAAGAACTAAGCTGAAAACAGAGAAATTTCATTCATAAAATGTTTAGTACAGGATATGTATATATAGACCTACTAAGACTCATGTAAGTTATTCCTGCGGTTCATTGTATTTCCCATTGAGCTGTTCTTGTGGGTTAACAATGATCACCCTCAATGGGTTCCAACTAAGCTAACTAAAAGAATGGACCCTAATTTTATTTGAGGAACGCTCCTCATGGTGTACATGATGCAGATATTAGCTTTCAAAATATTATCATCATCAGCATAATCAACATTTATAAAGAATCCTCTTCTTAGGTTTTGTTTGGGATGTCTTTCTTATAACTTTATGAAGCACTTTTTTTCAACAAAATTTTTTAGTTAAAAAATTTTTATCCTAAAAAACTGCTTTAAAAATTCATAAGAAAGCTATCCCAAGTGTAGCCTTGATCTCTCTAAAATTTTCGCTTCATTTGGTACAGCTTTCTTATTGCTTTTTTATAGCAAATTTTTAGTTAAAAAAATTATTAAAAGTATCGAAAAAATAATGATCAATTGCTGTCTCAAATGAAACCTTCATCTCCCTCAAAGATCTTTTCAAGTTGAACCTGCCTCATTACTGCAGCATTGATGCGAGCCTGCCTAATTACTGCCTATTTACTGCCTCATCTTGTAATACTTATAAACAACCATCTTCGTAATTAGAGATTATTTTGTTCTATAGTTATTGAAAGATAGCCATTTCGTCTACTATTTTTCTCTTTGTATTCAATAGGGGTTGCATGTAATCAAGTCCCTAGGAATTAACCTAGGTTTCGTTTGGGATGGCTTTGTCGCTTCTTCTTAAAGCTGCTTTTTAGTACAAAAGTTTAAATTTTTTACTAGAAACCTGCTTTAAGAAGCATAAAAAAAACCATCCCAAACGAAGCCTTAGATGTCAATCGTCTTGATGGGAATGATTCATCCATTGTCATCCTTCACGATCAAGGCCACTTAGCTACTGCTAACATCCCCATTTAAGCTACATCAGACATACTCACTTCTAAGTGTTGTAACTATGATTTCTCTAGTTCAAGAAATCCTTGAATCTTGATCACTTCCGCCTAGGAGAACTCGCACTTTTGTTTTCAGTAGTTTGAATCTTGTCCCAATGGACTCACCATCAAGTTCAGAGAATTTGCTTCATAGACTCACTCCATACAATGGATCTTGAGGACTCGCCCATGAAGACTCGCATAAAGGACTCTCCCCATAATCGAGGGCTACACTATAAGCATAGGTCCATATAGAGGTCAATCAGTTGGGCCACGTCTTTTACATTCTCTAATAAATCACATCATATGTACACTTTTTACTTTTTTTTTTCTACTTTCATAGGTATAACCTTTCCAGTAGCCCTTTAAATCTTATAAATAAAGAGTGAGGAGGCATACTTTAGGATTTTTTTATCTATTGTTCTCTACGTTCTACATTACTTAATAAATATAACCCTCATACTCCATACTCACTCAAACTCCAATACTCTACTCAAGACTCCCAACTCTTATCTAGAGATTATCTATTAGTAAAGTCGGATATTATTCATAGACAAATTTAGATCCAACACAACAATCACTAATATCATATATAAAGGTTCTAAATAGCTAAAAAGTATATATTTTTTTCATACTATTTGATGTAGACTTTTAATTACAAGATTTTTTTTCAATTAACAAATAGTGGTTGTGATTCCTTCGTAGATGAATGTTATCTATAAGGAATAAAGTAGTATTTTGGCCTTTTTCTATATATTTTTTCCCTTACAAATGGCATACAAGACATATATTGCAAATAGATAAATATTTTATTAAGATTTATGACAAGTATATTTTATCTTAATAGAAATAGGGAATTTGAGTATTATTTTAAAGTTAGAATTATCATAGATTAGTTTTTACATAATTATCTTAATGTTAATATGATTTGGGACAACTTATTTATTGTTTTCTAAATTAATTTTTTAGTATGAAGATTTCTTGAACATGAGATTTTTGTGCTAAAAAGCTGCTTTAGAAAGCAGTAAGAAATCCGTCCCAAACAAAGCTTAAATGTACATTTGTTTTAAAGATAAATCCTACGCTATTTTTGCCTTCTTTATTTTGTGAAAATAAAGTGAAAAATTATGCTATTCTTACGTAATTTGTAAAAATATTAGGTCTATTTTGAAATAAATTTAATATTTTTTTCATATTTAATATTAAATTAAAGCAATCTAATAATTTTAATATTCATTCTGATTAAAATTGTTTTTTAAATGAGCTAATTGGATGATATATCTCATTTTAATTCAAAATTTAAAACAAAAATAAATTCACATAGCAAATTTTTTTTTTTTTCATAAATATCAAATTTGAATATTTTCGTTTTCTTTCTTTGAATCCCCATTCTATTAGCACTTCTATCATCTAAACAATATTCAGCCAAATGTTGAATATTATTATTATTTTAATAAATTAAAGGTTAGGGAATTAGGTGCTATGATCATATATTTCTAAAACAATGGCACAATACAAACAAAAGAAGCACTTCTTGCCATTTTTCTTGTCTTATTTACTAGAAAGTGATAAAGGGAAAAATTGACAAAAAAAAAAAAAAAAACAACTGAACAACATCACTGCTGCCAGAAGGGACAAAAGATTACCAGTATTATGGTACATAATTCTTCATTTTCATTACACTCAAGTTAGTATAATATATTATTGTACTTTTTTAATGGATGAAAGAAGCTTTTCGAAGAATTCTTGTAGTTTATTTTCGATGAATTCTTTAGATTCAAATCTTGATGTGTGAATATGTACTTCAAATTCTAGTGATTAATGAAGATCTCTTATAAATTTGTATAAGTAATGCATCCAGATCTTCAGAGCAAACACAACTTTAGCAAGTTCCAAATCATACATCAAATAATTCTTCTCATGTGGATTCAACTTCTTTGAAGCATATGCTATAACATTTTCATGCTGCATAAGAACACATTACAATTCCTTTAATAAAGTATCATTGAACACGTAAAATACTTCTATACCTGAGGTGATGGTCAATACTAAAGTTGATGTCAAACAACTCTTCAGTCTTTAAAAACTCTCATCATAATCAAATTTTTAGATAAAAGATACCGACTTCTGAGTCAGTCTCATTAATGGTGTAAAAATCCAAAATAAATCCTTTCATAAATTTTCTATAATAATTAGTCATACCTAAGAAAATGCATAACTCATATACAATAGTAGGCCTTGGCTAATCAGTAACAACCTAAATCTTCTAGGGATCTATAGAGATATATGCTATCACGACTTGACCCGATATAACCCATTCCACAACACAAGTCCTACCACACCTGATCATGACAAGAAGCAAAAATTAACCCCAAGATCCAGTTGGATAAATGTTGCTAAGCTAAAATATCCAAATCATATACAACACAAAGCCACTTCTAACAATAAAAGACTTTTGAATCTCATAAATAATTATTTTGTATGTCATCCAAAAATACATGTATAATCTGAGGTCTATCTATAATAGCTCTTGACAACAAAAAGATACAACAAAATAAAAACCAAGTCTGCTAAAATAGAATTAACCAAAATGCATATATACAACATAGATTAAATCTTGATATTATAAACTACTTGGCTCACTCTTTATCTTTTCCCCTGGCCTAAAAGTAGAAGCAAAAGTAGGGGTGAGCTAACACAATGCAGTAGGTTACGATAGACAAAAACAAGAATCAATAACTTAACCCAAAAGAACTAAAAAATATTGAAATAATAAATTGAACTGTTATACGAAAGGTTGAAACATAAGCAAGCATTGATACTGAAATAAGCATTTAAAGAAACTACTAAAACTATATTGAAACTAATTGAAATATAAATATACACCTCATAACAAATATCAGAATGGACCTCTTGCCCCAACTTCCAATACATAACAAATAATATAATCCCTTCTTGTTGCATATAGAATCTCTTCTTGCCGCTAATAGAACTCATTCTCATCACCAACAAAATCCCATCTTAGTAAATATGAGAATAGTCCTAAAGTTCTAGAACTTCCAACATATAACAAACAATTGAATCCAACATATAACAAACAATTGAATTCTTTCTTTTCACAAAATTTAAATATTTCAAATACTAATGTTGAAAGTAAAGCGCATTCTATATTAATGAAGTGATGATAGCCTTATTATATAATTCTAAAAAAAATATTCTAATAGCTGTCAAAATAAATTCCCACCTTATGTTCTACAGTTTGTCAAAAATATAATTTCATACTTCAACCATATTACCAGAGATTATATATTAAGCATTCTAAAGCTTTAACTGAATTAAAACACTATTTTAAGATGTCAAAGTAAAATTTTGAATTGTAAAAAAAATACTAGTTTTTAAAATCACCGAACAAAAAATTCTTAAATAAATGCTTAAGACATCCAGAATATTCATACTGATAGCATATGAAAAGTTAAGTGTATGAAATTCTAGAATATGAGAAAACCATGTTTTTGTACAATCAAATTATAATTCGATCATAAAAATTCAAATAAAAAAAAAACTTTGAATTATTGAAAATAGAGATATGTAATATAACCTATCTCGACCCGAGTAACTTTTCAAATGGGGCCATCAGTTGAAAATAACCCAAAGTAGCCTGAAATGGTGTTTCTCTCCTTACAAAACCACACACACACACACTCTCTCTCTCTCTCTCTCTCTCTCTCTCTCTCTCTCTCTCTCTCTCTCTCTCACACACACACACACACACACTATCGTCGACTATCCAAATAGATTAAATGAAATAGAATAGAGTGTTTGGATAATTTCAAAATTAAAAGTAATCCTAACTCCATGGTGCCAGTGCTTCCTTAGAGAAAACACATCATTTAGTGCCACCCCATTGCCATTATGCTAAATTAATTTAATTTTTTTTTAAGAATACTAGCGTCGAAGAGTCGTGAACCCAAGCACTGCAGTGCCCCAAGAGAAAATTTCAAAAATTTAAACATGCAAACAAAGCCTTGGTACCCAAAATGAAACACGTGAAGACTCATATGCACATGGAAGCCCTTCCAAACACATGCAAAATGGGTGGTTCAAAAGCTGATGTTTGGTGAGTTACCTAAACTCAGGTTGGATCATGACATGTAGAGCTGTATACTGATTCTGGAGGTGCCATAAATCTCCCTTCTTCAGAAAAATATCATCCTCAATATTTTCAAGCCAAAATAAATAAGAAGAGACATGGATATAACTATATCATCTTAGATTCCTTTGCCTATGTAGCCTCTTTGGCGGTCATGCGTTTTTATTATACATTGACCATATAAATCTATTTGCTCCTCAATTTTCTAACATCAAATGCCAGAATTCTATTTTGTTCTTTCTTAATGTACAAATTCAGATGTACCTCAATCTCATCAGCAAAATATCTAATAACAGAATTAGATACCCATTTTCTTGGAGAAGACACATGAAATATACTATGTATGTTAGACATATAATTAGATAATAATAATATATAAGTAAAACCACCAATCCTTTTAATAATCCTAAAAAGGTCTAATATATCGTAGACATAGTTTACTGATTCCTTTAAATTTACTGACACCCTTCATAGGGCTAACTTTGATATAAATAAAATCACCAACCTTAAAATCAATAGCTTTATGCCTCTCATCATAATATTTCTTTTGCTTATCCTATATAGACTTTAATATTCCTCTAATTAAATGAATCTTCAGTATAGTTCCATCCACCAAAACTAACCCTATCACATGTCTATCACCCACTTTTGTCAAAGATAAAATGGTCATACACTTCCTATCATGTATTGCTTCATAAAGGGCCATACTTATGGTGGACTGATAACTATTATTATAAGCAAACTCTAGCAGTGGAATATGATCCTCCTAGCTACCCTTAAAATCCATAACACAGAGTCTCAAAGGATCCTCCAATACCTGAATAGTTTTCTTAGACTGTTTATTTTTTTGCAGATGAAAAGTTGCATTAAAGTACAATTTTATACACAAATCCTTTTGAACATCTCTCTATAACTTGGAGATAAATTGTAATGCACAAAATCAAATTAGGAAGAATTGTCTATATATTATTTTAAAAATATACCAGAGCTTCTATAAATCATCAATATAGATAATAACTAGTAGAACCTACTAAAATCATATACATCAATATATTTTACTATTTATTCATCCAAAAATCATTTACGCTTGCCAGGAGATTACTCTATAAAAGAATAAAAGAAAATACATACTCAAAATTTTAAGAAAAACCTAAGGATTTTTGACAATCTCACTCCAACTAATCTTGACCCATTCCCTAACATGAAATTATTAAAAATCTATATAATGATCTCAAAAGCCAGTACTAATCTAAAACTCAGTAAAGTTTTTATAAGGACTAAATAATCAATATGATATGCTCAGTCTAATATAATCAATAGAAGTGAATGCAGTTAATGACCAAATATTATTAATAAAACTAAAAATGATCAATAATAAAAATAGGGAATCATTACAATGAATCAAATAATAAATAGTTGGTATAAATTTAATAAATTGATAAAATAATGGTGCAAAAATTATTCATAATTTACTTAAGGAATTTATTCTAAATATTCATATGCATCATCTGTTTATGTATAATCTATGCTTCTAATACTATCAATGATATTAATATATCTGTTAATGCCATTAGTGCTATCAATATATGCATGGATCAATATATAATTTCACAAGATAGGACATTCAGCTTTAATGTGGTATTTTAATCATCTTTTATCTCAACTGATTCCTTATTGGTCATCAATCATATCAATTATCTTTTATCCAAATAATCATTTATCATATTCAATTAATCAATTATTATTACAAGTGGCTTCATTAAATTAATAGAGTCGTTACTCTCTACATGTCGGCATAATCGGTCATCTATTACAGACAACAATCAGGATAACATAACAAATCATCTTTAAATGAAAGCCCATCGGCCCATCCTCCTACGTAAGATATTATATTTTAATAGCTAACCCATTTTATAATGTTAACAATCAGTATTTCTTGCTTATGCAAATGCCACAATCAAAATATAGTAAGAAATAATTAATTATATTTAAGATAAGAAAATCTATATAATAATCAGAATTATTGAAAACTAAAATGAAAATATTGAGTTACTTACAATAAATAAAATAAATATTTGAATAAAATTAACATATGAAAAAGCACCGAACAATTTTCCCTCTCTTCTTAGACAATACATGATGCTGAAATTTAGATTTTTTATTTCAAAAAGTTATTTAAAAAAATTAGATTATTACAATCTATCCACCTTAAAAAAATATCGTCCCTAAATTTTCTGTTAAAGATTTGGGCACAAAATCAATACCAAAAAAATCATAAAATTAAAACTCAATTCGAATCGAAAGAAATCATGAATCAAAACTCATCAAACTCAATCAATTAAATGCAAAAATGATAAATCTATATTACCAAACTTCTACCTCACTTATAAATCAATTCTTATATCTCTAGTTACAATCCAATTCTTTCAAAAATAAATCTGATACATATTTGTTATTCCAGAATATAATTTGAAAGAATTGTCTATTTATCATTTTAGCCAACCCCACGTAGCGGGATAAAGGCTTGTTGTCGATGTTGTTATTGTCTATTTATTATTTTAAGAATATATCAAAGTTTTTATAAATTATTGATATAAATAATAACTACTAAAAATAACTAAAATCATATACATCAAGATATTTTACTATTTATTCAACCAAAATATTATTTATGCTAGTTAGGAGGTCATTCTACAAAAGAATAAAAAATATACATAACAAAAATTTAAAGAAAAACTTGAGGATATCTAACAACCTCACTCCAACTGATCCTGGCCCATTCCTTGACATAGTGTCATTAAAAATAAAAGTTCGTTAGGGATGTTAAGCCCTTATGAACTAGTCCCAAGACTAACCAAAAGAGGTGAATCAGTATTTTAAAAACTCTCACAAAAAAAAAAAAAATACAAACCAAGATTTACCACAGAAATCAAAATGCGGAAATTAAATGTGGAAATAATAAAGGAAAGAACACACCAGATTTATAATGGTTTGGTCAAACCTTGACCTACGTCTACTCCTCGGAGGCACCCTCCGAGTATTGCACTAAACTCAGTGTCTCTCCTTTAGCCCCCACAGCTAGGCGGAGAAGCCCTTACAAAATCACTTCCACCTTCCCTAGTGCGGCGGAGTAGCCAGGTCCTTTGACACCAAAGAGATCTTCTTCTTCACATAACTTCCCTTAAGACAAGCCTTGAATCTGATGGTACTATGGTTCAAGCTCGCCAGAGCAACCGTGTGGAATCCCCCTCCACACTCCCATGAAACCCCTCCAAGGTTCTTCTCCCTCTCTCAAACTCTACTCTTTCCTCTCTCCCTTTCAAGCTCTCTCTTCAAATTCCCTCCAAAAGAACGAAGCTACAATGGCTGCCAAAGATACTTACCAAGTGCCTTATCAAAGTTTAAATAAAAGAGCTCAAAACGAGCTCATTAATTGCAACTTGCCGACTTTATCATCCAGGCCGATATATATATATCATCCTGGCCGATTAGTGAAAATTAAGTCCAATCAGCCAGGATGATTTGAGATGATCAGAAGAAATTTATTCATATTGTACAGGACGATAATATATCATCCTGGCTAATTAGTACAAATTGTGGAATATTGTCATGAACATCGCCCTGAATAAGAGCTATCCGATGTCCAATCATCTAGTGGATCATCCCGACCGATCCTGCGATCATCTAGAACGATGTGATTGTATAATTAAATCTTAATTATTCTCCTTAAATACCTGATTAATTTAAAAAAATTGTGCTGGATCGGCCCGGCTGATGCCCAGGATGATGTCAAAAAATAACTAATACCTAAATAGATTTGGCGGCTGATTCTTTCTGATTTGAGCCTATCGTCATGACCGATACAAAATCGTCCTGGATGATGTGCTTAATGACGGCTGCATTAAAAGGATGCCCTAATTAGGGTTTCTATTTTTTGAACCGATCGTAAATATCGTTCTAGATAATGTTACCAAAAATAGTAAACTCTAAAAAATAGTTAGAAATTATCCCAATATGTGTGTGTGCAAGGTTACTTAGCATTAGGAACTTATTGTTTATAATAGACTCAAAAAAGGGAAAAAATATAAAGTGACTCAGACTTAATCTACCCAATCTTGAGCTACACTCGATCTTGTGGACCTGAAAAGTTAGTAGGCAAGACAGTCGTAGAAAATTATGAATGTTTGCTATCATCAAAATTCTAATCCATAAAAATAGATTCGCAACCCTCTCCCTTTTTGATGATGACAAACATTACTGGTTGAATTTGCAAAAAAGAAAATATTTTCTCCTTATCTCCCCCTTATTAAAATAAAATTTAAAAAAATAGTGGAAATCAAATTTTTTGTTATTTTTAATTTTAAAAAAGATAAAAAAAGATAAAAATACAACAGAATGTTCTCCCCCTTTGACATTATCAAAAAGAGAAGGGGCACGAAAAAGTGTTTAAGAAAATGAGAAAGTTGCCTCTTTATTTTATTCAAAAACTAAGGAATGGATTGACAACGCCTAATCCAGAAAAGGTAACAAATTCAGAAATTGTTAATCCAAGCTCAAGTTCTTTTAAAGGCTTAAAAACTTTTTAATTTAATATCTAAATCAAGGAATAAATTAGAAAAAGAAACACTAATTTTTTAAAACTCATTTCATAAAATATATCTAATGGAAGATTAATGCAAAAATTGATGAATCAGGAATCATGATTTTCAAGCTCAAGTACCGAAAATATCAAGGGTTTTTTTTAAGCTTTAAGTAAACACAAAAAAGTAAGCATACTCTTTGTGGGCTCATTTTATGCCTCTTATCAGTTTTTTGGTGCACTTTGTGTATCTTTTACTTTTTGATACACTTTGTGTATCTTTATCAATTTGGCATCATTGTACATATTTTGATTTGATGTCATTAGCCACCTTTTTTTTTATTTGGCGTCATTGACCATTTTCTTTTTGAATATGCTACCTTTCTGAAATTTTAAAAACAAATACTTGATTAAGAAAATTATGAGGTAGATTCAACAAGTTGCAAAAGATTCCCATGTGATAGATAAAGTGTATGGAGATGAAAAAGTTCAATTTCAAAATCTAATTTAAAATATGATGAAGATTTTAAATCAAAAGTAGAATAACTTCTTTTAGGAAATAAAAATTGAGAGTCAAAATCATGAGTTTTCTTCATTTGACTGTTTTTTAGAGAAGTCAACCACAACTTACATAAGAATTCAAAAAAAATAGGAGGTAGATTTTTTATTTTTAAATTTTTTTGTTTTTTAAATATAGAAAACACTAAAAAAAAAGTAAAAACAAAATTAAAAATTTTAACGAAAAAGAAAAGAAATAAAGAAGAGTGAAAAAGAATAAATAAAAAAATAGAAATACACAAAAATGAACAAAACACAAAAAAACAAAGCACACGAATAATGGTTTACACATCATCTTGCTCCTCGTCTGATGATTTAGAAGCTAGGTCTTCCCAAAAGATTTTTTGCTTTTCATTATTTATCTTTTTTATAATTTGCATAGCTTTACCCTTTTCTTTTGTAGGAAGAGTTCTCAAATTTGGGCACTGATTTTTCATATGTCCAGATTTCCTACATCCAAAGCAAACAACGTCAGAAGAAATCTTAATATTCTTATAATTTTTACCTTTATTCCACTTTTGTTGATACTTATGCTTTGGTGAACTTTTTAATTTGCTTGACAAGTCATCGCTTTCGTCACTAACTAAGCCACATTCCTCCATGTTTTCAGCGTTTAGCACTATCATCTCTCCTGCATCCAAAAGTCTTTGACTCAAACTTTGCTCATAGACAATGAGTGAGCTAATCAAATTATCAATAGATTATTCATTCAAAATTTTTGATTCACAAATAGCAGCAACTTTAGCATCGAACTTATAAAGTAGACAACATAGAATTTTATTAACTTTTTTCAAAATTTGAAAACTCTTTACCTAAAGAATGCAATGATGTCACAATTTAAATAAATCTATTATACATGTCTAAGATCGTCTCATAAGGTTTCATGCAAAATAGTTCAAAATCATGCATTAAAATATTTAACTTGGATTTCTTGATTTCACTAGTGCCTTCGTATATGGTGTATAATTTATCCCAAATTTTTTTATCAATAGTGCACATGGAAATAAACATAAAGTCTTTAGAATTTAAAGCACAAAATAAATAGTTTAACAATTTTGCATTCAATTGAGCATTGATTTGTTCTTCCTTACTCCATTGCTTAAAAGGAATATCAGTTTTAATTTCATCTAAAATACGAGACGGTATAGAATAACTAATTAAAATCATTTACCACATTCAAAAATCAATTGATTGCAAGAAAGTAGACATACAAATTTTTCAAAAAATTAAAAGTAATATTTTCAAACAAAGGTGGTCTGGTGATTGAATAACCTTCTACAATATTACGATTATAAAAATTAGCCATGTATAAAAATTTAAAAGTTTTCAAAAACTAGATTTTATTAATCCAGCTCTGATACCACTTGAAAGTTTGTTAGGAATGTTAAGCCCTTATGAACTAGTCCCAAAAAGGGGTGAAGCAGTATTTTAAAAACTCTTATAATAAAAAACACAAACCAAGATTCACCACATAAATCAAAGTGCAAAAATTAAATACAAAAATAATAAAAGAAAGAACACACCAGATTTATAGTGGTTCGGTCAAACCTTGACCTACGTCCACTCTTCGGAGGCACCCTCAGAGTATTGCACTAAACTCATTTTCTCTCCTTTAGCCCCCGCAGCTAGGCGGAGAAGCCCTTACAAAATCACTTCCACCTTCCCCGGTGCGACAGAGTAGCCGGGCCTTTTGACACCAAAGAGATCTTCTTTTTCCCAGATCTTCCCTCAAGATAAGCCTTGAATCCGATGGTACTAAGGTGTAAGCTCGTTGGAGCAACCGTGTGGAATTCCCCTACATACTCCCTTGAAACCCCCTCCAAAGATCTTCTTCCTATCTCAAACTCTACCCTTTCCTCTCTCCCTTTCCAGCTCTCTCTTCAAGTTCCTTCCAAAAGAATGAAGCTATAATGGCTGCCAAAGATACTTACTAAGTACCTTGTTAAAGCATAAATAGAAGTGCTCAAAATGAGCTCATTAATTACAACTTGTCGACTTTATCGTCTAGGCTGATATGTATATCGTCCTGGCCGATCAGTGAAAATTAAGCCTAATCAGCCAGGATGATTTGGGATGATCAGAAGAAATTTATTCATATCATCCAGGATGATAATATATCGTCATGGCCGATCAGTACAAATTGTGGAATATTGTCCTAAACATCGCCTTAAATAAGAGTTGTTCGATGTCCAATCATCTAGTGGATCGTCCCGGCCGATCCTGCAATTATTCAGGATGATGTGATCGTGTAATCAAATCTTAATTACTTTTCTTAAATACCATATTAATTTAGGAAAAATTGTGCTGGTATTATTTTAAGTAATCCTTAATAGATCTGGCGGCTGATTCTTTCTGATTTGAGCCTATCATCCTGGCCGATACAAAATTATCTAGGACAATGTGCTTAATGATGACTACCTTAACAAGGATGCCCTAATTAGGGTTTTTATTTTTCGAACCGATCGTCTAGGTTGATATAAATATCATCTCGGACGATATTACCAAAAATAGTAAACTCTAGAAAATAGTTATAAATTCTTCTAAGGTGTGTGTGTGCAAGGTTACTTAGCATCAAAACCACATTATTTATAATAGACTCAAGAAAGGGAAAAAATACAAACTGACTCAGACTTAATCTATCCAATCTTGAGCTGCACTCGATCTTGTTGACCTGAAAAGTTAGTAGGCAAGGCAGTCGTAGAAAATCATGAATATTTGCTATCATCAAAATTCTAATCCATGAAAACAGATTCACAACAAAAAATCCACATAATGAGCTTAAAAGCTCAGTAGTAATCCAAAACTCACTAAAACTTTCAATGTTAGGACTAAAGAATCAACATGATATGCTTAGTTTACTATAATCTATTGCTGTCAATATAGTTAGTGATCAAATATTATCAATAAACTCAAAATGATCAATAATAAAAGTAGAGAATCATTATAATGAATCTAATAATCAATAATTTATATAAAATTCAATAAATAAGAAAAAATGTGTAAAAATCATTCATAAATCACTAAATGAATTTATCATATCCATTCATATGCATCATCTATTTATATATGATCAATGCATCCAATACTGTCAATGTTATTAATGTATATGTTAATATCATTAGTGTTGTTAATATATGATTTTGTAAGGCAGGACATCCAATTTTAACGTGGTGTTTTTAACAACTTTTACCTCAATTAATTCTTAATTGGTCATCAATCATATCAATTATCACTTACTCAATTAATTAATTATCATATTTAATTAATCAATTATTATTACTACATATGACTTCATTAAATCAATAAAGAGTCGTCACTCTCTGCCCATCGGCGTTATCAATCATTTGTTATAGGCTAGCACCGAGATAAAACCATAAACCATCTTTAAAAGAAAGCCTGTCGGCCGACCCTCCTATGCAGGATAATATGTTTTAACAACCAACCCATTTTATAATGTTAATAATAAGCCTTTCTTGCTTATGCAAATGCCACAATCAAAATGCAGCAGAAAATAATCAATTTGATTCAATATAAGAAAATGTATATTATACTCAAAATTATTAAAAACTAAAATGAGATTTGAGTTACAATAAATAGAAGAAATCTCTCAATAAAATTGATAGATAAAAAAGTTCAGAGCAATATTATCTCTCTTCCCTCTCTCTTCTTAGACAAGTCTTGATGTTGAAATTTAATTTTTTTTTATTTTAAAAAACTTTAAATTATTACATAAATTGATTGTCATGATCATATATAATCACTTTTGGCATACTATGCAATCTAACAATGTCTTTGACATATATTTATGCCAACTCATCTATCAAATCAATTTGTCAGATCAAAATGAAGTGTAAATATTTTTTCAGTTGATCAACAACAACCAAGATGTTATCATGACCTTACCTTGATCTAGGGAATCTTATTCCTAAATTCATTATTATATATTCTCATTTCCATTTTGAAATAGGTAATGACTACAAAATACTATTTAGTCGTTGATGCTCTGCCTTCACTAACTAATAAGTCTCATACTTAAAAATAAATTCTAATACATCCTTCTTCAATCTTAGCCACCATAAAATATATTTCAGATCATCGTACACTTGTTGCTTCATGGATGAATATTATGGCATGAATAGTGTGCATCATGTTGAATCTCAGCTCTCAAACCATCAATAGAAGGAACTCATAATCCATCCTTATAAAAAATAGTACCATAATTAGATAATAAAAGTTTAGGTCTCTTATAAAATTTAATATAGCTAATCATCTTTAGATACTTTATATCTGACTTTTGAGCTTCCTTAATTCTTTCTTAAAGAGTAGGCTGAATAATCATCAGAGCCAACCAGCTTGAATATGTGTTAATGGATACCACCTCTATCTCCAACTTCTCCATATCTAATAGAAAAAAGTCTACAGAAGTGAGTAATAAAAGTGGAGAATATGAAGACTTCACACTCAAACATTTTCCATTATATTTATCTTACGAGACTGGTACCGAATAAATGATCATAACCCTTGATCAGCTCAACCTATCTTCTTCATCTAAAATTCAGATCATTCTGAGTGAAAATATACTTTAAACTCTGATGATTAATGAAGATTATGCATCTGACTCCATATAAGTAATGCCTCCAAATCTTTAAAGAAAACACATAGTAATATGCTCTGGATCATGTGTTAGATAGTTTCTCTAACATGACTTCAACTTCATGGAATCATAAGCTATAACTCTACATTAATGCATAAGCACGTATCCCAATCCTTTAAATAAAGCATCATTAAAACTTGAAGCCTATTTGTACTTGAAGGAATGGTCAGAATCAAAGTAGAATTCAAGAAATCCTTTAACATCTGAAAACTCTCTTCACACTTTAGAGTCCATACAAAAGCTACGTCAGTGGAAAAGAAATCTAAAAAATTCTCTAAACAAATTTTTGTTAGTAATTAGCTAAGCCTAATAAATTATGCACCTCAGAAACTGTAATAGATCTCAGCCAATTGGAAAAATCCTAATTTTTTTTAGGGATCTATTGAAATATCTACAATGTACACTACATTCACCAAAAATTAAATGTTGTACAACCAAAACTTGCACTTCAAGAACTTAATATATAACTGATGATTCCTCAGAATCTCTAGAGTAGTCCTCAAGTGTGGTGCATCTCATTCTAAGATCAGAAATAAATTAGAATGTCAGTTATAAAGACTATCATAAGTTAGTCCATATACTTCTGAAAAATTATGTTCATCAAATCCATAAAGATTGTTCGAGCATTAGTCACTCCAAACAGCATGACTAGAAACTCATAATACCCGTACTTTATGATAAATGCAATGTTTAGTACATCCTCCTCTTTCACCTTTAACTAATGATAACTTGATCACAAATTGATCTTATAAAAAGTGAAACATTTAACTAACTCATCAAATATGTTATTAATATTAAGCAAGGCATACATGTTCTTGAAAGTTACCTTATTTAGATCTTTATAGTTGATACTATGACACCTATAGGTTCAACATGTGGTTTTGTATATTCTAACTTGATTTGGAAAAAGCTGATAACTATAGGAGAGAAAATTGGAGATCTTTGGATAGAGAAAAGTTGATTTTGAGCTACTTTCAACCATATTTAGTCATTAGGCCAGTTGAAAAAAATGTCTGAATCGAGGTAAGTCATATTATGCTCATCTTAATTTCAAAAATATGTAATTTTTGCAAAATATTTTATTAAAATTTTATTTTCATTAATGAAACGTGGATAACTTTACACTAGTAAAACTTTCACCGCATAACTTTTTATATATTACAGAAATTAAGATTATGAGTATTTTGAATATTTTCTAAAAATTTTGCAAGGAGTGGGTTCCCAATCATATAGAACAGTGAGGGGAGAAGTATTACCTTCCACCGAGATGAAGATTTCATCTGGTAAGGGAGAGTCGCCATCCACCTAGATGCAAACCCAGCAAAAGTGAGTTTTATTTTGGTGGCAGTGACGGCATCAACCGCCAAAGGAATCCCCACACATCAAATAATTTTGGAGATGCCTTCAGGCGTCCAGCAAAAGGGGGGAAGATTTTTGATCTTGATCCATAGAGGGATGATAGGGAATTCTTTTCTCTGAGGGACAAAATTTAGAGTCCACTTTTGAAGAATGAAAGGTTTCTCGAAGAAGAACCAGGGGCTATCGGACTAGACCATATCGCAATCTTCAAGCGCTGTGAATTTGAACAAGAAAAATCCATCATCCAATGAAAGAAGGAAGAGAGAGCCTTTGAGAACCCATGTTTTTTTATCAGAGAGAGGAGAGATTCGTTGAAAGGTCTACGACAAATGGAGTAGCCCACAATAAAGAGATTATTCTTGGGCTCCATTGTCAAATTATGTCTTGGTAAAATTGGTGGTGAAGTTCGCCATCGGGACAAGGGAGAGTGAGCTGGTACACTCATTGGAGACTTGGGCTTGGGAACCAAGGAGAAGCTTCCAGTCAAGAGGATCAAAGGGAGGAAAAGCAGGTTGTGGAAGAGGAGGAGAGAGGTGGAAAATGGGAGGAGGACATCCAGAAGATGGAGAACTCCTTGGGAGAGGAGGAGCGGTGGTAATGGTTCGAACAAAAAAAAGAAAACCCTAACAGAGCGGTCAATAAACTAGAAAATCTAGGATGGTTGCTCCTCGAATATCTCTAAATGAGTTGTTCACTCCTATTGGTAATTCATGGTCAAGCTGCCAGCATATCTCATATAAGAATGCCTCCCATGCACAAACCTCTTTGATTGAGCTTGTTTTGGCTAGCCGCTTCACTCACGTGAGCCGCACTTCCAACTCTACTACTCAACTCTTTGACTTCTATAACCCTGTCCGAGCCTGTAGCCATGAGAGTCAGTGCGGTTGCTTTCACAACTTCAAGCAAAATCTCTTACTACTGCCTTGTTATTGCCTTGTTTTATTCTAAATTTATGCAGTAAATATAGACCACTTAAAGGAAATAGGGTTACTCGCCTGATTTATTTGGATCAATTTTGAAGATAGTAATTTAAAATACCTATATTTTCCCTAGTTTGCACACTAATGATTATCAAAGACAGTAAAAATCATTGAAATAAAATTTGGTTTGATTAAATTTTATAGCAAACAAGTATTCCAATTTTGAAGCCCTCGTATCGTCAATCTCAGATCCGGTCATGATGATTTCAAATTCAAGACCTTGAGTCATCAACCTCAGGTCTGACTAGAAAGAAATTAATGTCAAGTGTCTTCCTAGCCTCCCTGCGAGAGGAGAGCACGCTTGGAGGCTGCCAAAATATCTTGAAAGACCATAGGAAATTTTTTTTCGTGCAATTGGAGAAGAAATTCGAAATGTTTATAAATCCAAACCAAAATAATATAATTTAAATTATTTCATTTAATTGATTAATTTAGAAATAATATTAAATTTAATTAAATATCTAAATAATTTAAAATTAAATAATTTATAATTAATTAAAATATTAATTTGTAATTAAATTCATTAATTAATTAAAAAATGAAATGATAAAACAACACTTTGAAATTTTATTAATTGAACAACTTAATATTACATTATATATTTAATTAATTCATTTAAAATAAAATTTAAATGAATAATTCATTAATCAAATTAATTCTTATTTACTTAATTAAATTATATAATCAAATTTAAAATTCATTTAATTAATTAATTAGTCAATATAAAATTATTTAAAATGAAATAAAATGCATAATAAAAATATTCGTATTAATCAACATCAAATAAAACACACACAACCCAACTCAGCAACTCAACTCAAACTCACAACTCAAAACCCAACAGCTCAAACACAACCATTCCTCAAGACACTCAACACAACCAACTCTAAAAAATAAATACTACTCCAATACAAACTGTGTACTCTCTAGTGCTCCTAGAAAGGCTCTTGCAAGTACAAAACTCCAAGCACCTACATATTCAAAGAATAGAAAATGATTTGCTCCATAATAATTAATATTTATTAAATAAATAAAAATTAAACTAGAGTGTAGAAAAAAAAAACTATTATAACTGAAATAAAACTACTAAGCAGGAATAAAAAAGCTACTATAGTAAAAGCTCTAGTGTCACACAACACTAACTCTAGACTAGTAAGTATCGAGCTAGTAAATAATTAAAACTACAGTCTAGTATCAAGCTAGCAAACAACTGTTATCCAATATACCAACAAATAAAATCTAATATGCAACTTCTAAGAGAGTTATAAGAACTGCCAAACAAAACTAGCAGGCATCTTAGTATAAAGAATTAGGTTATAAGACCAACTTTTAGACATTGTCCAGAAGAAGTTATTAGACCAGTTATTTAAAGAAAACTCCAAGAAGAAATATTAAACTCTCAAATTAAATCTAAATAAAAGGGGCATTTTAGTCTAAAGGATTAGGTTGTAAGATCCACATTCAGACATCTTTCAAAGAAGTTGTAAGACTTATTACTTGAGAGAAGATCCTAGGAGAAATATTAAACTCTTAAATTAAATCTAAATCAATAGGCAACCTTATTATAGAGCTTGGTTGTAAGACTTATTATTGGGCTACCTCCGAAAAGGGAAGTAGTAAGAAACGTTCTACCCAAATGACTAGGCAACTTCTAAAGTTAGTCGAAAGACCAATTCTTTGGGAAATTATTAAATAAAATATCAAACCCTCATCCAAAATTAATAGGCAGCCTTACTGTAGAGCTTGGCTATAAGATTACATTGGCGTACTTTGAAATAGAATGTTTATTTAGTCTTGAACATAAAAAAATTAGAATATGATCATTTATTGAAAATTCATATTTTCTTATCCAACATAATTCAGGTTAACTCTAATTCCTACAAGTTTTGTTGACAGATTGCTAAATATGACGCTCACAAAGTCCTTCATGATTATTAAACATTGTGATGGAGATAAAGTATAATTTTTCTTAAGCCATTTTAACCACTGACTATGCCAAAGCGACCATTCAATTCAAAACTATTTTCGAAGTTATATAGTTCCAACAATTCCTTTCGAAGAACATTGCCGAAATACTAACAACCAAAGGTATTATTAAAAATCCTACTACTTAAGCGATTAGTAAAAAAGCTCTCAAGAGGGCATCAGTGTTTTCAAGGATATCTATAGCTCTTATTGCTACTCCAGCAATGTAAAAGAAAACTTTTAGCACTAAGCTAAAATGTGTTATCATCAATCAAGTTAGCCAGAATGTAATCCAGAATGAAATCCTTAAAGAAAATAGTTGAGAGAGCCTTTTGATAGTTTACATGCAAAAGGCTATCATAAAAAATATGATAGTATGATATTTTTTAGATGTAATTACTAAAGTGTTAGTCAATTTATCGTCATACAGAGATATAAATTTTTTTTATTGATATATTGTTTGGTACGACTTGATCTCATGGCTCCATATAAGATGGAACCTAAGGAGTTTCAGAAATTAAAAGCTCAACTTCAAGAGTTAATTATTATGAGGGGACTTGTTCATCTAAGTGTGTCTCTATGGGGAGCACAAGTTCTATCTGTAAAGAAAAGGATAGTACAATGCATTTGTGCATTGACTATATGGAGTCGAACAAAGTCATTATCAAGAATAAGTATCCTCTATAGTAAATTGATGATTTATTTGATTAGCTTACTAGATCTTATGTTTTCTTTAAGATTTATTTGCAATCTGGATACTATTAGGTGAAGGTGAGAGAGGTTGATATGATGAGGATAGCTTTCAATACAATGTATAGATATTATGTGTTTCTAGTCATGCCTTTTGGGGTGACATATGTGTAAACCATCATTATGGATCTTCTGAATAAAATATTTAGAGATTTTTTGGATTAGTTTTTGATTATTTTCATTGATGATATTTTAGTTTATTCTACTTTTGAGGAATATTATGTGAGATATTTGAGGATTATTTTAGAGACTTTGAGGCAGCATCAACTATACACCAAATTTTTTAAATGTAAGTTCTGGCTGAAGATTATTTCTTTTTTGGTGCATGTGGTGAGTAATGCTAGTATTTTTATAGATCCTCAAAAAGTTGAAGCAGTCACTGATTGGTTGAGGCCTACTACTGTTTTTGAGCTACATAATTTCTCGGGTATGGCTGGATATTATATAAAGTTTGTGAAAGAGTTTTCTCATATTTCTACACCTTTGAGAAGACTGACTCGGACGTTAGTAGCTTTTATTTGGTCACGTGAGTGTGAGGCTATTTTTTAAGATTGAAGGATTATTTAACTTTTGCTCCAGTTTTGGCTCTTCCTTTTAGTATATAAGGATTTCAAGTAATCAACGATTCTTCATTGAGAGGTTTGGGATATATTTTGATGCAGGATGGTAGATTTATAGCTTACACTTCCAAATTGTTAAAGTCACAGGAGAGGATAAAATGTAGGATATATAATTAGCTACTATTGTATTTACTTTAAGGGAATATCGACCTTACTTATTCAGTGTCAGGTATGATATTTTCACTGATCATAAGAGTTTGAATTACATATTCACTTAGAAAGATCTAAATATTTGGAAAAGAAATGGCTTAAGTTGATCAAAGATTATGATCTGAATAATTAACATCAACCTAGTAAGGCTAATGTGGTGGTATATGCTCTAAGTAGAAAGTCTTTTAGATTCTTATGCATACAGCCCACTTATGATGAGTCTTTGATATGAGATATGGAGAGAATATAGTTGGAGGTGATTTCTTCTATTTATTTGGATTTTGGTATATCAGCTTAGATGATTATTCAGCCTTTATTGTAAGAAAAGATTAAGAATATTAGAAGTCATATGCACAATATCCAAAGTTGATTAATCAGATTAGAACTGATAATAAATATGAACTACAAGTTTTTGATTCTTGTATTATTTTCTACAAGGGTAGACTTTGGGTTCCTAATTTTTGAGATATTAGGTGAGAGATTCTGCATGTGGCTCACTATACAATAATTTGAAAGCTATATTTTGGTGATTTGGATTGAAGAGAATTTTGCAAATTTTGTATCAAAATATGAAGCTTTTTAGTTAGTAAAGGCATTTTTTAATGATTGGGAGATCTTTTGCATCCATTACCCATCCTAGAGTGAAAATGAGAAGATATGACTATAGATTTTTCTATGGGTTTTCCCAAAATGAGATAGAGACATGATGCTATTTGGTTCATGGTTGATCATTTGACAAAATCATCCCATTTCATTCTAATCTTATAGTCCAATTCAGTAAACATATTGGAAAATGTATAAGTGCATGAGATCATCAGATGGCATGAGATATCGAAGGTTATAATTTCTAACTGGGATGACAGGTTTATCTCTAGGCTAGAGAGAGAAATTCAACAAGGACTATAAATAAAACTTACTTTAGTTCATTTTTTTATCATCAGATTGATGGACAGTCTAAGAGAACTATTCATATACTGGAGGATCTTTTGAGACAATCTACTCTAAACTTTAGGGGTAACTGGGAAGATCATATTCTACTGATATATTTTATTTATAACAATAGTTTTCAGTTCGGTGTAGGTATGAATTTATAGGAAGCTTTGTATGATAGAAATATGGAACCCCTCTATCTTGGATAAATGTGGGTGAAAGACTTCTGATTAGGCTACCCTAGGTTGATGATGCCAATGAAAAGAATCAATTAATCAAAGATAAATTAAAGGATGTATAGGACTGGTAGTAATAATATTTTGATGTTAAGTTTCGTGCTGTAAAAGTTCATGAGGAGATTTTATATGTGTGAAGATCAGACTGAAGAAATGTATTAGCCGATTTGGCAAGGAAGAAAAATTGAGTCCAAGATACGTTGGACCATTTGAGTATATGGTTATATATTCAAAATAAAATGGAGCAAAGAATAGACATGATTATATATAAATAAAAAAAAAATACTTACACTAACTTGAACAGATCAGAACCTACGACCTCAATTGCTCAATCGACTCACTCCACATTCCTTGACCTATAAAAAAAATGAATGATAGGTGTGAGCTAACATAGCTCAGCAGATCACACCCTTAGCTCACACCCGTCAATCTAGATTTTAAATAATAAACCCATTATTCCATTATTAAATTTTACAATAATTATTTATAGCTATTATACTAATTAGAGAAGCATTTATAGATAACTTAAATTTATTCACATATTATCACACACAGCTCCTCTCTGTTTCCTCTGCTCCGTGCAACTTCGAGGCGATTTAGGGCTCACTCTTCCGCTCATTTTTCTTCTCATTTAATTGATGTTTCTTTATGATTTTTGTTTTACTTTTGTGGTTTTGTTTCTATTCGCCGTCATTTCTGGTTGATTTCCTCTTCTTTTTTTTTGGTCTTTTTTGCTGGTGTGTTAGGGTTTGCAATTTTTTGGGAGATGACGACGTGGTCATCATCTATCCCTCCTCCTTCACTTCCAAATGTTAAATCCCATTCTTTTAAAGAAGTTTTAGCTAGTTCTTCATTGGCTTCCTCCAAGCTTCACTTTGTTCATTCATCCTTCAAAGGGTGTCCGACTCTTTTGATTGACGATTCAGTTATTTCTTTACTTGCTGCTCCTTTTTCTTTGACTCTTGTGGGGAAATTTTTTCTTAAACGGCCTAACTTAGACATCATTAAAAAGTTCTTTTTTAATCTCAACTGGCTCATTCCAGGTTGGATTATTGGATCCCCGCCGCATTTCGATTCAGCTAAGTAACAATTTGGACTGTAGTCATATTTTTTTCTAGAAGGTCTTATTACATGTAGGGTTGCCAAATGAGGTTGCTTAAATGGTCTCTAGACTTTTACGTGCAGGAAGAATCTCCCATAACCTCAGTTTGGATTTCTTTTCCAATCTTCTCTTACATTTCTTCAATGCTCGTATTCTTTTCAGTTTGGCTTCCATTTTCGATAAACCTTTGCAAACCGATTAGGCTACAACGTCCATTTATAGGATGTATATAGCCCGTGTTTTAGTTGAGTTTGATATTTCAAAGAAACATCCTTCTGAGGTTTGGATTGGTTCAGAACAAAATGGCTATTTTCAAAAAATTGAATTTGAAAATTTACCTATTTTATGTTCACATTGTAAGATGCATGGCCATGGGTTATCTTCTTGTTATAAATTACATCCTCATCTATGGAAGCCTAAGGAAACTACTGATCCATCCCTTAACAAAGAATTAAACTCAGTTGAATTGGTTTATGTTATTCCTAACCATGTCAATAATGTGGTTAATGTTTCTCAAGGGCTTGAGCATACCAATGTTTCCTTAAATTTGGTTCAGCCTCAGGTGGAACCGGTCCCTATATCCGGGGAAGATTCAATAAAAGGAAAGGAATTTATTCTTAACTCGTCCTCTTTTTTAGCATTGGATTTGCATAATGTGACTAACCAAATTGTTGAGGTTAATCTAAATAATGTTGTTTCTTATGTGGAACCTCTTTTGGAGGAGTTGGTTAATAATATGGTGGTGAGGATAATACTTTGCAAAATATTGTTTCAAATCATGTTTTATCCCAAACAGAGGTGGATAAGATAGGTGATGTTGATGTTCACAATGAAATATTTATGGCAGGTGACATTTTTTATGAAAAAAGAGAAATGCCTATTTCTAAGGGGCCTTCAGGTATTGTTAATGATAGTAACTTTCCTTTGACTATCAATTATAATAGTGATGCTTTTACTAATAATGAGGATAAGGACATGTTGGCTAAATGTTATGCGAGAGATGATAATGATACTAGTTTTACAAAGGGACGTGGTAAAAGAGGCAGGAAGCCTAAAGCTATTGTCATTCAAACTCCTCAAAACACCCATTCTTTCACTTCACATTAATTTTATTTTTATGTTTAACGTAATTATTTGGAATGTTAAGGGTATTGGCTTCCCCTCTTCTAAACTTAGAGTTAAAAATTTATGTTGTATCTACAATGTTTCTCTTCTTATGTTGCTTGAGCCTCTTATTCGTACTAACAAGTTATTTAGTAATGCTAAATTTTTGGGTTTTAAACATGCTTTAGTTAATGTTTCTAATAAAATTTGGGTTTTTTTGGAAGGATTTTATCAGGGTTGATATTATTGGTGATTTTAATCAAGTTATTCATTGTAATATTGAGATCTCTAATTTGCAATGTTGTGCTTCCTTTGTTTATTCTTCTTATTCTATATATACTAGAAAGATTCTATGGGACCAATTAATTCAATTACGTAGCATTTATTCTCTTCCTTGGCTTATTGGAGGAGACTTTAATACCATTTCTAGCCCATTTGAGCGTTTAGGGGGTTCTCTCCCTATTTACCAGTCTATTGAGGATTTCAATAATATGATTATGGATTATAATCTTATTGATATTAGTTTTTCTAGTGATAGTTTTACTTGGAATCGTGGGCATTTGTGGCAAAGATTGGATCAGGTGTTATTTAATAATTTTTGGTTGTAATCTTTTGATTCTACTAATGTTGATCAATTGAGAAGGACTCTCTCGGATCACTCTCCTCTTCTCATTAAAATTAAGCCTAGATTGAGAGATGGCCCTTCTCAATTTAGGTTTCAAAACATGTGGTTACTTCATGACACTTTTATGAATGTAGTGGAGGAGAACTGGATTGCCCCTTTACATCCTAATTATACTATTTATGGTATGCATAGACTGTGGTATAAACTGAAAAGGCTTAAGTTTGTTCTGAAGTGGTGGAATCATAATGTGTTTAAGAACCTTTTTACTAACATCTTAATTATAGAGGATAATGTTTTTTGCAAGGAGTCTAAATGCCAATTATTTCCTTCTAAGGCTAACTTTTGTCTTTTGAGGGAGGCTAAAGATGGGCTTTACAAATTGCAAGCTCAGGAGGAAATGTATTGGAAGCAGAAAGCGGGTGTTAAACATCTTATTGAAGTGGAAAACAATACTAAGTATTTCCATGCATTAGTTAAGAGGAAGTGTAATATTAATTGTATTCATAAAATTCAGAGGGTTGATGGCTCTATTACTGAAGATGTTTCGGAAATTGCTTGCTTAGTCGTTCAACATTTTCAGAATCACCTAAATAAAAATTTCTCCCCTTTCACTATTCAAAACCCTAATATTATTCTGTCTCTTATTTCTCATGAGAATAATGTTTTCTTATCTAAGCCCCCTTCGTTGGAGGAAGTCAAAGATACTATTTTTGGTATGAATTCAAAGTTGGTTGCTGGGCCTGATGGTTTTACCTCCAAGTTCTTTTAGGAAACTTGGCAGATCATTAGTAATGATATTGTTTCTGCTGTTTTGGATTTTTTGATGGTAATTCTATTCTAAAATTTTTTACTGCTACTTCCATTGTGCTTATTTCAAAGAATAACTCTGGCACTTCTTGGAATAATTTTAGGTCTATTAGTCTGTGCACCTTTTTTTATAAGTTAATCTCTAAAATTTTGATGAATCGGTTATCTATTTTTTTGCCTAATCTGATTTCTCCTTTCCAAATGGGTTTTGTGAAAGGTTGTGCCATTGCTGATAACATTCTTTTGGCTCAAGAGTTTTGTCATGATTTGGATGCCAAAGTGAGAGGTGGTAATATGATTTTAAAACTTGATAATGCTAAGGCTTACGATAATATTAATTGGAATTTTCTTTATGATATTATGAAGTTATTTTATTTTGATTTTAAGTTTATTAATCTCATTAAGCTTTGTATTGAAAGTCCTTATTTTTCTATCATTGCTAATGGTAAATCTAATGGTTTCTTTACAGCTTCTCATGATTTAAGACAAGGTGATCTCATTTCTCCGGCCCTTTTTATTACTGAGGCTGGTTACCTTTCTAAAGGTCTGGCTTGTTGAATCTTGAATAGTTGTTAAACCTAAGCTTATGTCCTAATGCTAACCAAGAGGGGGTGAACTGGTAATTTTAAAAATTCTCTTGGATTTTTAATTTTGAAACCACTTAGTGATTCGTAGCAAGTTAATTGAAGTTATTTGAAAGCAAAATTTTTAACCACAAAATTAAAAACTTATAGTAAGCAGCAAAAATTTAAATGACACAAAAATTTATAGTGGTTCGGTCAAACATGACCTACATCCACTCCCTAAAGACACCCTCTTCAGGTATTGTAGTATTGCCAAAGTGACTCTCATTTTGTCCTCACAGCAAGGCGGAGAAGCCTTTATAAATCTCTCTTCCACCAATCCCCAGTGCGGTAGAGAACCATCATCCTTTCACACCCTTCAAATGTAGGCAGAGAACATTCGTCCTTTCATACCCTCCAAATATAGGCAGAGTAACTTTGGCTATTCACACTCTCCAAGTGTCGGTAGAGAATCATCATCCTTTCACACCCTCAAAGTGTAGGAAGAGAACCATAGGCTATTCACACTCTCCAAGTGTCGGCAGAGAACCGTCATCCTTTCACACCCTCCAAGTGTAGGCAGAGAAGCTTCAGCTATTCACACTCTCCAAGTGTCGGCAGAGAATCAGATATTCTTCAAAGATCTTCTTATGAGTAATCTAGAAAGATAAGAGGAAGAGTGAAAAACATAAATCACACAGAGATCCTTACCTTTGAGTACCCTTGTAAACCCTTCGCACTCCACTAGTAATAAATCTCTATCAAACACTCTCTCACACTCTCTCCTTCAATTGCCCTTATAAAATTACGAAGATAAGATGTTTTACGTCATTTCTTAATTGACCTTTAATATAAAAGACACGAAAAACCTTCCATAAAACTAAATTTTTAAATTTTGAGCGTACAAGATCGTATAGTACGATTAGATTTCATACGTATGAATAATTCAAATATAATTGCATACAAACATGTTGTGAATCGGTACGAAATCATTTCATACCCGATCATCATCAGTTATGAACCAAGTTCGTTCGGGATGAACAGTTAGAAAATTTCAAAATTCTTATGTACGAAATATTGGGACGAAATGGGACCTCACATTTTTATACTTTGGAAGGCATGTACAAACTGGGTTCATACAATACGATCCATACTTAGAAAAATTATTTTTACATGACCTGGAACCCGAGAAGATCGTACTCATGAAAGCATGTACGAACTGGGTTCGTATAGTACAATCCATACTTAGAAAAATTAATTTTACTCGACCTGGAACCCGAGACGTTCGAACTCATAAAAGCATGTACGAACTGGGTTAGTCCAGTATGATCCATACTAAAAACATTAGCGAGTACTGTCCCGAAATGTTCGTACTTATGAAATTATGTATGAACTTGGAACGTCACGTACGATACTTAAAAAAATTCATTTCTGTTCATTCAACTGCTCAATAGGGAATATAACTGGCTAGATCATCCCATACGAAGTGATATTGTACAGTACAATCAATTTAAAAAATATGAAATTTAAACTCTCCCCCAATGTGTGTGATCAATTACTCAATTACAATCATACTCTCTCAGACTAAAAAAAAATAGAAAATATAGACTTCAATTATAATAAACTTTAAACTGATCTTGATTTGAAGTCTGTAACAATCTGGAGTATGATTTTCCTAAAATATTAGTACACACAAAAGCAAAACAATTCTTTCAAAATATGTTCTAAGAAATAATAATCAAATCAATAATATTTGGAATCATAAAAATATACAAGTTGCAAGAATATCAAACGTGCAAAACTAAGTAGCAACTATCTCAATAATCTCCCCTTTTTTAATGATGGCAAAACAATTATGGTTTGAATAAAATTGAAAATCCTAAATTTCTCCTTAACTCCCTTTAAATGAATAAGCATGTGTATATAAGGGAATTTCTATTAAGAACAAATCATTTTTTTTAATTTTTCATAAAACTCACACAACACTTCAAACAGAAAAATAAAATAACTCTAACGAACACTAAAACACAAAAATCAAATACAAACAAATAATATTTCTCCCTCTTTTTAACAACAACAAAAAGAATGAAGAAGAAAAATAAAAGAAATGTAAGAAGTCATATAAAAAATCTTTGATAATTGATCTTGAAAGAGATTGAATTATAATTGCAATAACAAGATTAATGTTCATTAGAGAAAAATAAAGATTTATAACATTTCAATTAAAATATAATATAGACAAAATAAATATATCAAGGTCATGAAACAATCTAAATAAGTAGATAAGGGGAATTATATCAAAAGTGACAAAATGAAGATTAATTTAAGTTAATTTCTAATATAAAATATAATTGAACATTAGATTGATTTAAAATTGAAGATTAAAAGAAAGAGGAAAGAATATAATCAATACACTTGTTTGACGACATTATGCATCTTTTCAAATATTTGTGACACACTTTGTTCATCTTTTTGTATTTGGGCTAATTTTGTGCCTCTTTTCAATTTACGTACCATTGTGCATTCTTTAAATTTTTGTACATTTCTCCAATGTTTTAATTAATCTTTCCAAAATCAATAATTTAAAAAGTCAAACTTCTCTAAGTACAAAGATAATTATATTAAAAAGAGAAATAAAAAAATAATAAGACATCAAAATTGTAATAATAATATTAAAATTATGTATGCCTGAAAAGAACGTAAGATTGATAGTCTTAACTTAATCGAGTTATAAATTAATTTATATATTTTAAAAATTAGATTTTCTAATAAAATTTATTTTTGTATTGATGTTCATATTATAACCCTTTTTTAGATCAATTAAGCCAGGATTATCATATAGGCAAATTAATATTTTAAACAAAGAAAAAAATTAACTAGGCAAAATAAGATATTTTTTATTGATATAAATATGAAGGTCTAATACAATAAAGCATATCTGATATCAATATCATCTATCTCAAAACAAGATAACATAACAACATCAAAGATCTAAAGCAAGACAAGTATAAAAAATATTAAATAAACACAAGTACAAAAACTATAGAAATCATCACATCACATCTCTAAGAACTGGCAAAGACAACACATAAGAAGTACATCTATAAATCTGAGGGCCCAAGAAGTGCAATTTGTATCATCACCTTTTCCAAAAAGTGCTCAAAATGAGGCATCAATGAAGTAGATAGGAAATTCAAGTAGATGATCGATCAGGATGAATAAGATTATACTTCTTCTCAAGGATATAGGTCACTAGGTATCCTAAAGCAATGTTCTTCATCCTCTTATGTGAGACATGCCCAATTTTAAAAAGGCCATAAATTTAGTCAATAATAAGTTGGGATTCATCGATAGGTTGACCAGTCATGATAAGATAAGTAACAATGGACAAAAGAGGAGTAATGTTAATGCGGTTACCAGCTTTAGAAATAATAGAGGTTATAAGGACATACTTAATGACCCTTATATTTTAGTTTAAGGAATAGACCCTATGCAAATGACAAACTTGTTCAATCCCTCTAATAACTTTATTTATTTTAGTCCAGTCAAAATCAGATGTAGAAGTCAAAGTGTGGGCTCTAACTCCTTGAGTTCTTAAATGCAAAATAGTTCCCAAATCTATTTTAGTGATTTCTACCTTTTTTCTTAAAAATAAAAGATCTGATCCTACTCTCATCCTCACTAAACGACATGTTTGCTAGAAAGTAGTGAAATGCTTTTTTGTTATAGGCATGAATCAAGGTAAGAATAAAAGCAAATTGAGTGATAGTGAAAAGAGGCATCACTTGGAAGTGGATATCCTCTTGAAGTAGGATTCTATAAGGAGTAATTTTGGCAGAAACAAACCTAAGGAAAGAATCCTCATTTTCCCTAGAAAGAAAGTTGTCGTCTCCACTCTTAGAAGATGGTCTCTTAGTGAGTCTACCCCTCTTGCTAGAACTAACCATTACTAAGTTGAGAAGGATTGGAAGAGGCTATTAATGTGAATGAGGTTGCGAATATATTTTCATGGATTATGATTTTGATGATAGCAAACACTCTTGTTTCTCTACGACTACCTTACCTACTGACATTTCAGGTCAACAAGATCAGACTGTAAATAAAACCCGCTCAAGATTGGGTAGACTAGGTCTGAGTAAGTTTGTACCATTTTCCTTTCTTGATTATATTATAATTGGTGTGGCTCATGATGCTAAGTAATCTTGCACACACACACCTTGGAAGAATTTCTAACTGTTCCCTAGAGTTTACTCTTTTTTTGTAACATCGTTCGGGATGATATTTATATCGGCCTCGATGATCGGTTCAAAAATAAAAACCCTAATTAAGGCATCCTTGTTAGGGCAACCGTCATTAAGCACATCGTCCTGGATGATTTTGTATCGGTCAGGCCGACAGGCTTAAATAAAAAAGAATCAATCACAAGATCTATTTAGGAATTACTTATTTTTGGACATCGTCTCGGGGATTGGGCCTGGCCGATCCAGCACAATTTTTTCCTAAATAAATTTGGAATTTAAGGAAAATAATTAAGATTTTATTACATGATTACATCATCCTGGATGATCGTAGGATCGACCAGGACGATCCACTGGACGATTGGACATAGGACATCTCTTATTCAGGGCGATGTTCAGGATGATATTCCATGTTTTGTTCTGATCGACCAGGATGATATATTATCATTCTGGATGATATGAATAAATTTCTTCTGATCGTCCCTAACCGACCGGGCTGATTGAGTGTAATTTACGCTGATTGGCCAGACCGATATTTATATCGGCCTGGCCGATAAAGTCAGCAAGTTGCATTAATGAGCTCATTTTGAGATCTTCTATTTAAGCTTTAACAAGACACTTATTAAGTGTCTCTTGCAGCCATTAGAGATTCGTTCTTTTGGAGGGAACTTGAAGAGAGAGCTTGAAAGGGAGAGAGGAAAGGGTGGAGTTTGAGAGAGGGAGAAGATCCTTGGAGGGGGTTTCAAGGGAGTGTGGAGGGAAATTCCACATGGTTGCCCTGACAAGCTTGCATCTTAGTACCATCATATTCAAGGCTTGTCTTGAGGGAAGTTCTGGGAAGAAGAAGATCTCTTTGGTGTCAAAAGACCCGGCTACTCCGTCGCACCAGGGAAGGTGAAAGTGATTTTGTAAGGGCTTCTCCACCTAGCTGTGGGGGTTGAAGGAGAGACACTGAGTTTAGTGCAATACTCGGATGGTGCCTCCGAGGAGTGGACGTAGGTCAAGGTTTGATCGAACCACTATAAATTTGGTGTGCTCTTTCCTTTATTATTTCCACACTTTGATTTCTGTGGTGAATCTTGGTTTGTGTTTTATTGTGAAAGATTTATTTTAAAATACCAATTCACCTCTGTCTTAGTTAGCCTTGGGCCAGTTCATAAGGGCCTAACATCCCTAACTTAGAAAAATTCGCACGATCGATCAGAAATAGAAAATTCATTGTGAAAATATTTTAAAATCATACAAAACATAAAATAAAAATAGAAAATCACAAACACAAATAAGCACATTAAATACAAAAAAAGAAAACACATAAAAACACATATCAAGTTTGCAGAAAATTTAAATTAAGCATTAAGATCAATCACACCAATTCTTGTTCTTAATGTGCTAAAAGTATAAAGGTTGTGGTTTTGTAAAATTATCTGTAAGTTGATATTTAGTTGAAATATGGTTCAGTTCAATTTCTCCTTTGGATGCATGATCTCATATGAAATGATGTCTTATGTCTATATATTTGATTCTAGAATGTTGAATAGGATTTTTTGAAATACAAATGATACTAGTGTTATTATAATAAATTAGAATTGTGTCTATTATAAATCATAAGTAAATCAATTGTTATTTCAACCAAAGAACTTGTGCCACACAACTTCCTAAAGTAATGTATTCAGCTTCAATAGTAAATAGGGCTACGAAATTTTTTTTATTGAACCAATAAACTAAAAAATTTCCTATAAATTGACAAGTTCCAGAAGTACTCTTTATATCAACCCTATAACCTATAAAGCCTGAATTTGAATATCTAATTATTTCAAATAAAGAGCTAAACTTAGGATACTAAATCCCTAAGTTTTGAGTTCTTAAGAGATATCTCAAAATCTTTTTTACTGCTGTAAAATGTGATTATTTTGGATCCTATTGAAATCTAGCACACAAATAAATACTGAACATAATATCGAGTATGTTAGCAGTTAAGTAAAGCAAAGATCCAATTATTCTCCTAAATTTTTTTTGATCAAAAGATTTTTCCTTTGGGTCCTTATCCAACTAAACTGAGGAACTCATGGGTGTACTAACAGGTTTAGCGTTATCAATTTCATACTTTTTGAGGATGTCCTTAATATACTTCAACTGACTAAGAAATATTTCTTCCTCAACTTGCTTAATGCTAAAACCTAGAAAGTAACTCAAATCTCTTATTAGACTCATATCAAATTCACTACTCATTATTTTAGAAAAATCACCACAAAAAATTTTATTTGTAGATCCAAAGATGATATCATCAACATAAATTTATACAATGAGTATATCGTCTCTCAATTTTTTCAAAAAAAGAGTGGTGTCCACACTTCCTTTTTCAAAAGATATCTCAAGTAGAAAAGTGCTTAACATCTCATACCAAGCCCTAAGTGTCTATTTCAATTCATATAATACCTTTTTAAATTTAAAAACATGATTTAAGTATTTTGAATTTTCAAAATATGAAGGTTGTTCAATATAAACATCCTCTTAATTCACTCCATTTAAAAAGGCACTTTTAACATTCATTTGAAATAATTTGAATCCCCTAAAACAGACAAAAGGCTAACAAAATCCTAATTGCTTTAAGTCTCGCTAAAGGGGTAAAAGTTTCCTCAAAATCAATCTCTTCAATCTGATTATACCCCTTAGCCACCAATCTAGCCTTATTTCTAATAACAATTCCTGAGTTATTCATTTTGTTTTTGAATATCCACTTAGTTCCAACTACACTTTGATCCTTTGGTCTTACAATTAATTCACAAAAATCATTTCTCACAAATTGGTTTAATTCTTCTTGTATTATCAAAATTCAAAATTCATCTAAAAGTACTTGATTTATATTTATGGGTTCTATCATTAAATTAAAGGCATAATGATTGACTTATTTGCTTAGTCCATGCCTAGTCCTAACATACTCACTAAGTTCACCTAAAATCAATTTCTTATGGTGTTTTTTAGAAAATCTCAAATCTCTAGGAAATGAGTTTTCTTACTCTAAATTTTCTTCCAAATTAACTTTCTCAATCCTTTGGGAGTTATTTTCTATTTCATCCTCTTCCAAATTTAACTCTTTCAAAATTCCAGATTTATCAAATACAACATGTGTGGTCTCCTTAATTACCAAAATTCTTTTATTAAATACTCTATAAGATTTTCTAGCACTAGAGTATCCAAAAAAAATTCATTCATATGATTTTGGATCAAATTTTTTTAAGGTAGATTTTCCATTATTATGTCTGAACACCTTAAATCGAAAAATATGCAAATATGATAAATTAGGTTTTCTACCCTTAAGAAACTCATAGGGTGTTTTGTTTAAATTGGATTTGATGTTTACCCTATTCAGAATATAATATGTAGTGTTAACCGCTTCAGGCTAAAAATATTTAGGAAGTGAATATTCTACAAACATGGCTCGAGCGGCTTCAATTAATATTTTGTTCTTTTTATTGACTACCCCATTCTGCTGAGGGATTCTAGGTGCAAAAAAATTATGATCAATTCTTTTTTCTTTATAAAAATTCTCAAATTTTTCATTTTCAAATTCACCACTGTTATCACTTTAGATTGTTAAAATCTCACATCCTAGTTTTCTCTGAATCCAAGTTGAAAAATCTCTAAACTCCTCAAATGGTTCACTCTTATGATATAAGAATTTAACCCATGTGAATATAGAAAAATCATCTATAATCACAAATCTGTATACCTTCCCTCCTAAACTTACAGTTCCAATCGGTCCAAAAAAATTTATATATAAAATCTCCAAAGGTTTACTAGTTTTAAGATCCTTATTGGACTGAAATAAAGACTTCACCTATTTTCCTAATTAACATGCATCACAAAGGTACTCCTTAGTAAAGTCTAGTTTTGGTATACCTCTCACCAACTCTTTTTGGTTAATTTTCCTAAGGTTTTTCATGATAGAGTGACAAAGTCTTTAATGCCATAACCATAATTCACCAGAAATAATTTTCAAGCAAAAAGCATTAGAAGTTTTGATATAATTTAAATCTAGCATATAAATATTGTTTACTCTTAATCCATGCAAAATATCATTACCATTTAGGCTTAATATGTAGCTAGTAGGAAAAATGTTTACACTATATCCTTTATCATGTAGCTGACTAATACTCAACAGATTATATTTTAAGACTTCTACAAGCAGCACATTTTAAATGAATTTTTTTTATAAGTTTTCAATCATACTTGATCCAACCACTTTCCTAGTGGTGTTACCTCGAAGTGTAAACCTGCCTCCACTTTTAGCTTCCAGCAATATAAATTGCTTAGTGTTTCCAGTCACATTCTTTGAGCAACCACTGTCCAGGTACCAAATGCTCTCACAAGGCCTTATATGAGAGCGTGCTTGCAAAGCTATCAAATGTTAGACCTGGGAACCCAAACAAGCTTGGGTTCTCCTTTTAGCAATTTAAAAACAGATGCATGTATAATATGACTTTAGTTATGCATCTTAGGTTTCCACACTAAATGAGTTTTCCTATCTAAAGTATAAGTGTGTTCTATATGCCCAAACATGCCATAAGATAATATTTTACTCTAGGAAATAGATTTCTCAATCTTTTATAATTACTCTATCTCTTCCTGAGTTATAAAAATTTTGGATACAAAATAGGATTAGTAAAATCTTCAAGTGTTAGTGCTTTCCTATTTTGCTCGAGAGCTTGCACTTTAAATTTCAAAAATGTGTTCAAATTTTTTAACACATTCTTACTATAATTTAAATAATGCTTTTTATTCTTTGATTCATCCTTAAAATACTTAATTTTTTTCCAATTGAGTATAGGATGATTTTAAAATTTCATTCTTCTATTTCAAGTCATCAAATTCATCAAGTAATCTCATGTGATTGTTATCTATCAATGCATAATCATTCATAAGGATTTCATGTTCTCTTTGTAATTGTTGCATTTCTAAATTCAGACTAGCATGCATTTTCTTAAGCTTTCTATGTTCATCATGAATTCTCTCAAAAACTTCTAATAGTTCAGCATAGGTTAAGTCACATACCTTTTCTTGATCTGACTGATCAAGATTATCGTCCATTAAGCACAAATTGGTGACTTCCTCCTTCTTTTATGATTTTAATGAATTCGAACTAGAGTTCGCCCAAAAAGCTGTTTGGAATCTCTTCTTACCCTTTTACACTTTGGTTTCTCCTCTACCTTTTTCTTGCTAGGAGTGGCTTTTAGGTTTGGGTAATCTAATTTTATGTGTCCAGGTTTTCTGCATTCATAGAAAATTATATCATTAGAAACCTTAACATTCTTATTAAACTTAACTCTGTTCCACTGTTGGCATCTCCTCTACTTCCTTTTAAGAAAGCTCATGAATTGCCTAGTCATCAAGGCAATGTCATCCTCTGTTGACCTCATTTTTATATGAGGTCACTAGGGACCCACCTAGACTCTAGATTAATCCTAACCCCACATCGATCTAGACTCTAGACTCTAAGACTATTCTAGACTCCATACCCTAGGATCTATCTTGACCTTAGGATTCTTCCATATCAACCTAAACTCCAGGATTCTCCTAGATCCAGACCTTAAGATCTATCTAGGTCCAAGGATTCTTTAGGACCCTAGACCCTAGGATCTATCCATACTTTAAATCAATCCAGACTCAAATCCAAGGCCAAAGGTCCAAGTTCTGAAAACCTTTCCCAATGAATTTTCGAACACTTCAAAACTCAATCAAATGACCTCTGATTCAGAGTCTATCACTTGTACAGTGATAAGACATGCCTCTAAAGGTAACTCTCCAAATTTGAGCTTATTATGATTCTTATAACCCCAAAAATTGACTTAAGTTCTAAAGGCTATAAAACCTTCAAATATTTACGGCCTATGCCACTAGACTTGCCAACCAATGGATCCTGACCTTAGAGCTTTCTCCAAAGCCTATAATCACTTTCAAACCCTTAATCCTGACCCATTGAACATTAAACTACATTTTGGTGGACCCACTTTGACCCTTAGTTGACCAGGGGTCCAAATGACCATAATACCCTTTATGGGTTTAAACATCAATTTCAAATCAAATGGCCTCCAAATTGCTTGGAACCTCTTCTAGAAAATTTCAAATGTCAAATCAAATTTGTTGAAACCATTTCCAGACCCTGAGCTCACTTGGTTGACCAAGCCAACTAGGGTTTTGACCCTATGGCCCATAAGGGCCCAAACAGATGTTTTGACCTAATTGACCTCCTTAAACCTTCAAAACACCTCCAACAAACTCAAAACAACATTTCAAACTTGTTGAACCCAAAATTAGACCTTTGACCCAATCATCAGTTGACTTAGTCAACTAGACCCGAGTCTAGATAATTTTGGCTTACTTAGGTCAAATCACGTGATCAAACCAATATCTTCAAACTTCATTAAGCTCTCAAAATAAGTCCATTCCATGACTTGAATATTCTCCAATCAGTGGTGAGTCAAATCCAATTTAATTTAACCAAGTCAGCTCATCGAAACTGGGTCAAATCTCATTCTACACTCACTAACTTGCTCATATATCCAATCCACCCATTTAAACTCATTTGAACCCATTCCACCAGTAGCTCAAGACCTCTCATTGCCACCTCATCAGTCCACCTGGACTTTGACTGGTCAAACAGTCAATTTAAGTCATTATAAGGGGTCAAATTAGTCAAACAAACTCAAATTACTTCCATGCCCATGCCAACTTAGCTTCAGCTATTTGGAGTCATTCCAGAACATTCGTAAGCCTATTCTAAGCCATTGGATCAATATCAAATGGCTTGGGTCACTCCCACGTGCCCATGTGATGACCAAGAGGCCTTTCCACCTCAAGTGTCCTCTTGTCCTTTGATGCTATAATCCCAACAACCCTTGGGATAGTTGGCATGCATCAAGGGAGTATTCAAATCAATCATAGTCATCCATATGGACCTGGAGCATTTGAATAGGGAAAAATGCCCAAATAAAGCATCATTCTAACCCTAGCTCTCTCTCTCCAACCAGAGCTTTTCAAACCCAATCTCTGGTCCATTTCAAATCCCTATGGCCTTTTCCCCATCGCTATAGTCGAATCCCACCATTAGATTTTGTCGGTGGCAAGCTTTTTGGTGAATCGAGGTGATTTCTGTTCAAAGGCTCATAAAGATCGATCCAGATGAAAGAAGCTCGAGGGATCTTCTACAAAATGGAGCGTGGAAAGCGTACAAATGCAACATGCCATTACACGGTTTAAACCGTCCATTAAATTATGGTAAAACCTAAACCACAGTTCAAACACTTAGCTTTAAATAACATTTTGAAAAGCACCTTTCATACCTTAAAAGTTTATCCCCATTAACGCTCTTCACAAGGGCATTCTATGTTTAAAATTTCAAGTTAAATAGTTGATTCAATCATGAGAATGAGCTCAAACTTCGTTCTAGGGCTCGGTTTGTTGGTTCTTGAGCTGAGTGTTATTTGGGCCATTGATCTTTTGATCAATGGCTCCGATCCCATCATTTCGCAGCTCTCATTAGCTGCGGGTTCGATCCTGTGGTTGAGATCACGATCCGGCTTCATCCTTACCGTCCGTTTGGGAACATGGACGATCCAATGGTCACGGCGGGCTTGCTGAGCTGGATTAGTGAGGCCATGTCGTCCCACGGCCGGCTAATCATCACAGCGCGTATTGAGCCCTCGAATCAGCACGTGACACGTGTCCTATTCATCGCCAAATCATTTAAAAATGCTTTAAAAATTATTTTTAAATAAATTTAATTTCAAAAACTCTTAAAATTAATTAAAAAATTATTTTAAAATTCTAAAAAAATATTTATTTTATATAAAAATTACCAGAAAACTAAAATATTAATTTAAAATTAATATTTAGTTAAAATATTAAATATACTTTAAAATATTTTAAAATATTAAATATTTTTAGTTTAATATTTAATTAAAGTAATTTAAGATATTTAATAAAATTTAATAATTTGTTATAAAATATGTTTTAATATATATATATATATATATATATATATATATATATATATATATATATATATATATATATATATATATATATATATATATATATATATATATATATATATATATATATATATATATATGTATATTAATTTTAATTTAAAGTAATTTAAGATATATTTGGTATATTTTGAATAACTTCTAATTAATTAATCATTAAAATATTTATTTAATAATTAGTTTAAATTAAATTCTAATAATTTCAAAAAATAATTCAAATAAAATTACTCTGATAATTTAAAATTTCAGAAATGATTAAGTTTTTAATTAAATTTATAATTTTAATCAATTTTAAATTATTTCAAATATTTTAATTAACATTTAAACTTCAAAAATTTATACAAAATTCAATCCAAATCAGAAAAATGTAAATGATAACTCGAACTTGTTAGAATTTTAAGTATTTTAATTTTAAAAATCAACTTTGAAATTAAAAATTTAATTTATGTTAAATAATTTAGTTTACTCAATTGTTTTTACATTTAGTTAATATTTATTTAAAATATTAAGTAATTATCTTCAAAATTAATTTATTGTTTTTTTAAATTATCTTAAAAGAGATCAAAGCTCTCAAGATAAAATAAAATATTTTAAAATTTTTTAATTATATTTTTATTTTTTTTTTAATTTCAAAACCTCTATTTTTTAATATATATATATATATATATATATATATATATATATATATATATATATATATATATATATATATATATATATTAAAATTCTATTTTAAAATTATATGACTGTTAAATCTACAAACATTGAGAGGTCAATAATTTTAAATATAGGATTCCTTTGAATGAATAGAACTAATGGGGATGATTAGTGAATATTTTTTAATTATTCACTAATCAAATTATTAATTCCTTAAATTATTATTTACTTTGCATGTGTAGGTGCACACGCGCACACCTAGGCTCTTCTAGAATTAGGAATTGATTATGCTTATGTGTATGTGCATACTTTATGTTAAGTCTAAGGGTTAGAAACTTTGATTTGAACCTAATTAACTTAGTGATATCATTAAGGACAATAATTAAAGAATTTTGTTTAGAGAACTTAGAATATTTCCAATAATTAGGATACACATCCTCATAACTCAAAACTTTGAACATTTGAACATAGTGACATGTAGAGCCCCTAGGAAATTTTTCTCTAATTTTAGGGATAATTAAAATATTTAATTAATTAATCCATTAATTAAACCTTAAAATATTCTAAAAATTGTAATAAATCAAATTTAAACTCTAAAAATACACATAATATCTCTAACTGGCCAAAATTGAATCCTTAATCAATGAAAATTAAAACCAACTTAATTTAACAGTAAACCTGCACTTAATTTAATTTTAATTAAAATTGAATATTTAATTAATTAAAAATAATTAAAAATTTCAAAAATTTTCCAAACACTTGGGAATCTCTCGTTAGATTATTCCTAACCTTTGGAGTTAATTTCAAGGAGTTTGGAGTTCATTTGGACTCAAATCAAGAAAACTCCTCTAATTAAATAATTAAAAAATTCTAATAAATACTCAAACTTTGAAATATCATAACTAATTCTGAAAAAATCAAAATTGAACAAACTCAAAGGCATTTAACTCAAACTTAAGTCTAGTATTTATTAAAATTCTCAAACATTCCAAAAAATTTTTAAAGTCAAAAAGTCAATAAATCGGTCAAACTTAAGTCAAAATCCAAATCAAATCTTCAAACCTACATAACTAAATGTAAACAAATCAAATAACCGATTTATTAGAATTAATCGGTCAAACTTAAATCAAAGAGGAAGGGACATCCCTTAGGGGAGAGTCCCTCTCCATTTGGAGCTCCAAATTTGGATGACTTCTCAAATATCCAAAGAGGAAAGATAAAACCCCGTTCAAAGGGGAGTTTCTTTTCGTTTAGATATCTAGAACTGATGAATCAAGATGCTCGTGAGAAGAAAAAGAAGTGAAGAACGAGAAGAATCCCATTCTCAAATTCACTTGAGTCTTAGGAGTAGAATCCGAGTTGTTGTCAGTGGTGCCCGGCCACTTTACTTTTCTACAATTCTGGGATGTAATATTAAGTGGCACTTGCCACATGAACATTCAATTTGATCATTTAATTTAATTAATTTATTTAATTGATTGTGTAGTAGAACTACTTGTTTTTCTAGTCTTTTTGCTTGCATGTCGTATTTATTTTTGCCTGGAATACGATCGTAGACTCATAAGGACTCGTTAAAAAAAATCTTCTACTTTTAGCAAAATTAAAACATTTAAGCTTATCTAGAAACTCTAACATCTTAAGAAGTAAGCCCAGGACCGCCGAGAGTTCATATGCATATTCGTTGCATTTTTCTTTCCACGTTTTAGGCACCTCCCCACCTGCGGGTTTTGGTAGACCACCTGGACTATGAGGGTGTAGATTTATCCAAGGGGAATCTATGCATTCTTCTAGGATAAAACCTATTTTATAGCCTTTTTAAAATTTCTTCATTTCAAATTTAAGCATTCAATTGAGTCAATTAGCATGCATCACATTACATACAAATTAAGTCGAGTCTAAATCTTAATAATATTTATTTAGACATCAAATAACCGACATAAGTTAAGGGGTCAATTAAGGATTTGCTCTAGATGTCGACCGCATTCCTTTAAACCTTTCTAAACAACGTCCCTACCACTCAATATTAAAAGATCGGACTTATGATTTTAAAGCACTTAGGTGGTTTAGATGGCTCCCCAATCTAGGTCGGGGTAAGTCCAGATCTACATTGCATTAGTTAGGTTTGGGCCACTAATTTTTTAGAACCCAATTTAGACTTAGGTTTCTGAGAAAAGCTTGGGCTATAAGACCTCAACCTCTAAAAATTGAATCCCAATTTTCTAATAAAATTGATCACTCAAACTTAAAATATATTTTCAATCAAATTGAGCCCAACACTTAGGATAGGCTGGGGTGTTTCTGAAGTGATTCAGAATCTCAAAACACCTCCTACCCTTCTTATTTTGACACCAAAAATAAGTGTTCAACCTTGATCCAATCCCATTTGAAATTTCTAACCTTTACCTCCTTTGACATCAAACTTTAAAAATCCAAATAAAATTTCATACTTCTATTTTAATCGAGAGTATTAGTAGGAGACTCCGATTTCCTACGATGTAATTAATTACGAGGGCTTACGTTCGTAGGAGATTTAGAAACCTAAACCAGATTTTTAAAATCAAATTTTTAAAACCTTAATTAATTCTCTTTGGGAAAAATGAAATCTGACGATCATTATCATCATTTTCAAACGATCGATGGTGATTGATATCTTCTTTCTTCAGAGAGATATATCAATCATTATCATGGTTTTGATTATGAAATTAATGATTCCTTTATCTAGATTAACATAGTCAGACACTCGATTGAATTTAATGTTGACCATTCGGGGTCATATATGATTCTTTCCTAAGTTTGACTACGATAATTAGAATGAATTTAAATTTTATAATTCGAACCCATTAGGGAATGATATGTTCACCTCTCGAGGTGATATACTATTCATAATGATGTGTTCAATTACAAAATTTTAAGAAATTTAATATCTCCTAAAGAAAATTAATAATTTTCAAAACTATACTTTTCAATCAAACATCCTCATCCTCAGGTTGTGAAAGATCACTCTCCTACTCCTCCACTTTCAGTGCAATATTCTTCTCTTGACATTGTTCTCCTTCATTAATCTTTCTTTGACTCACTCCTTGCTCGTAAGAAATTAGTGAACCAAGAAGATTATCAATAGAATAAACATTTAAATCTTTGGACTTTATAATAGTAGTTATTTTTGCATCATAAGTAGCAGGCAAGAAATGAAGAATTTTATTAACCATTTCAGCATTCGTTAGTTCCCTACCTAATGCATGCAAAGAAGTGACTATCTGAGTGTATCTTATGTACATGTCAGAAATATATTCATTAAGTTTCATACAAAATAATTCATAGTCATATAACAACATGTTTAATCTAGATTATTTTACTTTATTAGTCCCTTCGTAAGTAATATAAAGTCTATCCCATATGTCCTTTCTACTATTACATGTGGAAACTCGCATGCAGTCTTCTAACCTAAGTGCACAAAAGAAACTGTTTAAATATTTTGCATTAAGTTGTGCTAAGTCACGTTCTTCTATAGTCCAATCTGTAAAGGGTGTTTCAACTTTAATACCATCAACTAATCTAGTTGGTTTTGTATACCCTTCTTGAACTAAGATCCACATATAATAATCTAGTGACTGTAAAAATGTAGACATGCATGTTTTCCAAAAATTGAAAGAAATGTTATCAAATAAAAGAGGTCTAGTGATCGAATACCCTTCAAGTGTGTTCTGATTTCCAAAAGTAGCCATACTCATTTTTCAAAAAGTAGTCTAAACTTATAATTTTGAATCAAAGCTCTGATACCACTTGTTAAATCTAGAATAGGTTGTCAAAACCTAAGCTTATATCCTAAGGCTAACTAAGAGGAAGGTGAATTAGTAATTTTTAAAATTCTCTTAGATTTTAAAATTTGAAACCAGTTAATGATTTGTAGCAAATTAATTGAAGTTATTTGAAAACAAAATTTCAACCACAAAATTAAATACTTGCAGTAAGTAAGCAGCAGAAACTTAAATGACATAAAGATTTATAGTGGTTCGGTTAAGCACGACCTATATCCACTCTCTGAAGAATCCTTCTTCAGGTATTGCACTATTACCAAAGTGACTCTCCTTTTGCCCCCACAACAAGGCGGAGAAGTCTTTATAAAACTCTCTTCCATCAATCCTCGGTGCAACAGAGAACCATCGTCCTTTCATAACCTCTAAGTGTAGGCAGAGAACCTTTATCCTTTTACACCCTCTAAGTATAGGTAGAGTACCTTCAGCTGTTCAAACTCTCCTAGTGTTGGCAGAGAACAACCATCCTTTTACACCCTCCAAGTATATGCTGAGAATCTTCAGCTGTTCACACTCTCTAAGTGTCAGCAGAGAATCATCGTTCTTTCTCACCCTCCAAGTATAGGCAAAGAACCTTCGGCTATTCACACTTTCTAAGTGTCCATAGAGAACTGAATCTTCTTCAAAGATCTTCTCACTAGCAATCTAGAAAGATAAGAGGAAGAGTAAAAAATACAAATCACATAGAGATCCTTACCTTTGAGTAACCTTGTGAACCCTTCACACTCCACTAGCAAGAAATTTCTTTCAAACACTCTCTCACACTCTCTCCTTCAATAACCCTTAAAAAATCACAAAGATAAGATATTTTATGTTAGTTCTTAATGGAATTTTTATACAAAAGACATGAAAAACCATCCATAAAACTAAAATTTTCAATTTTGAGCGTACAGGATCATACAGTACGATCGGATTTCGTACGTATGAACAGTTCAAATAATGTTGAGTACGAACCTATTGTGAATTGGTATAAAATTATTTTTCACCCGATCATCATTTGGTATGAACCAAGTTTGTCTGGGATGAATAATTAGAAAATTTAAATATTCGCATGTATGAAATGTTAAAATGAAATGGGACCTCACATTTTTGTACTCTAGAAGGCATGTACGAACTGGGTTCGTACAGTACAATCCATACTTAGAAAACTTATTTTTATGTAATCTGGAACTCGAGAAGATCATACTCGTGAAAGTATGTACGAACTGGGTTTGTATAGTACGATCCATACTTAAAAAAATTATTTTTACTCGACCTGGAACCCAAGATGTTCGTACTCATGAAAGCAAGTACGAATTGGGTTCATCCCGTACGATCCAACTTAAAAAAAAAATTAGTTTAGCGAGGACGAACCTAAGAAGTTCGTACTTATGAAAGCATGTATAAACTTGGATAGTATCGTATGATCCATACTTAAAAAAAAATTATTCCTATTCAAACAACTGCTCATCAGGGAAAATAACTAACCAAATCATTCGGTATGAAGTGATATCATACAGTACGATCAATTTAAAAAATATGAATTTTAAACTCTCCCCCGATGTGTGTGTGCTCAATTACTCAATTACAATCACATTCTCTTAGATTCAATAAAATAGAAAATACATACTTCATTTACAATAAACTCTAAACTGATCTTGATTTGAAGTCTTCAATAATCTGGAGTATGATTTCCTTGAAATGTTAGTACACATAAGAACAAAATAATTTTTCCAAAATATGTTAGGAGAAATAATAATCAAATCAATAATATTTGGAATCATCAAAAACATATAAATTGCAAGAATATCAAACATGCAAAACTAAGTAACAGCTATCTCAATATGGCTGATCTCTTTGAAAAGTTTCCTAGCTTTTATTTTAAAACTATGGGTTGTTTTCATATATCTCACTTATGTTTTGCAGATGATTTTATTATTTTTACTAATGCCTCTTGAAATAGGAATAGTAAATTGCTAAGATGTTTTATCACTTTGAATTGGAGAGTGGTTTGGCCCTTAATCACCATAAATGTGGCTTTATTTCTGCTAAGAAAATTTCCTTTAATCGTATTATGGCTATTAAGAATTTAATTAGTTCCAATCATGTTTGTTTACCCTTAAAGTACCTTGGTGTGCCTTTTTATAAAGGTAGGAAGAAATCTTTTTTTTTTTATGATTTAATTTCAGTTGTGCAAAGTAAACTTCTTTCTTGGGATTCTAATTTTTTTATGTTTTGGTGGTAGAATTGCTCTTGTTAAGAGTGTCCTTTTGTTATCCCTATTTATAGCTTTCAAACTTTATTTCCTACTTAGGCTGTGTGTCTCAGGCTTGAGAAAATTATTAATAAATTCTTTTGGAAGGGGACTAGCAACAACTCTAAAATCCATTGGTCTTCTTGGTTTAAATGTTGTGGCACTTTGGATGAAGGGGCTCTTTGGTGTAAGTCTTTGAAATATTTGATGCTTTCTTTTTCTTTTAAATTATGGTATAATTTTCATGCTAACGTGGGCCTTTAGGCTAATTTTATGAATGCTAAGAATTATGGGGAGAGGCATCCTACTATGTGTTGTTTCAGTAAAGGTAAATCTAAAGTTTGGCAGCGTCTCTACAAAGTTAAATGGTTGGTTGAACCGTCTATATGGTCTGGGTGGTGGTAATATTTTCTTTTGGCAGGATCGTTGGTTGGGTGATCTTTTCATTGATTCTATTTTTAACACTACTTCCAATGCTAATGTGAAGGTTAATTTTTTCTTCAAGGATAATGGTTGGGATATGGAGAAACTCTCTAATGTTCTACCTGATTTTATTATTTAGCAAATTTTGCAGATCCCTTTAAATATGAACTCTCCTTATGTTCAAATTTATTCTTTAACTAGAGACGGTGAATTTTCTTTAAAGGGTGCCTAGAATTCCTTTAGATATAGGAAAGAGGTTTTTAATATCTTTAAAATGCTTTGGCATAAAAGTATTCCTTCTATGATTTCTACTTCTGTTTGGCGGATTTTACATAATTTCATTCCTACTTATGACAATTTGATTAAACATGGGTTCATTCTTCCGTCTAAATGTCAATGTTGTTATTATTTGGATAATATACACCATGTTTTTATTTAAGAGCCTGTGTGTTGTTAAGGCCTGGACTTATTTTGAGGATATTTTGCAATTAAATTGTTTCAATGCTAAAGTATCTATTAATGCTTTATTGAATTATTGGTTTGTTAAATCCAAAGGTCATATCAAGAATGTTATCCCTTCTCTTATCCTTTGGTTCTTATGGTTGGATAGAAATAGTTCCCGTTATAATGGTGTGGTTATGAATCATAATAGGATTATCTAAAAGGTAAAAGATAAAATTAGGAACCTTTTTTCTGCTAAGTTAATCTCTACTAAGAATTTCAATAGGTATCAAATAGATGTTATTGAGTTTAGTATTAATCGTGATGTGGATAACAGTCTTAAGGTTCCCATAAGTATTCTTTGGTTGAAACCTCCTCGTAATTTTTTAAGTTAAATGTGGATCATTTTTTCAATAAGGATATGGTTGCCTGTGGTGGAGTCATCAGGACTCCAATGGGAATTATATTCTTGGTTTTCTCGGTACTACTCGTTTGCTATGATGTTAAAATTGCTACTACTTTTGCTATCCTTTATGATTTAAGGTTGTGTTTTTCTCTGGATTGCATTAATATTATGGTGGAAGTTAGCTCTTCTTATTGTTTCAAGTCTTTTATCTTGAGGAATGTCATTAATTGTTCGCCTAGTTTGTTTTACTTGAGGAGGGAAATTTAGAAGGTGCTTAACATGATGAATTTCTCCTTTTTTGTTATCAAGGGGAATGGTAATGCTTGTGTTAAATCCATGGCTAGGTGGGGCTGTATTTTGGACTCCATGAATGATTTTAGTTGTTCTAATTTGCCTATTCCTGTTAGGGGCCTTTTGTATCTGGACAAGAATTTGGTTCCTTATGTTAAGTCTTATTGGGGATGAGGTTTTGGTTGTGGCTGTTGTGTTCTGGTTGGATTGTTGCTTTTTCTTTGGGTTCTCCTCGGTTGGTTCGTTAATCTTCAGTTGTTCTGGGTTACTTAGGTCCTATTTTCTGCCTTTATGGATGTTTTTGGCTGCTATTTTATTTCCAATTTGATGTTTTGGGAGGGTTGTGTGCTTCTGGTTGTTGACTTCAGATTTTGGTGTGAGCATTCCTTTTTCTCGGAGTGTGCTGCTGGGTTATGTCTACCCTGGTAGATTGGGCTTTTTAAGTATTTCTCTCTATAGTGTTTTGTTGGTGTGCTGATTGGCGTCGTTTCTTCTGGGAGGGCTTTCGATATGGGTGTTTCTCAAGGTGCTTAGGGTGTTTTGATGGTGTCTCTTAGGTTGGGTCATAGGTTGACTGGGAGTTGTTCTTGTTTCTTTGGCTCTTCGGATTCTTTATGCTTTCTGAGGTGTTGGTGCAGCAGGTGGGATCTTATTGAATTGTTCTAGTTTAACAGCCTTTTGACCTGCCATTTGTGGTTGGGTTTGGCTTTTAGGATCAAGTTATTCTACTTTTTTTCTATTCCTGATGATGTTATTCATTTTGTCCTTGTGCTTTATAATTGGTCTATCAACTAGTGGATTAATAGACACTATACTTGTCAGCTGATAAACACTATACTTGTCAGCTGATTTATTGTTACTTTGGTGGTAATTATTGTTTCCATTGCTGCTATAACCAAAAATCTTTCTATATCTACTGCTTTTATCTTATTTCTATCTATTACTTTTTTCTACATAGTGTTCTCCTTGTAGGTGATCGTGCTGTGGTGCTGATCAGGAGGATTTTGGATATGGATTTTGTTTTTTATACCTTTATGGTTTTTTTTTTTGGGTTCTCGCTCTTGTGCACAGTAGAATGTTCCTAGGTTTTTGTATACTTTTGCTTAGTAGGGAACGCGAGCTCATAGATGTTTTTTTTACTTTTATTTTTGTAGCTCTTCAGAGCAGTAGTGAGCTTGCGTCACTTTAAGGACATTGTAATCATTTTTTAATTAACGTATAGGCCCCTCCTTGAGTTTTAATTAAAAAAAAAAAACTTAAATTTATTAAATTTTTTATTAAATATAAATAAATAAGTGTTTTATATATTAAAGCATAAAATAATATGTTTTCCTCAAACTCTTTTTCCTCCCATTAGAAATAGATATCAGAATTCAGATTCTTATACTCCATATGCTAACATATTAAAAAAAGGTCCTTATTACTCTCAAATGCTTTGCACATTGGATATTTAATAATTCAGGCCCTTATGATTCCTCGTGCATTCAGCATAACAAAACTTTCTCCAACATCTGAACTCTATAGAATCACGCATTTTAAGCAGATAAGCACATATATGATTGTATTGCTCGAACAAATAGAGAGAATTTTTGGCCGAAATCTAGTCGGAAAAGCCAATCCAATTCTCTTAGTTGTCATACTTTTGATGATCGTATCGTATAACACCCATTGTATAGTATAAATAAACAGAGAGCTTATTTGGATAAACTTCATTCAGAGAGTATGATCTCATTCCATAAGTCGGCAACGTTTTCAAATCATGATGTATGATCCATTAATCAAATATTATGATATGCCCACAAAATTAACCATATTAGGATTTTTAGTATTTAATTAAGAGCTTAATAAAAAAACTTCTTAGGGATCTTAGACTTTCATGGGAGAGACCAAGGCAGCTGTGAAAGTGCTTTTGAGAGAGACTTACTCTATCATGTGAGGGAAAGAAGGTGAGAGATTGGAGTGATTGTGATGGATCTTTGAGAGGGTGTTCAAGAGATCAAGCTCTAAAAAATGTTATTCTTCTTACTCTATTTCCTTTTTGTCATGGTTGTTTATAGAGTAAGAGTTATTGGGTGTAAGAGCTCATGAGATTCTTAAGAGAAGAATATCGTGCTAGCTGAAGGTTAGTGATTAGGAATCTTTGTCGTGCTAGGTGTAGATGGAGGGTGTATTCTTTGATAGGTGTAAGGGTGTTCTCCAATCCTTGTGAAGGAAAAAGACTTCTCTGTCTTGCTATGAGAAAAAACAGTGATAAGGGGAGGACTTTGGGGAGTGGACATAGGTCAGGTTGACTAAATCAAAAGCAGTGGTAAGTGGAGGACTCTAGGGAGTGGACATAGGTCAGGTTGACTAAATCACTCTAAAATTCGGGTTTGCCTTTTCTTTTTCTTTTATTTTACTTATTGCATATCTTGGTTTGCAAATTTAATCTTTTTCGATTACTTATTATTTAAAAATAAAAAACAATATGGGAGAAATTTTTTGTTATCATCACAAAAGAAATCTTTAAGTTTTTATTTATTCTTTAATCATTTTGAAAAAAAAATTATTACTTTGAGTTTGTTATTTTTTTTTTGCAATTTATTTATATCTCACTGAAAAAGAATTTTTGAAATAAGACAATTCACCCACCACCCGTCCTGATTAGGCCTAGTCACTTATAAGATCAGGCTGATCATGTCATTTTCATAGCTAAAACTTGGTATGATAAGTCATTGTCCAAGAATTAACTTTGAGCTCACTCGAATGCCTCAAGTTTCCTAGGTTGTGATGTTGTTAACTTGCGCCAAGAGTTAACTTACTCGGTTCTTAGTCTCAAACTATTGGACATGCCACCCAAGACAGTGGTGGAGCAAGAAATATTTATGACAGGGGCCTAGATTTTACTTTAAAAACTTCTCTCAAATGTTTTCATCCGGATTTGGGATTGACATAAGTAATTTTTTTAATTTATTTTATTTAAAAAGAAAATATATATGTTAATGTGGAAAACAAGTAATAATTGATTGATAAAGTTCAAATTTTGTTAAAAATAAATTAGCAAAATATACTAAACAAATTTAAAAAAATTGCTTTGGTTCACTCAACACACAACATACTCTAATTTTTGTAATTCTTTCTTTTAAAGTTATTTACTAATCTAGAGAAGCCATCCAAATCTTTTTATGGACACATGAAAAACATTAATGGTTCATTTTTCTTTTTGCTCTTCTCTCGCGATTCACGACTCACTACTTCGAGTAGGCTTTTGTTTTACCTTTCGCTCACCTCTCACCCCCACACGAAAACCGCCTTTGACAAATGTTTATTCTAACCTTCGAAATGAGACGACAAACAAAATTGTTTTAAATTAGGCCCCCCCCTGAATAAATTTTTTGTATATATATATATATATATATATATATATATATATATATATATATATATATATATATATATATATATATATATATATATATATATATATATATATATATATATATATATATATTAGACCGTGGACAATACCTATAAATAGGGCATTATGGATTAAGAGTGAACATTATATCCCTCTATTTTTGGCCAAATATGCATTTAATAAAAAAACTTGGATAATGATACACTATTTATTAGCCTAATTTGACTCTCTTTTTGTTCTCTATGAAATTAATCATGTTTTTGTAAACTCTAGTCAATCATAGATAATCTCTAAATGCAGTACTCTCTCATCGTTATTTTTGGGCTTAATCATAATTAACAAAAGGGTCCTGCTATCATCCCACAAACAACTTTGAATCCGATAAATAAACTTAAACACTAAGAATTTATGCTCAGGGCTCATTTAATTGCAATTAGATAAGATGCTACTAAATTTTAAAACTATTTAATTTATCCTATATTATATTAAATGAAATAAATAATTAATAAAGTTATTTTCTTTTAGAAACATATATTCTTGCTTCAAAAAAACCAAATGAACAGCTCTGTGGCACTGACATTTAATGAATTTATGCTCAAGGTGCTGCAACACTAACATTTAGGATGTTGCAGTGCTGGTTCTAACTTCACATATTTTCTTCTTTATTTGAAACCTTTTTGCACAACATCAACTAAAAAAAATATGTTACTGGAATTTAAAATAATAAAAATAATCATATCTTTCCCTTACTAATATATGTGTGAATGAATGAATGAATATGAATTTTCCCAAAAAAAAAAAAGAATGAATATGTGATTTGATTGATGTTTGATGTGACTAATGATCAATTATATTCTTCTATTTGTTTGAAATTAATAGTGAGAAATATTGAGGAGGATATTTTTTTTATGTGGGTAAATTGTAATAGCCCAAATTGTTATGTTTGAAAATTTCCTCTGCGATCATTGCGATGCCCTGGCGTTGAGCTCTTAGGTCTTTTTGTGAAAAATGGATTATGAGTGAGCATTGCAACACCGAGGAGGCTTTGCTATAGTATCAGACCTTATATGAGAATACTCTATGGGAATCTAGAAGATTTCTTGGGAGCGCAATGGCACTCAGAAAGCGAGTATCATGGCGCTAGGTCAAAAAAATGGTCTTTTAAAATAATAAAATAACTAAATCTATTTCATTAACCTCACCACCCCTGCCACCATACTCACTTGCATGTCTTGCCAAGTAAGAAAGAGAGAAAATGAGAGAGAGAAGAGAGAGAAAGTTCATTATGGGTCTTTTTTGTCTGTCGATCCAATTAGGAAAAAGTATTTTGATCATGGTAGATAACCCAAAACCTATTTCTATTTCCATTTATTTCAATTTCTCATATTTTATCTCTCCTAAATTTAATTAAAATGTAATATCTATCGTTCAAGTGATTTTTCACCAAAGAACTTCTGATATGAGATAGATTTTGTTATCTTAAGCATTTTGACTAGTTTATATTGAGACTTCATCGGGTGGTTTTGACTTATATGTCATTTTAAATGAAATATATAGTAAATTATTAATTATAAAATAATTTGGAAGTAATGTACTAAATTAAGACATGAAATGCACATATTTATTATTTATTTAATAATTTATGCATTTTTGGAATATTAGAAGCATAATACAAGTATATTGATAATTGCATTGTGTATATATGATATTGCTATCATGCTTTATATGATATGACATGTGTGTATAATCAAATAAGGATGCCTGAAAATGATTGATTGATTTAGATTGGTTAGAGACATGTTATTTTATGTAGGAGGGTAGGTCAGCATGCTTTCTTTTAAATAAGTTTTATGGCATAATCTTAAGTGATATGATAAGGGAGACATAAGGAGACTGGTTGATATAATATGATATGTAAACAAGTAGGAAGTGATGTCTTCTTACATGAAAATCACTTTACTAATGACTTGTGATATATGATATGAGATTGATTCATAAAAACATGAGTGATATGACTGAGATTGATTTCAGCAAGGTTGCTATAGGACTGGATATAGGAAAAACACCATAGGCAACTAGGTGATCTATTTTGCTTACATTAATTTCATTGCTTGCCTATGCATATAATAAAATGACATGATATGATAAAACATGAATATGATACAAATAGAGCATGACTGATATAAGCACATGATATAATTGATAAGACTCATACAATAATACATAATTCAAATTAATTATATAACATACATGATACATATTGCATATAATGTATATATGAATCACTGACTATGAACTACATGATTTATATGATACATTAATATTTGATACATATGAATTATATAATATACATGATATATTGCATTGGCGCATGATACACTACATTGGATATAGGACATGACATACATTCATAACACAAATACTGTACGACATGTATATGAATATGATAGGTATATAGATTCCCTAAACTGATATATAGATATAAATTATTTTATAACTAATGAATATAAAAATGATAGAACTTAATTGGTTCTTTTTCATGGTTATTGAACACTGCTCATAAGCTATACAGTTGTATTGATTTCTTGCTCATATAATATGATATGATATGACATTGTTCACATGCTACCAACTTTTACAAATTATATGTTCATATTAATGTTGTTCGAATGATTGCAAGCATACTATTTTCACTATCTTGCATTGATTGTAGTTGTAGGTTTAGGTAACCTATTGAGTTGTTAGCACACTCTATGACTTTTCTATGATTTCAAGAAGGGATAGGATCTATTAGAGTGATATTGATCAAGCTTTTCTAGATTTTCTTTTATTTTATGTATTTTTTAGATTATTATTTATGTTCATGAGTTTATAAAGATGGACTGATATAGTGATTGATCTCCTAGCCATTATAAATGAATTTTGAGAAATATACAATTATTTATTTTGACAAATATGATTTATAGTTGCTTCCACAAATGATTGTATAAATTAAAGAGATTAGTCATTCAGATAGATTAATTAGTAGATAAACAGATAATTCTTCAAAAACTAAACCTTGGATAATATAGATAGGATGTTATCAACTCGCCCAAGAGTTAACTGACTCGGTTCTCAATCTCAAACTATTGGACATGTCATCTTGGATGTATATTATCCAAAACTATTTGTTAGAAGAACTTGACTACACAACTAAGAGTATTCACCAAAATCAAGTGGTTCTCATCAGTAGAACTAGCTTGTCTAGTTCCTTAAAAGAACTTAATAAGAGGACACACACTTCAAAGTTCAAAGGAGGTTGTTAAACCTCATTTAACTGCCCAAGTACACAAAGGGGGGGGGGGGGGGATTAATGTTTTTAATAAATTTTTCTTTTTTGAAAACTTAATTGTCAAATTTAAAACTTAAAATTGAAATCTTATAATATGAAAGCAAGTCAAATACATTTTTTGTATTTTGATTGTATAGAAAACTGAAAAGATGAAGTTATAATGAATTTTATTTTTCTACCGAATGAATCCAAACCAATCAAAAAATTCACAGCATGAATTTACAGAGAGTAAATTGCAGAAAATAAAAGTGCATAAATAAAGAATGAATAAACCAGATTTTATAGTGGTTTGTGAAAATAATGACTTACGTCCACTCTCAAAAGTTCTCCTCTCCATGTATTGTACTAAACTCTTAGTATATCTCCTGTAGACCACACAGCAAAGAGAAGAAGCCTTTACAATAATCTCTTCTACCAACTCAGTATGGTAGAGTACTTGGGAATCCTTTTTTACCCCCTAATGAAGGCAGAGAACCTTGGAATCCTTTTTCATCCTCTTGGTGAAGTAGAGAACCCAATGATATTCAACTTAGAAGTTTTTCTTTCTAGAGCAATCCTAATAGATTAACAAAGCCATTGTAGGAATCAAGATGCAAGCCTGCTTGGGGCAATCATATTGAATCCCCTCACACTACTTCTCCCTCTCTCACAACTTCACCTTCTCTGGCTCCAATGCTCTAATACATCACAAAGCTCTCTCTCAGAATCCCTCCAATAGCCAAAGGATCTTTTCAAAGTTAAAAAAGAGTGTTTAAATGGCCTTAAAAAACCTTAAAGTTTTATTATGTTGATTTATAGTGTACAATATGATTAGGTCAAAACCCAATTCATCAAATACATAGAACAGAGTTTCAATACGATTTGTTTAAAAATGTGCATGCTGATATAGTATGATGCTTGGATTGTACGGTACAATTAAAGCATTCTCCTCAAAATGATCTCTAGGATGATAGAAAATCATATATTCCCATCATCCAATATGATGGGCATTTTACCATATAATTAGTTCAATAAATTAAGATTTGTTCAGGACGATTGCTGGGATGGCCAACTTTCATCTCTACCTTTTTTCCAATATGATCCACATCATATTGTATAATATGTTATATTAAATAAATATTGATTTGATTGACTAATTATGGGAATTAATTTAGATAATAATTTGAATATCATATAGTACAAATGGGTTCATACCGTACTATCGATACAAATTTTAAATATATTAAAATAATTATCTAAATATGATTAGCGGCTAGGGTTTCAGAGTTAAATGGATTATACAATATGATCTGGTTCGTACAAATATGATAAGGGTGTCAATTCAGATCAACAGGTCAGGTTCAGGTCGAACCTGTCTTAACTCGGGCGTAAACGGGTTAACCCAAACCCGACCTGTTTAGCTAAATAGGTTCGAGATTTTAATATGAACCCGATCCAGGCTAAACTTAAACCAGGTTGATATGACCTGCCAACCCACCATTTTTTTTAAATGATTTTTTACTATTTTAAAGCAAATTACAAATACTTATTACTCAAATCAAATATTAAAAATAATAAACAATAAACTATCAAATTGTAATAAAACAGTAAACTATAAACTTTAAATTTTATTAAAAATTTAAATTTCATAACATAAAAAATTGAAAATTTTGGTATGCTCAAATACATTACAAAAGTTTTCATTTTCTTAAATTGTTACACCTTACAAGTTACAAAAACATATTACAAATACAATTTAACAACTATACAAGTATACAACTACTTTTCATAATTGTTGCCTTTCACTCTTTCAACAATTCAACATATTCATAGTTGTCACCTACTAACCAATGAAGAACATGCAAGACTGCAACAAAGAAAAAACAAACAAAAGAAATAATTTGTTTACTGCTAGCAACCAAAACCGTAGGCTTAGGATAAACCTAGCAAATTTACCCTCCAATATTACAAATTGGTAATGTGAATTTAATCAATTTAGTTTTTATTCAATTAAATAGTATCTGCTCAAGCCAAAAAAAATCCCTTTTACCAATTTATAACCCGGTTGTATATAACTATTTATTGCTACTAGTTTATAACTTCACAAAGTTCTGCATTGTAGCCATAAAAACTGACCAACTCAACAGCAACACTACAACAACAGCAGAAAAATAAAAAACAAGAAAACCACAACATAACCTCAAAGATGAAACCCATCCAGCAATGGCAAGGAATAACTCATATAATTTCATATGCATGAAACCCAACCAGAAACCCATCACAATACAACCCATCCAACAATGGCAAGGAATAGACACTTAACTAAAGAAATCAATAGCAGCTGCCAACTGACTGAAAGCCCATTTCTTGTAGACATAAGATAGAAAACCCACAACTCAATATAATTACATAAACATAAATGAAAATATAAATGGTAGGTTCATAAATTAATAAGAAGCAGAATAAGTCACAAGTAGGTTAATGTTTAAGATGCTATATCCACTAAGTCATTCATATCCCATTTGATTTCCCTCAAAATCTAAGCCCATGATGTTATCTGTCATTGCATCAAGATTAATGTCTTTTGTATCTACAATCGAAACAACAACATAGGTTAAAAAACTCACTTAGTTAAAATATAAATTACAGCAATAAAAAATGTTAGACGTGTAGTATTATTAAATTATTACCTTGTTTACTATACAACCAATCTTCGGTTCAAACCAATACTTCTACAATATCATGTTTCAATGCAGTTGGATATTGGTCTAGAAGTCTACCACCATTGCTAAAAGTACTTTCGGATGCGAAACTAGAGATTGGAATGCGCAAAACATCACAAGCCATTCTAGATGCTTCAGAAAATTTGTACTGATTTACTTTCCAAAATTGCAAAATATCTAACTCAATATTCCTATCCAACTAGGATTCGTCCAATTATATCTCAAGTTATAACTTTCTTGGCATTTGTTGACCTTGATTTTGCCCAGACTCTTGTGGGCTTTTTCTGGGATTTTTGATTATTTAAAATGCTTTTTGAGCTATTTTTACTAGAAATTTCATAATAAATTCAATATTGAGCCAAAAAATATGTGCAATACGTCGAATCGCTCGTATTCGCAGCCCCGTTCTTTTAAAATTATTTTCAATTAAAAATGTTATATATATTTTTAAATATTAATAAAACAGTAAAAACATACTTTTTTATTATTTTCTTTTATAATGATAATTATTATATTATATTATTATTATAATTAATTTAATTTTAATATCTATAATTATTGTTATTTTAATAAGTCTTATTACTATTTTAATTATTTGATTATTACTATTATTATTTTTATTATTATTATCGTTATTATTTTAAACTTTATTATTATTATCATTAGTAATAGTAATATATAGTTATTTTAAATAAATAATAATAATAATAATAATAATAAACTATATTTGTAAATTAGTATTATTATTATTATTTTTATATTATTTTAAAATTACTACTATTGTTATTCTAACATTATCCTTATTTTAAAACTATTGTTATTTTAATTATTTATTATTACTTTTTATTTTAAATTAAACTATTTTAATTGCATTTACCATTACTATCATATTGTTATATTGAAAATTATTATTATTATTGTATTTCATGTTATTTTGAATCTTTAGAAACTTTAAACCACAATTCTATTTTATTTTTAGTAATTATTTTCAAATATTTAATATTTTGAATTATTTCAAAGCTTTTATTGCATTCAAACTTCAAAAATCTATAACTTTCTCGTTTCAAATCGGATTTTGGTGTGCAACCCTTGCTGGCTGTCTGGATAAATTCCTATTTGCATTGGCTTATGTGAATATTTTAACAATATTTATATAGTTATTATTATAATTATTTTTAAAAATTAAAAATTATTTTCAAATTATTTTAAAACCTCGATTGGGTGGCCAATGATTCTCCCCTATATTTATCTAGATATCAATTGACCTATTTTTAATCATATTATTTTCCAAAAAACTTATATATATTTAGATATTTTTAATTACTTTAAAATTTAAAATTAACTACCTTATTAAATCCTAATTTCAGGAGATTCACTTGCATGAAATTTTATACATGGATTACATGTGAAGAGCAAATTATGGGGGAGTGGATGTGTAGGTCGCACCACGAGCACTTAGTTTAGGCTCTCTTAGATCTAAGGACATTGTGTGTTTATTACTTTTGTATGTTTCCCATACATTATTACCTTGAGGGTTAGTTCAAAATATAATTTAAACCTTTATAACGTAGCGACACCCTAACCCGTCTAAAAAAATTAGAAAATTTTTAGAAGCTATGATAGATCACTGATTGACATAAAAACTTCAACACTCAAACTTAGGGACATCATAAACCTCCCAGAATTTAATAAAAATTTTTAGGGCTTGTTAGACCCCGAGACCTTATTAAAATTTATTAAATAAGGCCTCGAGACTTTCTAAAAATTACAATAAATTCATTTTAGGTCAGAAAATTACCCATAATACCCTGATCTGTTCAAAATCTGATCCCTAACCTTAAATAAATAGGGTTCCTCATTTTGACAATAGGTTGACCCTTAATTTGACCTTAAGTGAAAATTACCATTTTGCCCCTAATAATTTATTAAAAATTATTAAAAATCCCAACTTTTCTCCAAACATTTGGGAACACTTTATCAGGTCATTTCTGACCTTTGGGAGTGATTCCAATGTGTTTGAAACTGGTTTGGATCAAAACCATAAAATTAGTCCTTTATTAGGTAATTTAGAAAATTCCATAAATACCCTAAACTTAAAAAAATTCATAACTAATTGTAAAAAATTCCAAATTAGGTAAACTCACTTGCATTAGACTCCTATTAGGGTCTAGTATTTAGAAAAAATATTAGAATTTCAGAAACTAATTTAAATTAGAAAGTCAATGTTTTGGTCAATCGTAGTTTATTTAGGGCCCGAAACTTAGAAAATTCATAACTTTGCCTAAAAAACTCCAAATTCAGTGTACTACCTGGCTAACTACTCTTCTTAAGGCCTAGTAGTTTCCTAAAATATTAAGTGACTTAGACTTAGCCTATTTCCCATAGTGACTTTTTGGACCCCCTCAGCCTAATACATATGAGGACCAGAGACTTTCCAAAATTGGCTAATGCAACTTAAACTTCAAATATCATTACCCTAAGCTTTTAAAACTAATCAACAAACTAAGTTAACTAGAATGGATCCTAATTTATTAATATTTAAACTTTAATCAAAATTTTCTTTTCTGACCTATAACAAATCTGAACTATATGCAATTTTAACGAATTACCCAAATTAGGACCTATCCCAGCCACACTAGCCATACACACACACATAGAATTGTTTTCTAGGGCACCACTTCTAGATCTAGGCTAGGCCGCTGGGTTTTATTTTCTGCTGTGCTGGAGCTTTATTGCATGCTATTTGAAATTGTTGGTGTGTGATTTTTCTTGCACCATGTGGATGATGTGATGAGCGTTAGATCTATCCCTAGGTTAGGAGCGCCATATATATACTATTCTTCCGTGCAGGTGGCCATGCTCAAGCTAATAAAAGGGGGGCACGATTATGATTTCTAATATTATCTTATGAAGGTGCTTGCTCAGCCCCCTAAATAAATGAGGGCTAAAATAATTATAACTGCTACAGGTGAACTGCTTAGCCCTCATAATTAAGAGCATGGCTTGACATAGCTGCAATGGGTTGGGTTTTATTTTCATATATAAAATGCTTGTGATTTTTATTAGGATAATCATGTATGGAGTCTAGAATTTTCCATTTTTATTTGATGTAATATTTGTAATAATTTGTAAAAGAGTTGTGAAAATGGTCTTTGAGTGTGGATATTCTTATCCAACTCGAATTCCAAAAGAAGAAGGCATCCCTAAAGGGGAGAGTCTTCTTTCATTTGGAAGATCAAGTTGGATGACTTTAGATATCCAAAGATAAAAGGCAATACCCCTACCAAAGGGGAATTGTCTCTTCGTTTGGATATTCAAGCCACAACGGATCCAAGGAGTCCAAGGAGGAGATTTTCAAGGAGTCCAAGGAAGAGAGATCTAAGGAGTCCAAGGAGGTAGATCCAAGGAGTACAAGGAGAAGTGATCCAAAGAAGACTGAAGACCTGAAGACCAATATCCCACTCAAAGTCATTTGCGTCTGTCATAGGCATAAAAATCTGAGTTGTTGGTAGTGGTGCCCGGCCACTTTACTTTCTGCATATCTGGGTTGTAATAAGGGCAGCTTGCTTATGAACATTTACTTGATTTGTTGGATTTATATTGATGTGTTTACATTGATTGCGCAGTAGAAATTACCTATTTTTTCTAGGTTTCTTTCTTGCATGCCGATTTTGTTTTAGCCTGAATTGCGTTAGGCTCCTTTAAGGATTATAAATTTTTTCTACTCATAACTAATCTTCTAAAATTTTAAGATTTAAATAACATAGAAATCTAATGAACCTAGGAAACTGTCGGAATCATCCGGGGTCACATGCATATTACTACATCTTTTTTCTCCTTCTTATAAGACATCTCCCTGCCTGCGGGTAGAGTCCGGATAATCTGGCCTATGAGGATGAAGTGCTGGACCTAGGGAGACTTAGTCTTTTCAAAAAATTATTTTTCTATAAGCTTGTTTTTTAAAACCCTATAGCATTCATGAGCTGACTTTTCAACTAGCATGCATTTCATTAGTAACCAACTAAATAAAATTTAATTGCATTAGCTAGGAGCATTTAACCCAGAAAAGTTCAGGACCAACTTGGAAACTCTCTAGATATTGGTCATATTTCCAATAATTGTACCATCCACCTATCTTTCATAACTGACTTGATAGCATAGTTTTAAAGTGATTAGGTGGTTAGCTGACTCCCCAATCCAGGCCGGGGTAAGTCCAGATTTTGTATTGCAATAGCTAGGATACGGGTCTTAGTGTTGCTCGTAGAATACTAAGCCCAATCTAGATTTAGGGTTCAAGGCTACTACAATCGGTCTTGTAGTACGCCTAAAATAGTAGGTAGGTCCCTTTTTTTTAGGGACTATAAATCCTACTTATTTGGGTCACAGGATGACGGCACCTCCATCTTTCTCTCATGCATGTGATTGATTGCCTGATTTTTTACTTTCTCAAGTTTCTCTTTAGTACCCTAGAGCCTCTGGATGCTGGTATGAGCCACGCATGTTGATTCAGCCTTTCGGACATTTCTTTTCTTTGAGTAGGGCCTCTTAGTCTACACCCTTGTGCCAAAAATGGTAATAACTAAAATACTGAAGTTATTCATGAGATTACAGATCGTAGGGGAAGCCGAACTACTGAAGGGATCGTAAGATGATGATAAATCGAGAACTCTAGAAGGCCCTATGAGCTACAAATATGAGGACTCTAGACACTCCACACTCCAACGACCTAAAAACCCTAAGCTCATCACTATCCACTTGTGCTAAAAGGGAAAGAGTGAAACCCTAAATTCCTAAAACCTTAAAACGAGCTCAAATCCATAGGGGGTTATCAAACCAGACTGCCACCGCTAGGTCGTATTAACATCCCCTTAACGCTAGTCGGTCGGGTCACCTTCGGGTTATCGGGTTGACCTAAACCTGACTCTAATTCTATACGGGTCCAAAAATTAGACCCGAACCTGCCCCGTTTCTTTCACGGGTTGACTCAAACCCATATTTTTTGAGTTGGATTTTCAGGTTGTGTTAGGTATTGACACCCCTATAATATAATTAGTTTAAAGATACAAATTACATAATTAGCAATTTCAAACATTCTTTTGAATACTTGATCGTACAATACGATCTGAATTGTACAATATGGCTAGTTTAATCAAATTTAAACTTCAAATTTTTCACTCCCCTGTATTTGTGTGCACAGTCTTCAAGTAAGCATCACAACTTTTATAGGACTTTAACTCAAGAAATATAAAACAAAGAAAATAAAAATATAGACTCTTGCAAAACATTATCCTATTCTACCAAATCTTGAGCCATGAATCCTGTTGCATTAGTGTATGTTGTACCTGAAATATTAGTACACACAAAAATGGATATACATGGTAAATTATAGGAGAATTAATGAGACAATCAATAATATTTGTTATCATCAAAATCACATACTCAAAATCCTATATTGCAACAACCCTTAAGTTTGCTACTCACTTTGAGTCGCTTATATATTAGGTATCACTCATTCAAACTTGTCCACTACACAATAAGTGATATCAAATATATATATATATATATATATATATATATATATATATATATATATATATAGTATTTTGTCATGTTGATCCTCATATATCATAGACCTTGGATAACACCTATAAAGAAGACATTATGGATTAAGCATGAACATGATATCACTTTATACTTTTGGCCAAATCTCTATCTAATAAAAAAACTTTATTATATTGTTCTCTACACCATTTCTTAGCCTCATTTGATGCTCTTTTTTTATTCTCTGTGAAATTAATCATATTTTTTTGTAAACTCTAATCAACCATAGATAACTCTAAATAGTCTCTCACCATCATTTTTAGACTTAATCGTAATTCACAAAAGGGTCGTGCTATCCTTCCACAAACAACTTTGAAGCCAATAAATAAACTTAAAGCTAACATATTTATGCTCAAGGCTCATTTAGTTGCAATTTGATAGAAAAAATTATTTTAATACTTAATATTTTTTGTTGTTTCTCTTAATAAGCAAGAAAACTCCTTTGTTAACACCACCTCTTTTAACAACAAAGAGACAAGAGCAAAGTCACAATACAAACAAAGGAACCACCTCTTGCCATTTTTCTTCTTTTTCACCCTTACTAGAAAGTGATAATGAAAAAAAATTAATTAAGAGACAATCAAAAAAATGCAACCAAACATCGCAAAATTATGAATTATAATGATTTATTCTTGTGAATAAATTAATTATGATATATTATATTTTTGTACTTTCTTTAATGGATAAGAAAAGCCTTGGTCTTTATATTCATTAAATATTTGTTCTTAGACTGTATGATTTGATCAAAAGGCCAAATGGCATTTAGGTATGGTTTGTAATGAATTTTTTTCATAAATATGAAAAGTGTTATTATCAAGAAAGAAAAAAAAAGAAGAAATAACCAATTAATCCAAGTAATTTGTGAAACGAATGACATAAAAGTAATTACTACATACATACTCAAATTTAAGGTTTTATTTAATTAGGAAAATTTGGGACAATTTTCTTACCGCTTTTTAAAGCAGATGTTTAGTTAAAAAAATTCTCTTAAATAAAGAAAACGTAGTGGACAAAAGCTATCCCAAACGAAGCATTAGTCACAGTTTTAAAAAGTTCTTTCTAAAAACAGCATTTAAAGACAAAAGTTTCAAATAGTGGCGAAAAAATAGACTTACAAATACATTATTTTGTAATGACTATTTTTTCTTACCACAACTATAGATAAAAAGTTGTTCCAAATAAAACCTAAATAGATTGAAATTTATTAATGTATCCTCTAATATTGTCTATGAAGTCATTAAAATTGAATGTTTTGATGATTAATATTAATTATTAGTTAATTATTACTAAAGATCATGTTAAGAAAGATATTTAACTCATTGAGTACATTTTTAAATGAATATTCAATTAATGTTATTACATTGCAGTTACCAAATTGCATAAAACAATTGTTGCATTATATCATGCCAAAATTTTCTTTGCATCATTACACTTTTAATGAGTTGATTAATGCTATAAAATTTCAAATAAATCGCATTATAAATTATACAAAAATAAGAAACTAAAATTTGTAATTTTTTTGGACATTTTGGCCAATTTAGACAAATTCAGACACACATCACACACACAACTCGAACTCAAGACCTCTTGGTTGGTAGCCAAAGCTCCTAACTAACAAACCAAGATGAGCTATGTAAATTTGTAATTCTTACTCTTCAATAATGAACTTCTCAAAAGTGCAAGCCCTTATTACATCCCGGCAAATGCAACATATGATCATATGTTGCGCCTATTAATTGTATGTTTCAATGAAGTCCTCAAATTGTTGCAACATGAGTGGTTCACCACTTCCAAGAAAACTATTAAATATTATGATTTAGACAAAGGAGAAGTTGTCTCAAGATTGTGTAAAATGAACCCATGGAGAAGAAGGGTCACTACAGGAAAACCTGTTATTACCGGCGGACAGAATTCGCCGGAACAAATGTAAATTCCGACGGAACCGTTCTTTTCCGGCGCTTGTTCCGGCGAAAATATCTCACCGGTGATCAAGACCAAAAGAAAAGCTTTAGTAATTTAATTACATCATTAGGTTATGTTATATTAATAAAATTATGAGTATTTTACCATCTTAAAAATTAAAAATACATATATATATATATATATATATATATATATATATATATATATATATATATATATATATATATATATATATATATATATATATATATATATATATATATATATATATATATATATATACAAAAATAAGAAAATGTATTATATGTATTATATGTATATAGATATAATACATACATATACACACACATACACAATTAAAAAATCCATTAAAAAAAATCAAAAAGATAAAAAACAATTAACCTTGTAAACTAGCCTCACATTTTTATCGTCACACAGTGTAGCCCCCAGCTCTGTTGCACGCAAAGGTATAAATTGTGTAAGACTTAAGAATCTCAAAAATATATATTGTGTTGCATTCAACATAAGTAGCAAAACTTGTGCACGCTTTTGTTAGCATGAAGGGGGATACTATGGGCGAAGTTTGTGATGCTATAAGTAAGCCCTATGTGCACTTTTTCTTGGCACGGTGGATAAAATTTTAAGTACGTGTGCTCATCTTTCTTGATGTAATGGGAATAATGTAAATATCAAAAGAGATACACGAAGCCTTATGCATGTTTTTCTTGATGAGGAGGGATGGATCTCGCCTAAGACGAGGAAGTAACGACAAGATCTTGTTAGAAAGGGGCTTCGATTGCCATCCACCTCTTTCCTTATCAGTATAGACCTTCCATCGACTAAGAAGAAACAAAAAAAGTTGCAACAGAATCTCGCTGAAAATTAGAATGATGAGATTTATGATGCACGGCTTTCACCGCCTCATCTTCAATTCCTAATTCGGCATCCACAACACTCTCATCATCTCCTTTCGCCGCCTTGCTAAACCCCCATTGTCGTTGCCAATGACATCTTCCTCGCCATCGATGAGAAGAATGTTATTTTTATATTATTTAAATTTTGAGTGTTATTAATGTAAATTACAATATAATTTAGTTAGATATGAAATATATAAACTCTTAAAATTTGAATGTTATGCAAATAAATCCTCCTAAAATAAAATATTTATGTTTTTACCTCGTATTTATTTCAATAAGGTTTCAGTGCCGGGTATGAAGGCAACTACACGTTAAAGTTTAAACTATGATTTGTGGACTTGGTTTATTTCCATCTTCGGCGCCTCGGCTAACGTGCCTCGGCGGCCGGCGGCCCGGCCGGTTGACATTGCCAGTCGTGCGAAACGGTCCAAGCGTGCGAGTTAAAAATGATGAGGCCAGCAACGCGTAATTTAAACATTCCAAAGGGATCTAATTGGGAAAAGTCAACCACATGCGTCATAATTTTTTTTTTAATTAATTTTAAAAAATGTCAAATATTTTTGTTATAAATATTTTATATTACATTCATTTTAAAATAAGTTTTGAAATATTAAAACTCGCTCCAATCAAAATAAAAATTTAGTCTAAATAATTTGATGGAAACATTATATAGGATGTAGGGGTGTCAATTTCGGGTCACGGGTCGGGTTCGGGTCGAACCCGAACTGACCCGGGTGGAAAACGGGTCAACCCTAACCCGACCCGAGTAGAGAAACGGGTCGAAAAACTGAACCCGGACCCGACCCGGCGGGTTGCGTTTAAATCTTTTGAATTTATTTTAAAATAAATGTAAAATATTTTTTTTATATATTGTACTAATCTTAGAGCAAATTCAAATACTTTAAAGTTTATCTTAACATGAAATTTTAATTAGTAAATCTTATTATGTGCTAGAAAATTAAGTTGGAAGAGTAAAAAATATAAGTCTAAACTTTTGAAAAAAACTCAAAACGAACAGATAAGCCTGTAGGAGATCAGAACTTGTTTTACGTAGAAAATCTAGAAAGAGAAAAAACCAATTGAAAAATTAATTATATAGCAAGTGATACTAAAATCCTCCCTTTCTCATAGTTGAAGAGGAATGACTATTGAGAATCAATATTTGAGTTTTCTTATAGGGATTACAAAAAGAAGACGTCCACAAAAGGACAATTAAACAAAACAATCGGCCAATCGGGTAAGATCTTGATAGGAGTCTAGAAACAATGGTTGTCGGCAACGATTGCTGGAGGCCGTCTGTCACGACCCAACCCGACCGGGAAGGATCCCGCTCGCATCGGGCCGCGACAGAAATTAAAATCTATGATCTAGTTTTGGAAACTTGCTTCAGAACTTTCTTCCAAGTATTCAAACAAACAGAAACACAAAGCTGCTATAAACTTTAAATATACAGAACAATTCATATATATTTTCTTTCATCAAAATAATCATGTACAATACAGTGCATGGTTGTAGACAGAAAGAACATAACAGAAAAACTATGACTGTACAAATATTAATAGTACAAAATACATAATCACTGATCAGACATAGAACTGCTAGTTCAAGACTTTCTTCCCTTTTCCAGAACCTGAAAACCACGCAGAAAATAAGGATGAGCTAACAGCTTAGCAAGACTACACTCACCAATCAAAATCTTCAGAAATACACATCAAAAAATACATCAGAAATCATATAGATACTTGATCACACAGAACTTAAACCACTGATACAAAAAGACTGAATTCATTTCATATCACAGAACATTCACGTCAGATTTCATAGAACAGACAGAATCGTACAGAACAAACAGAATCATACGAACAAATAGAATCGTACAAATCAAACAGAATAGTACAGAACAAATGTCAAATCAGATAAAATCACATTTCACATATCACATATCCCTGACCCTGATAGAATCTCGACGGATTCTGGCCCCTTATGCCTTCCTTCCCTGACACTAACAGAATCTCAGATTTTGACCACTTATGTCTCCCTTTGTGCTTATAGCACAAGAACAAAACAGATATACAGAATTTTCAGAACAGAAATTATTTTCAGATTTCTCAAATTTCCCTAACACAGACAGAATCTCAAAGGATTCTGGCCCCTTATAACTCCCTTCTAATATCACAGCACATCAAAATATTCAATTCAAAAAATCGAATTACGTTAGAAAATCGTCAGCGTCATAACGACAGTATACGGAATTTACACAGAATGCACAGATTCAAAAATTTACCAAATTATCACAGATAACACACAACATCATTATAAGACTTTCATTGTACTGAAGTAACATTTTTCAACATCCCAATAATTCATTATTCGGTTAAAACACCGCAGAATTCAAAATACCCAGAGAAAATCTTTCAGAAAATACTCAAAACGTGCAAAAATATCATCTCAGAGACATACCAAAAGTTACGCGGTAAAAAGTTTATCAGTGCAAAACGAAACCAAATATTCGCTAACGAAAACAAAATTTAGATAAAAAAAATCATCAAAATCCTCGTTTCTAAAAATTGAGAAAGACGGAATGTGCCTTACCTCAAGTCGGTCAACTTTCTCAACTGCAGCTATGGACGAAAACGGACAGAAGTCGCCCAAAAATCACTTTTTCTTCTTTTTCCTTATGTTTTCTCTCTCCTAGGTTTTCTCTCTCTTCAAAAAGATCTCGATTCCATATATACCCATGCAGATCATCCCGGACAATCCCAGATCATCCCGGGACGATTTGCCCTCTAGACGAATTTTGTTCAGACGAAATTATTATCATATCAGGACAAGTTGTTCTCAGGAGAAATTTCGTACATACGAACCTCATTTCGTCCTGGGATGAACCTTCCATCCAGAATTTTCTTCACAATCTGTATCGATCGTCCCAGGACGATCCAACTTCGTCCTGGACGATCCTGGAAGGAAAACATGAAAAATGAGCTTTCACAATCTCCCCAATTTCAGAAAAATGTCGTCATCAACATTTCCAAAATAAAACTAAGTCAGAACAGATACGGATATAATTGTCTCATATCCGACTCCTTCTCCCAAGTCGCCTCTCGTGCTGTTCTGTGCTTCTACTAAGCTTTAACCATCGGATTCTGTTTACTTCTTAACTTACGAACATCATAAGTCAAAATTTGTTCAGGCTCTTCCTTATACTGCATATTCTCCTAAATCTCCACATCATCAATACACAGTTTATTTCAGAATCAGATATCCACTTTCTCAAAGAGGATACGTGAAACACATTATGTACATCAGTCATCTGATCAGATAATAACAATCTATAAGCTGAATTTTCAATCCTTTCAAGGATTTTAAAATGTCCGAAATACCTTGGACTGAGTTTGCTCGTTCTTTCAAATCTGCTGACACCTTTAAGCTGACTGACTTTTACATATACAAAGTCACCAATCTGAAATTCAACAAATATGTACTTTTGATTGTAATACTTCTGTTGTCTGTCTTGTGCATCTTTAATCTTTTCTTAATCAAATTGATTTTTTAAACAGTTTCATCCACAAAAGTTGCACCCATTTCTTGTCTATCTCCCACTTCAGTCAAAGTCAAAGGGATTCTACACTTTCTACCGTACAGAGCTTCATAAGATGTCATACCAATACTGGACTGAAAATTGTTATTATAGGCAAATTCTATCAAAGGAATGTGATCCTCCCAACTTCCTCCAAAATCCAGAACACATAACCTCAGAAGATCTTCCAATACATGAATAGTCCTTTCAGATTGTCCATCAGTCTGCGGATGAAAAACTGTACTGAAATGCAACTTCGTACCCATAACTTGTTGAATACCCATCCAAAGTCTGGAAGTAAACCGTCCATCTCGATCAAATACAATTACTTTTGGCACACAATGTAATCGAACAATTTCTTTAACATAAATCTGAGCTAACTTATCCACCGGATCCATCTGTCTGATCAGAAGAAAATGTGCAAACTTCGTTAGGTGATCAACAATCACCCAAATGGCATCATGTCCTTGCCTTGATAGAGGAAAACCCATAGAAAAATCCATAGTTACCTCCTCTCACTTCCACTCAGGGATAGGCAACGACTGCAAAAGACCTCCTGGTCGCTGATGCTCTGCCTTCACCAACTGACAGGCTTTGTATTTCGAAACAAAGTCTGCTACATCCTTTTTCATTCCAGGCCACCAAAATAAACTTTTCATATCTCCATATATATTACCACTTCTTGGATGAATGGTATAACTGGAATAATGAGATTCATGCAGAATCTCTTTCCTCAGATTTCCATACATAAGAATCCACAGCCTGTTCTTACAGAAAATAATACCATAACCAGAAATTCGTAGTTCAGGTTTCTTATTAGATTCAATCTAAACAATCAGCTTTGAATATTCAGAGTCTGTCTTCTGAGCTTCAAAAATCCTCTCTTCCAAAGACAACTAAATATCCATCTGATTCAACGCATCAGAATCTGAACCAGTAGAGAAAATTACATCCAACTGTAATCTTTTCATATCTTGTATCAGATAATTATCAAAAGTGAGCTGAATACCTGCTAATCCAGAAGACTTCATGTTCAGAGCATCTGCTACCACATTAGCCTTATCAGACTGATACTGAATCGTCAGATCGTAATCCTTGATCAACTCAAGTCATCTTCTTTACCTTAAATTCAGATCCTTTTGAGTGAAGATGTACTTCAAATTCTTATGATCTGTAAAGATCTCACACCTAACGCCATACAAGTAATGACGTCAAATCTTCAAATCAAAGACAACTGCAGCCAATTTCAAATCATGCGTCGGGTAATTCTTTTCATGTGGTTTCAACTTCCTTAAAGCATAAGCAATTACTCGACCATGCTGCATCAGAACACAATCCAAACCTTTCAGTGAAGCATCACTGAATACCTGAAATTCTTCTGTACCTGACGAAAGTGCTAATACCGGAGCAGATATCAAACAATCCTTCAATCTCTAAAAACTAACTTCACACTCCGGTGTCCAAACAAAAGCTACTAACTTCTGAGTCAGTCTCGTCAAAGGTGCAAAAATATGGGAAAATATGTTCACAAACTTTCTATAACAACGAGTCATGCCTAAGAAACTACGTATCTCAAATACCGTAGTAGGCCTTGGCCAATTAACAACTGCCTGAATTTTCTGGGGATCAACAGAAATACCTTCTCCACTCACTACATGCCCTAGAAAAAAATGCTCTTCAGTCAGAATTCACATTTGGAGAATTTAGCAAACAACTGGTGCTGCCTCAAAGTCTCCAACACAATCCTCAAATGTCTGGCATGATCTTCCTCAGAAGCAGAATATATCAAAATATCATCAATAAAGACAATCACGAACTGATCCAGATACTCCTTGAACACTCTGTTCATCAGATCCATAAAAATAGCAGGTGCATTGGTTACCCCAAAAGGCATAACCAAAAATTCGTAGTGTCCCGTACCGAGTACTGAAAGCTGTCTTCATCACATCAGCTTCCTTTACCTTCACCTTGATAGTATCCAGATCTCAAATCAATCTTTGAAAATACAGAAGATCCAGCCAGCTGATCAAACAAATCATCAATCTATGTGGTAACAGGATACTTGTTCTTGATAGTGACTTTATTTAGATCTCTATAATCCACACACATACGCAGTATTCCATCCTTCTTCTTTACAAACAGCATAAGGTGCTCCCCAAGGAGAAACACTATTAGGACGAACAAATCCTCTATCCACCAACTCCTGAAGCTGAACTTTCAACTCTGAAAGTTCCTTCAGTGCCATTTTGTACGGAGCTTTAGATATTGGAGTCGTACCCGAAAATACATCAATACAAAACTCAACATCTCTATCCAGAGGTAAACCAACCAACTTCCTCAGGAAATACATCTGAAAACTCTCGTACAACCGGAATATTAGAAACAGAACCCGCATCTATGTTCATATCCTGTACTGAAAGCCAAAAATACTATACAACCCTTCTTCCATATTCTTCTGACTTTCAACTCATGGAAATCAAACAAGATAAAACTCCTCTTAACCCTTGGAATACACATCTTTCACCATCTAAAAATAAACTCACTTGCTTCTTCAAACAGTTAATCTGAGCCTCATACAAACTCAGTCAATCTATACCCAAAATTACATCATATGAAAGAAATTGACAATAAAATCAAACACGATTTCCACTTCTTGCCAGAAATATCAATCTCAAAGAAATAAAACTTTCGGGCAATCAAATTATTCCTAGCCGGTAAAAGAACAGAAAGTGAAACCGGTAGCAAAATAGAATCCAGATGTAAAATATCAAAACAACGCTCAGGAAATAAACGAGTGACTGGCTCTAGAATCAAACAAAACATGACAGAGATGATCAAAAATATAAACCGTACATGTCACCACATCCGGAGCATCACGAGCCTCTTGCTGATTCAAACTATACACACGTGGCTGAACTGGAGCTGAAGCCACAGAACCACTAGGCTCACTCTGAAGTACAACTAGGTGGTCTCCTCGCCATAGAACCTGATACACCAGGTCTATCATTGGATCCCTCATAAAATAATACGTGTAGGAACTATCCTCGGCCTTCCTGCTGGTCTAACAAAACTATCAGATCTGGACTCAGCTCGTCGATCAAATCCAACTTGTGGACACTCTACAATCCGATGTCATGTCTGACCACATCTAAAACACTGACCAGTCGTCCTGTAGCACTGACCAAAATGTCGTCGTCCACAAGTCTGGAATATAGGTGCCCCACTGACTGATCCAAAACTAGTAGTACTGCCACTACCGGAAACTGTAGTGGAGCCTGACTGCCCACTCCTCATGGAGTCTCCAGAAACAAACCTCTTCTTTTCAGAAAAACCACTACCAGAAGCATCACCACTGAACCTCTTCCTACTAGCAGCTCACCGCTACTGAGTAGCCATCAGATCATTCTCTATCAGACGAGCTCTCTCCACAAGCTCAGAGAAATAAAAAATGTGAAATGATACCAGGGGCTACCTCAGACTATCTCGTAGTCCCCTTAGAAATCTGTAGCACTTCTCAGCAGAAGTACTTACCAGCTGTGGAAGTATATCATGTCAAAGCAGTAAATTCTGCTATCTCGTACTGCATAACTGTCCTGCTCCCCTGAATTAACCTCAGAAAAGTCTCCTACATTTACTGTCTTGTAGAATGAGGTACAAACCACGATCGAAATACCTCAGATACTTCTTTCTCCAAGTAATCAGAGAGTTCATCTTGCCTTGGAATTTCTCCTCTTGCTGTCTCATCCACCAGCGCTCAGCTTCCCCATCTAACAGAAAAATAGCTAACGGTACCTTCCTATTAGGAGGGCATTGCATACCGTCAAAGGTCTTTTCCAACCTCCTTAACCACTCCTCAACTGCTCTGGGCTCAACAGTGCCCTCAAATCTCAGGAGGCTTTAATCTCAGAAACATCTGTAGATGTCTATCCACATCCTCAGATCGAAATAATAGAGGCTCTACTCTGAGTCTCGCTCATCATCTGAGCAACCAGTGTAGCAAACTGAGAAGCTATATCATAACCAATCACTGGGGCAGTACTGTTCATAAGAGCTACCTGACTAGCACTCAGTCCATCAGTCATATCTGGGTCTGACATATCCATAATTACACAGAAAGCTATCCACATAAAACAACACAATAAAAATCCAAACAAACCAGAACTACCCCGACAAACTTACAGATCAATTCATATAGCTCTTATCTTACAATCCAAGTTCCAAAACTTAGTGCTTCTGATACCACTAAAGTTTTGTCATGACCCAACCTGACCGGAACGGATTCCCGCTCGCATCGGGTCACGACGGAAATTAAAATCCAATGATCTAGTTTTGGAAACTTGCTTCAGAACTTTCTTCCAAGTATTCAAATAAACAGAAACACAGAGCTTCTATGAACTTCAAATATACAAAACAATTAATCTATATTTTCTTTCATTAAAATAATCATGTATAATATAGTGCATTGCTGCAGATAGAAAGAACATAATAGAAAAGTCATGACTGTACAAAAATCAATAGTACAAAATACCTAATCATTGATCAGACACAGAACTGCTAGTCCAAGACTTCCTTCTCTTTTCCAGAACCTGAAAACCACATAAAATAAGGATGAGCTAATAGCTCAGCAAGACTACACTCATCAATTAAAATCTTCAGAAATACGCATCAGAAAATACATCAGAAATCATACAGATACTTTATCACACAGAACTTAAACCACTGATGCAGAAAAACTGAATTCATTTCATATCACAGAACATTCACGTCAGATTTCACATAATAGATAGAATCGTATAGAACAGACAGAATCATACGGAACAAACAGAATCGTACAAATCAAACATAATAGTACATAATAGATGTCAAATCAGATAAAATCACATTTAACATATCACATATCACTGACCCTGACAGAATCTCTACGAATTCTGACCCCTTACGCCTCCCTTCCCTGATACTAATAGAATCTCATATTCTGACCCCTTATGTCTCCTTTTATGCTTATAGCAGCAGAATAGAATAGAAATACATAATTTTTAGAACATAACTTATTTTCAAATTTCTCAGATTTCCCTGACACAGAATTAATCTCAAAAGATTCTGGCATCTTATAACTCCCTTCTGATATCACATCACATCAAAATATTCAATTCAGAAAATCAGAATTATGTTAGAAAATTTGTCAGCGGCATAACGGTAGTATACGAATTTTACACAGAACACACAGATTCAGAAATTCACCAAATTATCACAGATAACACACAACATCATTATAAGACTTTCATTATACTAAAGTAACATTTTTTAACATCCTGATAATTCGTTATTCGATTAAAAAATCGCAGAATTCAAAATACCCGGAGAAAATCTTCCAGAAAATACTCAAAATGTGCAAAAACATCATCTCAGAGACATACCAAAAGTTACGCGATAAAAAGTTTATTAGTGCAAAACAAAACCAAATATTCGCTAACGGAAACAAAATTTGAAACAGAAAAATCATCAAAATCATCGTTTCTGAAAATTGAGAATGGCGGAATGTGCCTTACCTCAGGTCAGTCAACTTTTTCAACTGCAGTTATGGACGGAAACAGACAGAAGTCACCCAAAAATCACTTTTTCTTCTTTTCCCTTTGGTGTTCTCTCTCCTGGAGGTTTTCTCTCTCTTCAAAAAGATCTTCGATTCCATATATACCCATGCAGATCGTCCCGGACGATCCCAGATCGTCCCGGGACGATTTGCCCTCTGGACGAATTTTGTTCAGACGAAATTATTATCGTATCATGACGAGTTGTTCTCGGGAGAAATTTCATACGGACAAACCTCATTTCGTTCTGGGACGAACCTTCTAGCCAAAATTTTCTTCACAACCTTGTATCGATCGTCCCAGGACGATCCAACTTCGTCCTGGACAATCCTGGAAGGAAAACATGAAAAATGATCTTTCACACCGTCGTTGTAATGTCCCAAAATACAGTCTATTATAGTCGTCAACAATAATAGCTGGTGATAGTTATCGTTAATGAGAATTGATTGTGATCATAGAGACCTTAGGAACCTCTTTACTTCTCTCAATACTCCATCCTCTCCTATCATTCTATCTAGACTAAAGCTCTATTCATGAGCTTTTTGATATATTAAAATATTTAGAAGTTTCAATAAGGAAGTTAATGAAACTTGTGGCATTCAAAAATATTCTTATATAATTTTTTTCTATTCTCATCATTTTTTTCCCCAACATTTGTTCTGCAAATTACTTCAATTTTATTACAACAGATATCATCAATATTTTTAAAAGGGTTAATTACATTCATAATATTTAAATATTAGCTAATTTACCAAATTAATATCCAAATATCAAAATCCGAATAAAATCCTCACCAAAATTTTGTCACTTTTCTCCTTTTCTCAATAATTTAATTATATTATGCAAAAACATAAAAAGAGTTGGACAATTTTAAAAAAATAATAATAATATGAGTATCAGAAATTTAAATAAGGATTTGTTTTATAATATTTAAATATATTTTAAAATTTTAAATTCAATAAACTATTTTTTTCTCATTTAAATATAATATAATTTTTTTATTCTCATGGCCGTTTCTTCCCTCCATCGTTCTCCACAAGTCCGTTCCTACTGGTCTTTCCCAGCTCTGTTTTATCCGTCCCGCTTGTTTTATTTCCCTCCGCCTCCAGCTTTCTCTTCATCTTCTCCTCTCCTCCCATTCACTCACGCGGATAATGAAATGAAGAGAGAAGCCATTGATCCGTCTCCAATAGCTTTTCTTCTCTTCATCTTAGCACTAATCCCTATCGCCGGCCACGCCCTCACCGATGCCGAAGCCGGCTATATCCGCCACCGCCAACTCCTTTACTATCGCGATGGATTCTCCGGAAAAGGTTTCGATTCCTCCGTCCTTCTCTTTCCCAAACCCTCGCCTTCGCGACGCTTACATTGCTTTACAATCATGGAAACTCGCCATAATCTCCGATCCGAAAAACAAAACTGGCAATTGGGTCGGTCCCAGACGTTTGTCATTATACCGGTGTATTCTGCGCGCCTCTGCCTTCTGATCATAGCCTAATCGTAGTCGCGTCCATAGATCTTAACCATGGCGATATTGCAGGGTTCTTGCCAGAAGAGCTCGGCCTGCTCTGCGATCTTGCGGTTTTCCATATCAATTCCAACCGTTTCTGCGGCACAATACCCAATAGTTTCGATTCGATGCATCTGCTCTTCGAGCTCGATGTAAGCAACAATCGCTTCGCCGGTAAGTTTCCAGATGTTGTTCTCCGTCTTCCTTCGTTACACTATTTCGATATCCGGTTCAATGAATTTGACGGGGAGGTTCCAGACGAGCTTTTTGAAAAAAAACTCGACGCGATTTTCATTAATAATAATAGATTCTTTGATGAAATTCCGGATACTGTTGGGAGCTCGCCGGTTTCTGTGCTTGTTTTGGCGAATAATCGGTTTCATGGATGTGTTCCGTCGAGTTTGGGCAATATGTCCGACACATTGGAGGAGATCATATTTTTGCATAATAAGTTGAAGACTTGTCTGCCGAAGGAGATTGGGTTGCTGAAGAAGGTTAAGGTTTTTGATGCGAGTTTTAATAGTTTGGTTGGGGAATTGCCGGAGGAGATTGAGGGGATGGTGAGTTTGGAGGAGCTTGATGTCGCGCATAATTATTTGACGGGGGTGATACCGGAGGGGATATGTGAGTTGCCGAGGTTGAAGAATTTTACGTATTCGTATAATTTTTTTACTGGTGAGCCGCCGGCGTGTTTGAATGTGCCGGCGTTTGACGATCGGAGGAACTGTATCAAGGGAAGGCCGAAGCAGCGGTCGGCGAGACAGTGCAAGGCGATTCCGAATGAGCCGGTTGATTGTTGTTCGTTTAACTGCAAGCCGTTTGTGCCGGCCGTTCCGCTGCCACCGCCATCACCTCCTCCGCCTCCGCCACCTCCGTCTCCTCCACCACCATCGCCATCTCCTCCACCACCACCGCCACCACCTCCTCCACCTCCACCGCCATCCCCACCCCCACCATCGCCATCTCCACCGCCACCACCTCCTCCTCCACCACCGTCCCCACCCCCACCATCGCCATCTCCTCCTCCACCGCCACCACCTCCTCCTCCTCCACCACCATCCCCACCCCCACCATCGCCATCTCCACCTCCTCCACCGCCACCACCTCCTCCTCCACCACCGTCCCCACCCCCACCATCGCCACCACCTCCTCCTCCTCCACCACCATCCCCACCCCCACCATCGCCATCTCCACCTCCTCCACCGCCACCACCTCCTCCTCCACCACCGTCCCCACCCCCACCATCGCCACCACCTCCTCCTCCTCCACCGCCACCACCTCCTCCTCCACCACCGTCCCCACCCCCACCATCGCCACCACCTCCTCCTCCTCCACCGCCACCACCTCCTCCTCCACCACCGTCTCCACCTCCACCTTCGCCATGTCCTCCTTCTTCACCGCCTCCACCTCCACCGTCGCCGCCTCCTCCACCTCCATCTCCACCACCACCATCGCCATCTCCTCCTCCGCCGCCGCCACCACCACCTCCTCCTCCGCCGCCACCGCCACCACCTCCTCCTCCACCGCCGCCACCTCCACCTTCTCCACCTCCACCATCGCCTTCTCCTCCACCGCCTTCTCCACCATGCATTGAACCACCACCACCGCCACCTTCTCCTCCACCACCATCACCACCTTGCATTGAACCACCGCCACCGCCGCCTCCTTCTCCACCATCCACCCCACCATATCAATATAATTCTCCTCCACCACCCTCTCCTTCCCCTCCATACCAATATCCTTCACCCCCGCCGCCTTCACCTTCTCCTCCATCCACCCCACCATATCAATATAATTCTCCTCCACCACCCTCTCCTTCCCCTCCATACCAATATCCTTCACCCCCGCCGCCTTCACCACCACCTTCTCCACCATCCACCCCACCATACCAATATAATTCTCCTCCGCCACCTTCTCCTTCCCCTCCATACCAATATCCTTCACCCCCGCCGCCTTCTCCTTCGCCACCACCACTTTCTCCACCATATGCCTACTCTTCTCCTCCACCACCCGAACTCCCTTGTGAAACTCCTCCATCTCCTTCACCAGTATACGAAAGCCCATTGCCACATAACAACACGAGAGCCTCAAATCAATCTTCCCCACTTTCCTCTATCTCATAATTTCACGAATGTTCTTTCGAGTAAATCAAAACTAGGTGAACAGTCATCTGTCTCCGGCTTCAACTCATGCATCTTCGAGGCAGAAAATAATAATAATAATAATAATAATATTTTGCTCATTCAAAATTTTAATATTAGATCAATTTATAACAAATAAAAAATCATGTATTTTACATGATTGTTTTTATTTGTTGATTTGATGTTAAATTTTTGCATAGGTAAAATATTATTTGAGTTGTGACATTGATGATATTTGATATGGTAGATCTTTTTTTTCCTTTTTGTTAAATTTTATTTGATTAGAAAAATTTGATTTGTGAATAAATGGTTGTGTGAAACAAAGTTAGTGTGGATAGAATGAGAACAATTTTTTTTACTGAAATAGTAAAAAAAATTGTTCCTAATGAATGATGAATGTGCAGAGAGAATGAGATAGAATGATTCTCATTTGTTGGGATTATTATCTCCTTCTATAATTTGTTCTTTTTATATCTGATTTATTTCAGTGTCATTTTCGTGATTCCTGACTCTGATCTTTGTGTGATTTATATTCTTCAATTTTTGAATGTTAAGAACGTTATTAGTCTCTGAACGCATTCGATGACCGGACGTAATAATTGCTCCAATAGTAGAGGGGGCCAATAAGAGAAAATTTATGTTAAAATATCCTAATACAGATTATATTATGATCGACATTATAATTATTAATTTACGTTAAAATAAAATTTTTATTGCATTAATCTCAAAATAAATTTTACAGTTTGAAAGTATCCTGAAATAATTTATATGAGAATATTTAGACCCAATTTTTATTCAAGAAATATATCCACTATCATAAAATTATACAAAATATACAATAAATGATAACATTAATTAATTTATCTCTTATGTAAAATTTAATGTAAAAAAATGACATTTATTAATATATCATCAAAATATTATTTTGATCGGGCATAAATCTCGAGGCAAAATCAAGATGAAAACTTCTGGAATTAAATATGTGACAATCCTAATTCTGATTTCAGCAAACTTATAGTTGAACTGGACGTTTCAAAAATACGAACCCAATGATACCAAATTTGATTCGACCTGAGCCCAAATGGGTTTAAATCAAAAACTCGAAGCAAATTTAGAAAGTTCAATCCATAAATTGAATGGCAAAACGATTTTCAAACGTGACATGCTTATAGTTGAATTGAGCGTCTTGACGATACGAATCCAATGAACCTATGATTGTCGAATTATGATATCATTAATACACTCAAATACCCAGTAAATAGTCCACAATCAAGGGGATCAATATTGGCTGCCCATTCAAACAACTAGCTCCCAACTTACCCTTAATCTCCCTCCTATTTTCTAGCTATGTCACTCTCATAAATTATAAAAAAACCTCTCCTTCATCATGAAAACGGAACTGAAACAAGGAAGAGAGAGAAACTAGAGTTCTCTTGACAAAAGACTCATCCTTGACTAATGACGGACTTCCGCTCGGTCATTGATTGATATTGAACTTCGAACCAGCCATCGACTAACGTTAGACTTCTGCCTGGCCATCGATTAAAGCCGGACTTTCGCCCGGTCACGGATTGATATCAAACTTCCACCCGACACTGATTAACATTGGATTTGTGCTCGGCCACCAATTGATGCCAGATTTTCGCCCGGCTACCGATTGACGTCAAATTTCTACTCGACCACCAAACATCGCCAGATTTTCATCCAATCTCCGTTTGTCGATCACTAGATTTAAACCCAACGGTCGACTTGTAATCTAATTGTCCTCAATTTCAAGGACGAATTAAGTCACTTGTTTTCTATTCAAATACTAATTGAATCATTATAACTGGGCGTGGCCCCATGGTTTTCTCTTTTTCGAGATTTTTCACATAAAAGAATCTTGTGTTTCTAAATTTTCTGTTTGTGTACAGGATATTCGTACAACACTGAGACGAAAAATTATAACTATATCTCCGCGTATATTCTAGCCCGCAACATTCATAATTATTGAAAAGATGAAATAATAATTTTGATAACATCTATATCACATTTTTAAGGATATTATTTTTCCATCAATTTTATCATTTTGATATAAAAATAGATAGAAATGAAGATATTTATAATAGTTTTGAAACCTAATATTAAATTTATAATATATATATATATATATATATATATATATATATATATATATATATATATATATATATATATATATATATATATATATATATATCAAATATGAAGACTCATGGTAGACATATAAAAATTATAAAATAATAAATTTTATATAGAAACATATGAGTAATATCACGTGACATTATGTTAAGGGATCCTAATGAATTAAATCCTATTACTTAATTTCTTTCGAAGCTATTGAATGCAAAATACTCTTATATGAGGAAGAGCTGACTGAGAGAAGTGTTTGAGTTATTGAATTATTCATTATTGATATATCATATATTATGTTGATTGGGCACAAATCTCGAAGTAAAATCAAGTTGGAAGCATCAAAAATTAAATCCGGGATCATTTGAACTCCAATTTTAGCAAACTTATTGTCGAACTGAACGTCTCAGAAATACAAATCCAACGACACCTAATTTGACACAATCCGAGTCTAAATAGATCCAACTCAAAGACCCAAAGGGCATTCGGAAGTTCAATCCATAGGTTGGATAACCAAATAGTTTCCAAACGTGACATGCTTATAGTCGAATCAAGCGGCTTGATGAGACGAATCCAACGAACCCAAGATTGTCGAATTTTGAAATCATTAAAACATTCAAATGCCCAATAAATGGTCCACAATCAAGGTATTCAACATCGGTCGTCCATTCAAACCACTTCCAATTTACCCTTGATCTTTCTCCTATTTACTAGTCATACTACTCTCAAAAAACTATAAATAAACCTCTCATTCCTTATGGAAGGGGCCCAAGCAAGAAGAGTAGTAAGAGAAGAAATAATTCTCTTACCACTATACTCCTCCTCGACCACCGTCGGACTTCAGCCCGGCCACCGACTGTCGCCGGACTTTCACCTGGCTACCAACGGACGCCGAATTTCTGTCTAGCCGCCAACTGAAAGAGGATTTTTGTCTAGCCACCAATAAATACTGGATTACTGCCTGGCCACTAACTGAAGTCGGATTTTTGCTCGACCACCAACTAACGCTTGATTTCTATACGGCCACCAATTGATGTCGGATTTCTGCATGGCCACTAACTAAGGTCGAACTTCGGCTCGTTGTCGGATTTCTACCATTCGCCAGACTTAGGCCTGTCGCTAGATTTTTGCATAATGTTGGACTTCTATCCAACGCCGGATTTCTACCCATCGTCGGACTTTATCCAGATTTCTACTTGACGCTGAACTTCGGCCTATCACCGAATTTCTACCCGACATCGGACTTCCAGCCGTCGTCTAACTTTTGCCCATCGCCGGATTTCTATTCGATATCAGACTTCTTCCCATCGCTGGATTTTCGTCAGATTTCTTCCCAACGTCGGACTTCTACCTGTCATTAAACTTTTTCTCATCATTGGACATTCATCGGACTTCTACCCAACGTAGGACTTTCACGAATCACTGGATTTCTACATAACACTAGAATTCTGCCTGTCGCTAAACCTTTTCCCTTCGTCGGAGTTTCGTCGGAGCTCTACAAGACGTCGATCTTCCATCCATCGCTGGAATTATGTCCATCACTAGGCTTCTACCCGACGCCGGACTTCCACTCATCACTGGACTTCTGCTAGTAATCGAACTTCTACATGATGTCGGACTTCTACATAAGTCAGACTTCCGTTCATCACTAGAATTTTTTCCATCACCGGACTTCTACCCGACACCGGACTTCTGCCCGTCAGAGGACTTATTCTAGTCATCGGACTTTCTTCAGAGTTCTACCTGACACACATTGTCGAACTTCTGCCCATCGAAAGATTTTTACCAGACTTCTATCATAAGTCAGACTTCCGTCCATCGTTGAACTTTTACCCGACATCAGACTTCCTCTCGTCTCCTCCACTCAGCTTCCAATTACTCTTGGACTTCCACCCAGCAACGGTCCTTTTGACCTCCATCGCTTCCTGACTATGGTCTTTCCGACCTCCATCACCGGACACAATCTTTATGACCTCCATGCCCATCAACTACGGTCTTTTAATCTCCACGGCCCACCAACTATGGTCCTTCCAACCTCCGTCGCCCGTCGATTATGGTCCTTCGGACCTCTATCGCCAACTACCATCTTTCCGACCTCCATTGCTATACAATAGTCTTTTCGACCTCCGTAGCCTGCTGACTACAGTCCTTTCGACCACCGTCACTCGACTACGGTCTTTCCGACCTCCATCATCCACCAACTATGGTATTTCCAACCAAACGAACACGTCAATAGTGATTATTCTTATTACAACTATGTAATGCACTCCATATGATGTATATTTGTTACATCAAGCTAAGGCCTTCCCCCAAAGGAAGGACCTTACTTGTAATTAAATACAAATACTAGTAGATTCATTGAAACTAGGTCATGCCCCATAGTTTTTCCCTATTCAGGATTCTCCAAGTAAAAATCTTATTGACTCTTTAAAAACTGCTCCATCTCTCTAATCTGATTGTGTGGTGGATATTCGTACAAAACTAAGATGTTAAATTTTATATTTCTCTATCGCTATGAATAATCCAGAACGCAACAATTATCAAATAACTGAATAATAATTATTACAATTACAAGCTACAAATTGTAAACTTCTACTACTACAAGGAAAACAAACTCTCACCTTACCTTGCTTTCTAGCTGAAGAACCATTCTTCCTTTATATTTGTACTTATTTCATATTTATCTCTATGTGGTCATCTTTCTTATTGATTTCTAAAGCAACTTATTAATATAATAAACTTTCATGCTAAAAAGCAGTAAGGAAGAAACCCCAAATTAGGATTGCTTTCTTACTGCTTTCTAAAGCAACTTTCTAGCATAAAAAATGCTTTAGAAAGCAATAAGAAATCCATCCCAAACAAAGCCTTACTCTCTATTTTTGGCAACTTTCTCGTTGTTTTACATTTCAAATTAAGTCATAATTTTATTCGACTATTAGTTTCTTGTAGTATTTTTTTATTGCTTTATAAAAATTTTTATAATGAAAAGTTATGTTTTACAATCAAAATTATTAACATTTGGTAGCTTTAAAAAAATAGTTATTAAATAAAAAATATATATAACAACTTAGAAAATATATTTTGATTTTCTGATAACCGTCCCCAGACTCTAATAAAATAGCGTTTGCCTCTGCCTTCAAGCTGAAGGAAGAAAACACAGCTGGAAACTTGGAGCCGTTCATGCTTCGATTAATCCTTCAAAGCAAAAGGCCAAATGACAGAAAAATAAACAATAAGAGATTAATATAAATTTATATATCGGCATTAGATTCATTCAAAATATTATCTAATCCTTTTTTTTTTTAATTTTTTATTCAGCTCTCTTGTAACTAACTATTGACCATGTCCAAGTTTTTGGGAATTTTAATATATATATATATATATATATATTAAAATTCTCTCTCTCTCCCTCTCTCTCTCTCCACTCTAGATTAAGGCTTCGTTTGGGACGGATTTTTTACTGCTTTTTAAAACGGAGTTTTAGTACAAAATTTTTCATTTTTGTACTAAAACTCCGTTTTAGAAAGCAATAAAAAAGCCGTCCCAAACGAAGCCTAAGACTTTCTTTGGGATGATTTTTTAATTGCTTCTTAAAACGGTTTTTTTATAAAAAATATTAATTTTTGTACTAAAAATCTATTTTAAGAAGCAATAAGAAAGCTGCCCCAAACAAAACCTAAATTGTTTTTGAAAACTATAATTCTCTCTCTATGATTCAAATGAATGACTTTATCATCATAGAAAATATAAAGAACCTAAAATAAACAAATCCTTTTATTTGTATTTTTGTTGCCTAATAACTCTGAAATTGATTACATTTGTCACACACTTTGGTTAATAAACTATGCTTTCTAAAACTGAATCATCATTAAGAATTAATATTTTAACAAAACTCCTACTTTTTCATATTGATAGTTTTTTTTTTTAATTGAGAATGTCTACTTTCAAATTTTGAAAGTGTTAAATGTATTTGTTGAATTATTAAAGTATCCATTTTCTCTCTAATAAATATCTCCTAAATATTCTTCATTCGAATATTCTTTTTTTTTTTAAATTGTCGCACAATGCTTCAATATAAATGCCATTAAATATTTTTTTTTAATTATATACATCAAAATAATCATTAGTATTAGAGTCTTTCATACGATTGCGTAAAATATTATTATAAACCTTTAATTGTTATTATATTTTGTAATATTAAAACAACCTTTGTAAGTTCATACACCCAAGTATATACTTGTAATGCTTTTTTGTCTCCATTACTTTTGTGCAAGCTTTGTGATCCCTTTTAACTTTAAAAATGCATTATTATATTTCTTCTCAATAAAAAAGATAATCAAGTTGTTAAACTAATACAAAATGATTTGCATTTGAGAAATCTTAGAGATAGAGTTTTACTAAATATATCAATCTTTGCTTATCAAAGGATGGGAATGAATCGTGGATTTGGTATCAAATTTCTAATCGAGTTCTTAAAGTTGCATATATAATATGAAGTAAAATGATGATTATAATGTTAATTTATCATTATTTTTAATCAAGATTTCTTAAAGTATCATCTATCATTGTTGGGATGAATCAAATAAGATTAATAAGTATTCATAATATTATCATTAAAACTACTAAAAAAGGCCGCTAAGATGATATATGGTGAGCATAATACATAATCAAACAAAATTTCATTCCTTCTGTTGGATCCAGGTCTGTTTGTGTGTGGCACCCAATCTTACAATCAAACTTGCTTTATAAGTAGATGGTCATAGCACCTATGAGAATGGAGAGATTATAAGTAGATGTTCATAGCACCTATGAGAATGGAGAGAGAGAGAGAGAGAGAGAGAGAGAGAGAGAGAGAGAGAGAGAGAGAGAGAGAGAGAGAGAGAGAGAGAGAGAGAGAGAGAGAGAGAGAGAGAGAGAGAGAGAGAGAGAGAGAGAGACTATATAGCTCAAAAAAGGAATGATCTAAATAAGTAGTAAAAGATTTAAAATGTTCATCTTCATCCCTTATTTATTGTGTAACATAACACCATAAATAACTCCTTGTAATGTATGATATAACAACAATAATAATAAGTCTTTGTCTTACTATATGAGTTCAGTTATATGAATCTTTTTTCTTCATTGCATCTTATTAAGAGTCAAATTATGACTTGCCCTCAATTAAAAAAAGTCAATTTATAATACTTTCTAACTAAGTCTTTTGAGGTCTACCTCTAACTTTCTTAGTATAGGTCTGATTTGATACATCTACTCTCCTAATACGGTCATCGAAAGCCCAACTTTTTCTTCGATCAAATCATCTAAAGAGACTCTAATCTCATTTTCCATTGGAGCTACTCCAACCTTTTGCCATATATATTCGCTTTGTATTATGTCTGTAAGTTTAAAATCACTCATCCAGCTGAGCATCCTCATGTCTACAATAGTTAATTTTATGCTTTTCTTTTAAAAGTCAAGATTATTGTGATAGAAAAAAGATTTTTATTCGGGATATTAAATATTATATAAAATTTTTTATAATAAGTGTATGAGTACTTTTAAAATGTAAAATTGATAGATTATTATATTATTTTGATAATATGATAAATTAAAATATTATTTTTATAAGAAATTAAATAAATGATTTAAATTAAAATTAATTAAACATTATCAGATGTTAAATTAGATCAGTAATTAAACTTGTATCTTTTCTATTGTCGATTATAGTTAAATTTGTACTCTTAGGATTAATTTGAGATTTTTAAATAATTAATTAAGAGAATTATTTTAAATTTGATTATTTATAATAATTAGCTATAAAACAAATTAATTTCTTTTAGATTAGAAGATATATTAAAATATCATTTTGAAGTTAATCTTTAAGATAAGGCTTTGATAATGGAATATATTAATTTTTTTCAGCTAAATATTTAATTTTTAAAATAATTATAGAGGGGAAAGGGATTATTAATTTGATTATTTAGATTAATTAACTAGGAGAAAATATAATAATAATAAAATTGTATATCATTTAGATTAATTCTTTATTAGATATATTTCAAAAATATGATTTTTTTTTTTTCATTTTAATTTTGTTAAATAAAAAAATGATAAAGCTATGATCATTGCTCTCATCCCAAAAAACTCTTACACTAACACTTTTCTTATATTGTCCCATCTTTCTTTGAAATGTCTTTTATAAGATCCTTGTCGCCATAGTGAAAATTATCATGCCCTATATTATTCAGTATAGTAAAGGTAGATTCATCCAAAGTAGACTTTCTACAAACAATATCATCATGTCTAATGAGATTGATTGTGCATGAAATGTCACATGAAATATGGCAATATCTTATGTGTTAAGCTTGATATCAGGAAGGCTTTCAATATTGTGAGTTATGGGTTTATTCTTCATAGAATGGAAAATAAGGATTCCCTCCTCTTTTCATAGACTAATAAAAGCTTGCACTTAGATTTTTTTTTCTTACTTTGTATCCATTAATGGATCGCTTGAGGGTTTTTTCAACTCCTACTCTTGGCTTAGGAAAGATTGTCTTTTATCATCATATATTTTTTGCATTGCCATGGATGCCCTATCTAATTTGTTGGATAGCAAAAACGATTGTGAAAACTATTATGTTTATGCTAATGATATCCTCATCTTTGACAAGTCCCCAGCTAACAACCTCAACTCGGGCTACACGTTGACAACTCCAAAAGCTTATTTCTCTTTCCTCCTAAGAATTAAAATTCCATTGATATTAGCATTTGGGAGTCCCCATTGTCAACTGACAAGTTCGCATTAATGACTTCCAACCTCTTCTTTCTAAGGTCTTTTAAATGTTGTAAAGGTAGAAGAAAAAAGTCAAAACCTTTGTGAAGAGATTTCAAATGTTAGAATTCTCTATTTGGAACACAATTACTTATTGAATCAGACCCCTAAATCCTAAAGCTTGAATTAAGATTATCAAAAGATATTGTACATGATTCCTATATCATGAAAACATAAACCGTCAAAAGCTTCATCACATATCTTGATATTTGGTGGGCCTAAGCTTGCTTTTTTTAACACCATCAAACTTCCTAGTTTAGAGATGCGTTAAACTCTCCTTGGCCTATTGGTTGAGAGCTTAGATTTCCAACTAAGAGGTTCAGGGTTCGAGTCTGTGTATGCGTTGTGTGTATAAATTTATGTTAAATGACCTAAATGTCCAAAAAAAAAAAAAACTTACGAGGACTTTTAACAAAATAGTGGAGATTAAATATTGTTCTTTCAGGAACAATGGAACTTCCTGAACATCTAATTTTTGGAAGAATCTCAAGGTTTTGAAGATTTTAAAAATGAAATACATCAATTTATAGGAACCAAAAGGTTAAAATTATAACCAAGATCATGATTAGAATGACAGCCTTTTGGTTTCTATTGATTCCATGTTTAATTATAAGCTGTTAATATATATATATATATATATATATATATTTCAAGTTGACAAACCCAAGCATCATGGTTTTAAAAAGCCTTCAGAGAGAATATAAATTTAAATGGTTTATCAGCTAAGTTTTACTTCTAAGCCACAAAACTTAATGAATAATCTATGATTTTGTTTGGAACGGTTTTATTATTATTTTTTATAGTAACTTTTTTGGTACAAAAATTTTGATTTGTATGCTAAAAATTTTTTTTAGCAGTAGCAAAAAAATCATCCCAAACGAAACATAAATATCGCTCCATGATTTGGAGATATTTCACGTGTTGCGAGACCAATGCTCGAGCACATCCTAACATAACTAGCTGTTGATTTTAATTTAAATTGCAAATAAGTCTTTGTTTGGGACCGCTTTCTTTATGCTTTTTAAAGCTGCTTCCTAGTATAAAAATTTTAATTTTTGTACTAGAAAGTTGCTTTAAGAAGCAATAAAAAAGCCGTCCCAAACGAAGCCTAATATAACATTAACAGTTGAGCTTCGACGCTCATTGTTTCCAAAACAAAGAGAAATGTATACAACCTACCCACAAAAATAACTAAAAAATATTTTTCATTGGATTGAAAAATATATGGATAAGATAGCTCTCCAAAATCATAATAAACCTAACAGTCAATCATTCATTCTTATAACATTATCCGAACCCCAAGCTCACAAAACTATGAGGTTTCAAAAATAAAAATAAAAAATGAGCTCAATTGAAAGAAAATCTTCTATATGTAAAACATCAAACATCTCTATGAATCCTTCTGCGCCCAGGCCTGGTGTTTTGAATGCAGTACCTGTCAGCACAGAGAGGGGCAATTGCCTCAGCCACTCAAATGATCCATCTATATATTACAATGCCACTTCCTGTAGGAAAATACCAAAAAGAGGCATTCATTCAGCATATAGTTAAAAGAAAACAATTGAACATAAGAGGGGGAGGAAGAAACTTGATTGGCTTCAATGCTTAATAATTATTCATTTTTGTAATAAAATCTTAAATCATGATTTGTATAGAAGTCTTGAATTCATGCAAAACTTAACATTGATAAGGCAAGATATAATGTAGGGGTGTCAATTTCGGGTCGAATCCGAAACTAACCCGGCACTATTTGGGTCAACCTGAACCCGGCTTGTTTTTGAAAACGGGTCAGTTTTCCTGACCCAAACCAACCCGCTTCGGGTCCGGGTCCGGGTCAACCCGACACGACCCGAATGACCCGTTTTCAACAAACAAAATGCTAGTTTTCAGGTCAAAAACGGATCTCTCCTCTTTTTCGAGTCAAAAACGGGTCTATTTCCTTTTTTTTTTGGTCAAAATTGGGTTTTCGGGTCAAAACGGGTCAATTTCGGGTCAAAGGATTAACCTGAACCCAACCCGATTTTTGAAACGGGTCAAAATGTTGAACCCGAACCTGACCCATTTCGGGTTCGGGTTGACCCTAACCCGAAATTTTCAGATCGGGTTCGAGTCGGGTTTTCGGGTCGTGTCAGATATTGACACCCCTAATATAATGTCACTTTATTATAGAATAAAATCACATATAAAACCTAAAAGAGCACAATAAAAATATCTGTCTAAAGAACTGACAGCTCAAAAGAGGCAGCAGCCATGGCTATGATGGAGATAGAACTGGATTATGGGCATTTTAATAGCAGCAACAAAGAGAAATAGTAGGCAATAAAGAATTTCGGGTTTTGGTTCAAGATATCACAAGTCACCATGCCACTATGATACATAAGTAGGCAATAATATGAGGGTGCTAGAGGGGAGCAACCTATATAATCATCCCAACAAGTGGTAAAGGCCATCAGTAGATACTATACTGATGTAGTAGATCGTTGGAAGAACGGATCTACTTGAAGCGATTCCGAAGCTAGGGACAAACACAAAGCATAATAATTTAAAAAGAGGGTAATATTCGTCAATTCCCTTTCCTACTACAATACTTGCATATTTATTAGGCTAATACAAATATTCTAGAAGTTATTAGTAACAAACTTATAACAAATTATAATATGCTAGTCCTGAGAAAAATCTTAACCAAGATGTTTCACATCATATACCACTAAGTATTATAACCTATAAGTAGCATGTATGGCTGGAAAAATCTATCGAGTGCGCAACAATATAGGAAGCTAGAGAACAACTAGTATATTCATTTGTTAGAGACTAGAAAACACAATAATGACTTTAGGCTGCTTGGACTCAGGCTAAATACTAAAGTTTGGTTTGATCCGAGAGATGAACCCGGCATTGACTAAGAAAACTAGAAGTCTACCTTAACTGCCAATTCATCATCAAATATGGGCACGTCATCATATAATATTAAGATGTCAACATACGACCTAATGAGTACCCACAAGGACCATTCATATATACAAGGAGGGGTAAAATTGAACTGATGGTGGCAAAAGAGGTTGAACCATAAAAAAAAAAAAAAAGAGGAAACAACAATTGAACTGCACAAGGAGAACATGGTTGACAAGCAAGGGGGAATAAGTGAACTCATTATAAATCTACTTTTGCAAGCATAAAAATTCCTTAAAATGGTAACAAAGGTCTAAGGGAATCAAACTAAAAAACTAATGGGCATTGATGAGTGACTATGATGGCTTTCGCTCAATAAGGGTGGAAACTAGCCATAATAGGTTGTTCACATGCTTTATAACAAGAGGACATGTATCACCTCAGCTCCAATAAAACAACGGCCTCAATAAAAGACAAAAGAAGCAAAAAAGAGAAGGATAAACAGAAATTGAGCGCACAATACAATGACTTTGACGAGTATGATGTCTAAACATATTACAGATACAACTGCTTATGATGATTGCAAGTTAATGGTACCAGAATAGAAAATTTATTAGTGAAATACGGGAAAAACAGCCAAAACCAAGATAACTTTTACCATATGCATATAATCAAATTGAAATATGCTATTACACTTACCCTTAAGATTGGCCGCATAGATGTGCAGAAAACATAAATTAAGGAAGAGGCATACCTCTATGATTGACCTCCAATTGATGGATCATTGATGTCGCGGAGTAAGAACTGCAAGAATAGCATCAAGAATAGAAATCAGAAAGTCAGGAAAACACTTAAAGTGTTAGAATAGCCTACACACCAAAGAAAATAAGAAAAGAAAATGACCAGGCTTTCAAAATAAAGTTTCTCAAGGAAAACTTCATTTTAACTAGCAAAAAACAGTAAGAGCAGCTTGAAAAATAACGACATCAATAGTTCTGTGATGTCCAAGCAAAGGTAAAATACATAGCTTCTTTATTTAACAATTTTCAAATGTAAACATGAATAACTAGTAAAGAAATCATGAACATAAAAGAAAACCTCATTATATAAAAGAAGATATCCTAATGTACCCATTCTGTAAATAGATAACAAACAATGAAGAAACTCTTCTCATCCTGTGCCTGTGCCCATCGAAGAACAGAACAGGTTTATATTTACCATAAGAACAATAACTGTGTTTCCCAATATCTTAAAAAGATAACGATGCATGTTAAAGTTATGGCTTCAACGGTTAATGATACAAAAAATGGCAAGATGGAATCTCTTCAAGCTCATAGTATGTAAATTCGACATAATATGTGGGAATGGGAATCCGGAATCCATGAGTATGGCCATTATACACCATTACTTAGTTGGTTCTCACCGCAATGTTTAGATTTGTTTAAAAATAGCATTATTAATAAATTCCAGTTAGCCTATTTCTTGGTTTCAACTACAAACCTGAACTTCCAATAGTTGATATTGTTCCAAAATCAATAAAAAGAGCATGTTAATAGAAATACATTTAATCACCAGAAACAAAATTTGGACTTTTACACTTCAGCGAACTAATTCCTTTAGGCTGACGGAGTTCCTTCATTATTCATACCATACTCTTCTTCACCGTCATCCCCATTTACAAAGACAGTACCCTCGGTTGAATCCTCAGCTTCAACCTGAACAGCTTCCTCGGGGCCATCCTCTTCTTCACTCACCTGCACTATCTGCATAAGTGTACCACTAATCAACATCCAAAAAAAGGGAAATAGGGGAAACAATTACAAGAAATTCAACTTATGGAATTAGCCATTAATGGGAAACGTAATGAAAAAATAAGAAATATAGCCCTGAGAAAAATTGCATAAAAACAAACACAAGGGAAATAGCCGAAGCATTTATTTAACAGGATGCTGAGAAATAACAGCACGCTGCAAGAACTATATTTCCAGCCAATTTGTTATTGAGAAAATCACAATAATAGCACAACCAAAAAGATGCAAACCTCTGAAAATGCAAAATAATCAGAAACAGCAAATGAAATCATGAAAAAAAAAAAAAAAATCTTACAGAACTTAATTGTAACAAGGGCAGTTTTAAGAGTGAGAGGGCTAGAGATTTCAAAAGTCTCAACAAGCATATAAATCCTCAGTTTTCATCATTCATCAAAATACGGATAAACTCAATCTCATGTAGGACTAAATGCTTAAATGGATGAAATAAGAATTTGCAAGAGTTCTTGAATTAAGCAATTAAAATTAGAATTATTAGCAAATAAAAACGATCAAATAAAACATAAGAGTGATCACTTCCGTTTAGGCTAAGTTGCGCACACTAAGCACTTGGATTATCAAAATAACATAAAAAATCAAGTCATGCAAATAGAATAGTTTTCAACAAAAATCTCTAATCTAACAATAAGATTAGAAGCAAATAAAAGTGCACTCAATCCTACGTTTACTAAGCTTTGGCAAGGGAGAGATAAAATCCTACGTTTACTAAGCTTAGGCAAAGGTGAAGCACGGCTCCTTGTGATTCGTCATCACCTACAAAATTAGGGGATTAGGAAAATAATTGAAAAGAGGGGAGAAGTTCACCTTAGTCAAAGTCAGGAAACAAATAGCCGAGATGTTGAAGAAGTTGCCGTAGGAGAAGTCGTATATTGTTTCCGGGTCAGCCATCCAGGCGAGACGTCATTGTTTTGACTTTGGGAAGGGTTGGATGACAAGGAGAGGCTTCTCCGATGTTGCTACAGCAAAAAAAAGAATCCAGCTGAAACTGCTGGACAGCAGGTAGAATCAGTCCAGAATGCAGAAATCTGTTCTGGATAACAACCTACATTGCTCAAAAAAACCTTGGGCAGCTTCTTTCTGATGCTGGAAAACTTTGGACAGCAATTTCGGACTTCCAAGGGAGCAGGACGACAGGTTTCCCTGGCTGGATAGTGGGGCAGCTAGCAGAAATTGGATGTGGAGAGAAGCAACCGTGAAGGTGGCGTAGAGAGGAGGTAGCCGGGTTTGGAAAAGGGGTTTAACGGGAAAACATGGGGACGGGTAAGCTATGGCTGAGTTGGGAAGTGTTTCCAAAATAATGGGCTGATTTTAAGGGAAAGAAATAATGAGGTGGCAAGGTGGGGGGGGGGGGGGGGGTTGAATTCTTTCCAAGAGAGTAATTTGCAATATGGAAAGAATTCCCAAAGGAATTCAAGAGGGAGGGCCGGCATTAATAGGAGTGAGGGAGGGGATGTGGGGAATTTAAAAGAGATTTCCTAATTCAAAATTAAGAAATAGGAAAGATTTAATTAAATCATTTCTCATTTAAAATTCAAATAGGAGTTTAATTAAAAATTTTCCTAAAATAGATTTAGTAAATTAAGAAAGATTTTGAATTTCAAATCACTTGTATTTGAATTCAAAATCTGTCCAATTTTGATTCAATCTAAATTAGGAAATGATGCATTAGGAAAAAAAGAAGGAAGAGGGGTGAAGGGTGAGGCCGACGGCTAGGGGAAACTAGGGTCGGCGGTTTGGACGGGCTTTCAGGCAAGGTGGCCGGTGACTTGTAGGGGAAATTGGTGGAGCTTGGTTAGGAGGAATTTCGGTGGGGTAAAGGTGACGATGGGTTGGTCGGGTGAAATTTGGATGGTGGCCGGAGGCTTAAAGAGGTGAGAAGGGATTTCAAACAGGTGGCTAGTTGTGGAAGGAAGGAGAAGGAAAAAAAAAATGATAGGGAAGGTAGAACCACGAACCCGGCCGTCTCCAAAGTTGGTGGGTGATCCGTTTTCCCTCTCCTAGAAATCTCTCGAAAGTTCTCTCCAAGAACTCGCAAACTCTCTCCAAACACACAAGTGCAAGAAATTTTTCATAATATTCATTCATTACTTTCCAAAGAGAACATAGGGCTATAAATAGCCAAGTACAAGGACTCAAGAAAATAAAAAGACAACAATGCCCTCAGGGCTTACGTACGACCTCCCTTTAAGGAGTAAAAACGGAAAAACAATTACAACATAATAATAAAAGATAAATAACAAAATAAAAACAAATACATGAAATAACTAAAAAGTCATCGACGCGATCGTGGCCGTAGATCGACGACCACACCTTTGATTCATGCTCTGATGTCCTCATCATTCTCCCAGGGTGGGAGGAAAACTCGACTCCCTCGAGTAAACATCTATGGTGCTCTCGTGGATCTTCAATATGCCGGAGTCAATCTGTTGCAGCTCATCGCGATCCAACCATGTATCCTTTGACTCGGGCTTCCCTTTCCACTTGATCAAGTACCTCCATCGTCCACCTTCTCTTGTGGAGATGATGTCATCACTTAGAGTCGAGTCCACCTTTTCTGCCATGGGTGATTTGGGGAATAGTTAGTAGTGGAGGTGGGCTTGGGTTCTCACACGGTGGGGTCACACAAGGCTGCTGTATGAGTGAATTTGGTTGGTTGAATCTAGGACCTTCATATGCGACTAGATCTTTTATGTTAAAAGAGGGATTGAAGTTGAATTCTGTGGGCAGAACTATTTGATAAGCATTATTATGGAATTTCTTAGTCATTTTGAATGGTCCAGCACACTTAGCATACAGCTCCTTAATTGATCCCTGCGGGAACTGTTCCGGACGAATCCGCACCATCACGGAGTCACCAACCTCAAAGGTTTTAAATTTTCGTTTCAGATCGGCATATAATTTGTAATCGTTATTGCTCTCTTCAATTTGTCATGCAATTCTTTTATGAAAGTCATGTAGATGCAATGCAAATGAGAATGCAAGAGACTCGGCGTGTATGATGATAGACATGGATTGTGGACTCACAAAGTTTGTGACAGAGGAAAATTTTGGATGAAACCGACACACACATGCTAACTCACATAGATATGAATAAAGATTGATCAAACACAAAATGAGAGGACATAAGATTCTCATGTTTAAGGGAACGGGTGTAGGAGGCGCAATGAAGACATCTTTAGCAAAAAGGGTATTCCCATAGGGATTTTCAGCTAGGGTCATGGATAGTCTCCTAGGGGCATCTAAGTAATCTAGCAAAATTGTCCAACTATGAAAGAGATGGTCTTTAACCGGGAAGGACAAGAATATGGAGGACATAACGGAGGAATCATGAACATGATCAGACGATGGTTCCTGACTCACAACCATAATGGGATAGCCCAAGGAGTCAACAACAGGTATGGGATTCAAAAGATGGGGTAGAGTGTCCAGAATAGAAGTGGGCACAGTAGATAGAGAGGCGACATGAAAGTGAAGGCTAACATTCTCTCTTAACATTACAGTCGGTACGAGGAATGGTGAGATAAGTCCCATCAAGATATTCACACTCTTTCAAATATAAATCTAAAGGAGCAACTCCTAAAACAGATTCCAATAAAACAAGAGGATGTTCATCTTCCAAATTTAATTTCAATATGTTCAAGGTCAGATCAGTTTCTTTCGAGATCAAATTAATATCATCCGGGCAGACCTTATCCAACGGGATATCCTTGATGAGACTAGGATTAAGATGGGCTAAGGTATCAATGCTCAAAGGTTCTAAATATCCTATATCAGGGTCTAATTTAATCAATTTAGTTTCATCATCAAAGAAATCCTCGTCATCAATGATATCATTAGTATCCACGAAATTGATGCTCTCAATTTTAGGTTCAAGGGACATTTTCTGACTGGGATGGCTAGGAGTCTGCCCAAGTGGGGAGTCATATGGGCCCGATCCAACAGAAGACCCAATAGTAGGTCGACCATCAAGGCTAGGTAGAGACCTAAAGGGTGGGGGCAGCAACCCTGATGTCACTAAGGTATGGGTGGTCTTGACCACAGTGATGTCCACGGTTTGTCCCAACAAAAGAGGTAGAATGGTGTTCTAGATGAAGATCACTTGGTGTTGGGGTAATATGAGTGGGAGGTGGTAGAGGGAGATATTTTAACTCAAGTTCTCGTCTCATGCTTTTCCAATCAGAAATAGGGTGTTCACCACAAAACTCTCTATGATCTTCTACCCTCATCCAAAACTGACAAGCACGACCGTTTAGGTGAGCCTTAGCAATGTTCACCTAGTGGGACTCAGGAATATCATGTGTTTCAAAATAGTCTTATAACTGTCTAACCCATTCCTTAAAGTAGTAAGGATCCGAGGAACCATCAAAGGTGGGCCGACGGTTATGTGACTCTAAGTGAGGTTGTTGCGGCCTGGGCTTAGGACTAGGACGATAAGCTGAGTGAGTAATTTCTCGACTAACATGATTGAACGAATGGGGCACATACCTAGAGTGGGGAGAGTCAACATGTTTCTCCTTCATGGTTTGAGTTAAAAAGCCCACTAGGTTACTAGGTCATTTAACTTCTTTTGAAGTCCTATTGGGTCCATTGCTAGACACTAGGGGTCACTTGGGAGTGAAACAAAGTAGTGGACATCACCTATCACAAGAGTAGACTCCCTAGAATGACACTAAATGGTGCAGGAATTATTTGGACAGCAACTAAAACAAAGTGCAAGTGTTCCTAGACAACTAGAAGAGTCATTACAAAGATGGAAGCACTTAAATACAAAAAATCAACACTTAATGCTCACTAAATGTATGCAGAAATTTCTGCATAACAAATGTAAGTGAAAGTTAAAATGTTTTTATAGATGTTATGCATGCGGAAATAACTGAGCATGATTACAACAAGCCTTAGGATGAATTTTAGTATGAAAATCCTAAGCTAACCTGGCTTTGATACCAGATGATGTAGGACTAAATGCTTAAATGGATGAAATAAGAATTTGCACGAGTTCTTGAATTAAACAATTAAAATTAGAACTATTAGCAAATACAAACGATCAAATAAAACTTGAGAGTGATCACTTCCGTTTAGGCTAAGTTGCACACTAAGCACTTGGATTATCAAAACAACATAGAAAATCAAGTCATGCAAATAGAATAGTTTTCAACAAAAATCCCTAATATAACAATAAGATTATAAGCAAATAAAAGTGCACTCAATCCTACGTTTACTAAGCTTTGGCAAGGGCGAGATAAAATCCTACGTTTACTAAGCTTAGGCAAAGGTGAAGCACGGCTCCTTGTGATTCGTCATCACCAACAAAATTAGGGGATTAGGAAAATAATTGAAAAGAGGGGAGAAGTTCACCTCAGTCAAAGTCAGGAAACAAATAGCTGAGATGTTGAAGAAGTTGTCGTAGGAGAAGTCGTATATTGTTTCCGGGTCAGCCATCCATGCGAGACGTCACTGTTGACTTTGGAAAGGGTTGGATGACAAGGAGAGGCTTCTCCGATGTTGCTACAGCAAAAAAAGAATCCAGCCGAAACTGCTGGACAGCAGTTTGCTATGTATAAACTTCAGGACAGCAGGTAGAATCAGTCCATAAAGCAGAAATCTGTTATGGACAACAACCTACATTGCTCAGAAAAGCCTTGGGCAGCTTCTTTCTGATGCTGGAAAACTTTGGACAGCAATTTCGGACTTCCAAGGGAGCAGGACGACAGGTTTCCCTGGCTGGATAGTTGGGCAGCTAGCAGAAATTGGATGTGGAGAGAAGCAACCGTGAAGGTGGCCTAGAGAGGAGGTAGCCTAGTTTGGAAAAGGGGTTTAACGGGAAAACATGGGGACGGGTAAGCTATGGCTGAGTTGGGAAGTGTTTCCAAAATAATGGGCTGATTTTAAGGGAAATGAAATAATGAGGTGGCAAGGTGGGTGGGGGGGGGGTAGTGAATTCTTTCCAAGTGAGTAATTTGCAATATGGAAAGAATTCCCAAAGGAATTCAAGAGGGAGGGCCAGCAGTAATAGGAGTGAGGGAGGGGATGTGGGGAATTTAAAAGAGATTTCCTAATTCAAAATTAAGAAATAGGAAAGATTTAATTAAATCCTTTCTCATTTAAAATTCAAATAGGAGTTTAATTAAAAACTTTCCTAAAATAGATTTAGTAAATTAAGAAAGATTTTGAATTTCAAATAACTTGTATTTGAATTCAAAATCTGTCCAATTTTGATTCAATCTAAATTAGGAAATGATGCATTAGGAAAAAAAGAAGGAAGTGGGGTGAAGGGTGACGCCGACGGCTAGGGGAAACTAGCGTCGGCGGTTTGGACGGGCTTTCGGGCAAGGTGGCCGGCGGCTTGTGGGGGAAATTGGTGGAGCTTGGTTAGGAGGAATTTCGGTGGGGTGAAGGTGACATTGGGTTGGTCGGGTGAAATTTGGATGGTGGCCGGCGGCTTAAAGAGGTGAGAAGGGATTTCAAACCGGTGGCTAGTTGTGGAAGGAAGGAGAAGAAAAAAAAAAACTATAGGGAAGGTAGAACCACGAACCCGGACATCTCCAAGGTTGGTGGGTGATCCGTTTTCCCTCTCCTAGGGATCTCTCGAAAGTTCTCTCCAAGAACTCTCAAACTCTCTCTAAACACACAAGTGCAAGAAATTTTTCATAATATTCATTCATTACTTTTCAAAGAGAACATAGGGCTATAAATAGCCAAGTACAAGGACTCAAGAAAATAAAAAGACAACAATGCCCTCATGGCTTACATACGACCTCCCTTTAAGTAAGGGGTAAAAATGGAAAAACAATTACAACATAATAATAAAAGATAATTAACAAAATAAAAACAAATACATGAAATAACTAAAAAGTCATCGCGCGATCGTGGCCGTAGATCGACGACCATACCTTTGATTCATGCTCTGATGTCCTCATCACAATCCCTCTACACAGAGATGCTCAGACCCAGCATGTCTGACCTTCACAGAGCTGTTCACTGGTCGGTATGCAACACTTGACTCTTGCCAATTTTGCATGCGTCAATACTGCAACCTATCACTATGTATCACCTTCGTGTTCCCCACCAGAATTCTCACCTACCGCAAGAACGCTTGTGCATAGACGTGCCTACTGGCATTTTTTATATACCTTGTTCATTTGTGAGATATCTGTGTTTCTAGCCCTAATTCTCCACTTAAAACCCTACCGCAAGAGCTGTTCACTGGTCGGTATGCAACACTTGACTCTTGCCAATTTTGCATGCGTCAATACTGCAACCTATCACTACCCTACTCTTAAATCTTCTGAATTTCTTCATCTATTATCATAACATCAGCACAACTATGAATATTGAATTTCATCTATTATTATAACATCAAAATAGCTTATGTGTGGAAGATACAATACAAAAACATCCACACGGCAACGATTTTTCAAACTCTATAGTCACTAAGAAGCCAATGCCATTATTTTATTGAAATATTTTATCAAACTCATAAGAAACTTCATAGAGAAAATCATTTTAAATATAATTTAGAACTGAATAAAGATAAATGTACAAAATATTGCTTGAAATTTCTAGATGATCATCAGTCATATAAAATAATTGCTCAAACTCCATTGGTTTAGAAACTAGTATCAAATTCTGTAGCATACTCCAACCCACCTAGAACTCTTACTAAAACTTGAGTAGAGTTTAGATAGAAACTATATAAATTAAAGGAAAACTTGATGAATTTATAGTTATCCAATCACTCTAATTCCTATTATTTTGCCAGCTTCAATAGTTGCATTACCTTCTCATCCTTATGTGCTTGAGCTTGAACATGACGATTTAATTGAACCTGATTGTGAACCTGATAATTCAATGCCTAAAGATGAACTTAAGCCAGGGATTTTCCAAGAGGCCATTATTGCACCTAATTTTGAAAAGCCTATAATCCTTTCCGTTACTCTCCACCCCCTACAAATGTATATAAAGGTGCTAACCTCAAATTATTATATATAGAGCAAGTGTTAAGTTCTTGTTACCATTGGTGTCACTACCATGTGAATATAGAACTGTCTGAAGAAAAATACTTGATGCATTGAAATGTTTGAATTTAGAGCTTCTAGATACTAATTTCTATGCCCAGTATGCACAAGCTACCGATATAAAGGATGCTCATAAAGTAGTTCCTCCAACATAGTGGCCAGACTTTCAAGCAAATACTTCGGTAAAACACCTTAGGACAAGAGTTTTATCGAGCCCAAAAACCAAAGGAATTCATGTTGCACAAAAAAATAAGTTTAGATTATTTTATAATATTTTAGAATTTATTTAAATTTATTAGGATTTTTTAATTTATTGAAACTAAATAAATTAATCTTTTTGGATAATCATTACATTATAATTTTAATTAGGATTAGATTTAATTTCACTCTATCTTTGTAACCCTACTGCTATGAATAGGAGTTGTTGGTTTGTATTTTGAAACAATAAATTTAAGAATGAAAATTGAAGCTTCTCAATATCCTCTACACCCACCCTCTTGCCCAATTGATTTCATTTACGTTGCTACTTTGCACCACCTTTCCTCTTGATGTAAGACTATTTGGAGAGGATCTCCTCTCAAAAAAATTCTGGCTAAACTGTGGACAGCAGATTCATTTGGGATTGAAATATGAGTGGAATTTCAGATTTTCAGATTGTTGCTGGAGACGTGGGGAGTAAGAGTGGGAAATCCTTGTATGATGAGGAAGCAATCACAATCCCTCCATAAATCTGAACTTGTCTTATAAAATCTGAGAAAACAATCTCAGATTTTTTTTTTTTTTTTTTTTTTTTTTTTTTTTTTTTTAAAAAACCTGAGAAAAAATTCAGAATTTGTAGGCTAGGATGAGGAGAACATGGAGGAGTCAGTCTGAGAAGGGAGGCAGTTTGGGAACGAAGCGGCAGAGTCCAAGGGGGAGCAATGGAGCATGCTGGGAGGAGAAGCAAGAGGTCCCATATGAAATGGTGTCTGGTCGTGGGAAAGGGCTTGGATGGGGGAGCTCCAGCCAACGCCAAGGGGAGCTCGGGTAGGGGAAACACGCCTGAAATTCAGGTTCTAAATTCGGTTTAGGGAGGAGACGTGGGGGGTGGAAAACTTTTGAAAATCAAAATAGTCCAAATTGCCAATTTTGAGGGATTAGAGTTTTAATAGGAAGCATATATAATTGAAAGAGGCATGAGGGAATTTCAAGAAGAGAGAAGATCCAGGTTTTATTTCCTAAGTCATAATGAGATTATAGGAAATAATTCCCGGTTTTCTAAAGCCAGCAAGGAGGTTATGGCCGGCATTTTTAGAAGGATTTCACAGCAGATTTCGGCCAAGGGAGAAAGTGAAGACTTAATTATTTCCTAAGCTCAAATTAATTGGGCTATTGAAGGGGGGGCCGGTGGTTTTCAAAGCAAGGGATGTAATGAGGTGATTTAATGCTTCTTAGATTTGAATTTAAAATTCAAATTTCGAATTCAAATGAATTTAAATAAGGACTTAATGTTGATTTAGGGAATTAAGGAAAGAACATAAACCCCTTTTTGATTTGAAATCAAATCGGATGAAAATAGAAACCCAAAAATAGCTTTCATAAATTAGGAAAGATTTCGAATTTCAAAATACATGATTTTGAATTTGAAATCAGCCCAAAACATGAACACCCAAATTAGGCAAGGATTTCTTAGGATGAGGTGGTGGATGGTGGCCGGCGGCTAGAGATTGGGCCGGCGGCATCCAAAAGGGGTGTTTGGCCGTGAGTTGAGGGAGGAGGAAGAGAGAAAATCTGAATTTTCGTTGCTTTGATTCCACCACCTTGTTAATCTTCAAGATCATTCCACAACAACGAATAGACAAAGAGAACTAAAAAAAAACAAAAAAAAACCTAGAACTCACAAAGGATTAGTTTCCCCTGCGAACTCACTAAGGAGAGGAGAGTGAACTCACTAAGAGATCACTGAACCACTAAGAAAAAAACATAAAATTTTCATTATCAATAATTCATCCTCTAATACAAGAGAAGGGACCTTATATATAGCCTCAAAAGAAATTAAAAGACACATTTGCCCCTTGGGCTTACTAAGACAAGAGGGTAAAAAAAGAAAAATGCAAAAATAAATAAAAATACACTTAATAAACTGAAATGAAATAAAGTGATCTTGGCCGTCGATCTTCAGCTCCTCCTCGGATAAGCATGGACGGTTGGATGTCCGCATCACCTCCTATGCGTAGTCTTCATCATTCTCATTTTACAGTTCTGCTAAAAAAATTTTGTAACCACTCTTACGATTAGCCCACCCATACTGGTAAAAAATTCATGAAATTCTTCTAAAATTTTTCTTCTTTTTTTCATATCCAAGAATTTGGTTGGCTAATTATGGCAAACTATGTTAATTCCGAAAATATAAGCTGTTGATGAAATGTCAAATCACCTTATGCACCGAGTAGTTTTGAAAGGATCATTGGACCCAAAAAAAAAAGGGATTCTTGGAGTGTTCACTCCAGAAAAAAGAGTTGCAGGTTTTCCTTTCTAAGCTTTGACAAATGAAGGAGATTTATGATGGATTGAGCTTTCATTGACAAAGAAAATTAAAATATCTATGAAAAAATCACCTTATGTAAAACCCGAAAATTTTAAATCGTAGCATCGCAATGCGCTACGTCACACCGCGACAAAATTAGACGAATTTTCAGAGTTGTCAAAATTCGACGAAACAAATTTTATAAAATTATGCATTTAATTTCGATTGATTTGGTATAAAGGACTTAGGATTAATTTCGCAAGAATTTAAACTTAAAAATTGGCAAAGTTTATTTAAAGACAAATTACTAAATAGTCATCCTATTCTCAATGAATCTTAAACATAAAAGGGCACATGCGTAAATTGGCTTTTCCATAATTGCCCAAACAGCCTAAAGACTGAAAGTTTCGATTCCTTCATTCCTTCGTGTCTTCCTTGTTCGGCCGAAAGAAAGAGAGGGAGAGGGTGGCGACAAGGAGATTCGGCGCGCGGCAGCGGGCTATTTCCGGCAGGAGTTTTAGAAGAAAATCAAAGGGGAAGCTTTAGGAAAGAAGAATGTATGTTCCTAACCTAGAAATTTCTTCTTTTTGCTTAGATTTTCTTTTGCTGAAAAACTAGGGTTTTCCAAATTCTTAAAATTTTAAAAGGGAAATGTTTTAGGGAAGTTTAATGGTGAGTTCTAAACCTAAATTTTTGTTTTCTTCCACAATTTTTGAGATTTCTAAAATTGAGGCTTTTTTCAAAATTCAATTTATTTGAGAATACCTTAACATATATTATTCCTAATAACCCTAGGAATGTTTTTAAGGGTAAATATTATGATTTTTCACAATTTCACATTTATTTCTAATTTTTTATTAAAAAAATCCGAAAATAATCATGCCCTAATTGTTAATAAGGTAAATGGGGAGGTTTTAGCATGAATATGTGATGAAAATAATGAAAATTAAGTTTCCAAATTTAGGGTTTCAGGGCAAAACCGAAAATTAAGGTTACTTTAAATTAAATTAGGAAATTGTATAAGGTTAAAAAGGGTAAAATATGGGATTAGACTAAAATTTCGATTTTTAAAATTTAGGATTTATTTAAAATCCGAAATTAATGATATTAAAATGCTAAGTTAATGAAAATGAATTATGGTAATACTGGGTAAGAAAATTTGAGATGAATTAGAGATCTTTTATGTTGTAGTAAATTAGGTTATCGTAAGAAGAATATGAATCATTGATGTTTCTTTATAAATGAGAACTCCAAGTTGAAGGCTTTAAGATCTTTTAATGTTATTTAAACAGAGGAAGATTTTTATAATTAAATTAGGACGAAGTATTGAAATCTGCAGCAAAACTTGAGGTTTGGGAAATATAAAAGCTTGGAAACATTCAATGTGAGTACTCATTTCTTTTAATTACAATAATGATTTTGTTCTTTATTAAATTAAATGCATCGAAAAGATCCTGATATTTGCTTATTATTTATTAAGTATTTATTTCAAATTAGATTATGATTTGTCTTTGTGATGACTTATATTTTCATAGAGAGTAAATGAAATGATATGATATAGTATGCTTGCATGTGCATGTTGACTGATGGAGCATACCCCTTATGGTATTAGTTGGAGACGCAATGTACTCCGTGCACGTTAAAAGAAAAAGGTTATGAAAAAGGAAAAAATAAAAAAAAATGAAAAAGGAGTACCTTTATTGGTACCAAATTAAACGGTGACTCTTGTGACAGTTGTATTATTTATGAGAAATGAGAAATGTATGAATACAAATATGAGATGTATGATAGTTATTATTTATTCATAACATTGAAAGTCAAGAAATGATATAATTAAGTATAATTATTTTATGATATAACATTAAAAAAAAAAAAAGAATTATGCATATTATTTCAATTGTCTTAGAGGTTACTGTAGTTTAGAAATATGTTTTACCCACTGAGTTGTGGCTTACTTGTTGGTTGCTCTAACATTTTTTTTAGGTAAAATCGAAATGAGTTGAAGAGGCAAAAATGTGTACCGTAAATGTGACACACTGAATGAAATGTATTTGAATGATTTTGAATCAGCTTATTTTTTTAAGTACTTGTGGCTCTTTCAAGGTTTATTAAGATAGTTTTGGATTAATTAAAAATAATTATTTTTCTGTCCGATTTTCATTACAACCTCATTTACGCGAGCTTATCGGACTGGATCGTGACACCTTAGAGCTAAATTTTTAGAAGTATAATCATCGAGATACTGCATCATGACAAAACTATTACCTCTTGTAAGATCTTACCCTCTCTCCACCCCATCTATATTTAATATTGCCAACAATTGCATAGAATATTCATACTCAATTCCTGCATTTGAATTTACTTCGTTCTACTAGCACAATCCATAGAATTTGGGCTAAAGTCACCTTAATTTTCAATTAAAACTTTTGAAATTGTGAATTCACCCAACTTTATTTATTAGTGCAATTGACTTTAGTAGAATAGTAAAAATACTAAAATTATTTTGAATTTTATTGCTTATTTTTTGTATAGATTAGAAGTATTTCTCAGCTTCTCCAACAATAATAAATATAAAAAAGAAAAATGCAATTTAGACAAATAAACAACAATATCATCATCAAGCTTTTATCCCACTATGTGGGGTCGGCTACATGAATCTTTTTTCTCCATTGTGTCTTGATAAGAGTCAAATTCTTATTTAAATCTAAAAAAGAAAAATCATTTCTAATATTTTCTAACCAAGTCTTTTTAGGTCTACCTCTATCTTTCTTAACATAAGTCAAATCTAATACATCATCAAAAGGCCACCGTTTTATGTGAACAAACAATTTAAGGTGACTCTCTCAAATCTTATGAAAGTTACTCCAACCTTTGTAAGTATATGCTCGTTTTATACCTTATCTCTAAGAGTAAAGCCACTCATCCACCTGAGCATCCTCATCTCTGCAACACTTAAGTTAATATTATGCTTCTCTTTTAATGGCTAACATTCTGCGTCATAAAGCATTATAGGTCTCACCGCCATCTTATAGAATTTTCTCTTAAGTTTGAAGGAGATTTTTTATCACACAACAAGCCCGGTGCATTCTTCTACTTCAACCATCCAATTTGAATTCTAATAATATCCCCATCTATTTCACCATCACCCTGAATAATAGACTCAAGATATCTAATACATATACTTTTATTAATGACTTGATTGCCATAATCCCCCCATTGTACATATTACTACTAAAATTACACTTCATATATTCAATTTTAAATCTACTCAAAAGAAAACCTTTGGACTCTAAGATTGACCTCTATAATTCAAATTTACCTTTAACTTCCTCTCTAGTTTTATTAAGAAGAAGAATATCATCAGAAAAAAGCATACGCTAGGGTACAACCTCTTACAAATGTCTAGCAAGAACATCCCTAACTAAAGAAAATATATATGGACATAAGACTAATCCTTGATGTAATCCAATTGAAATAAGAAAATACTTGGTTAAACCACCTTGTGTTTGAACCCAAATAATAGCTCCTGCATACATATCCTTAATGACTTGAATATAAGCTTATTAACACTTTTTTTTCTAGAACTCTCCATAGCACTTATCTTAAAACTTTATCATATGCTTTCTCTAAATCAATAAATATCATATGTAGATCCTCATTCTCTCTATACTTCTTATAGGAAGTTGATGTAGAATTTGTGAAAATTTATGGTTGAAATCTGATTTTAGCAAACTAAAAATTGGAAAAATCATAGAAAGAACTCACAAGAATACATTTTTTATTGAAATAGTTATGAAAGTAAGACAAGATACACTTGGATCTTCAATTGGAGAGGATGATCCAGCACTCCCAAATCCCCAGCATCCAGCTTGAGCGCACTCAACTTAAGAACAATCCAAATTCAACAAACAAAAAAAACTCAACCCTAGGGTAATCAACCTACATAAAGTATAAAATCATGAGGCGAATCCCAAAACACCTCCTATTTACAACCTCCGTCTTCCCATCTATCTGGGGATGGAAAGCAGTGCTCTGCTTCAATACTGTCCCCTGCAATCTGAACAGCTCCTTCCAAAAATGACCGAGGAACATCTTATTTCAGTCGAACACTATAGACTCCAATATCCCATGCAGTTTGAACACCTCTCTGATGAATGTCGTTGCCACTGTCATTATCGTGTACAGATTTCATAAGGGAATGAAATGAACATACTTACTCAATATGTCCATCACCACCTAAATCATTGTAAACACCTCAGATATGAGCAACACATATATAAAATCTTTGGTAACCTCTTCCAACGCTCTATTTAAAAGAGCTAGAGGTTGAAGTAATCCTCTCGAAGCCATGGCCATGTATTGCTCATCTGGCATACCTCACACCTAGCCACCATCTCTTCCACATCCTTATGCATCTCCTTCCAATATAACTCTGTCGCCAATCTCCTATACATCTTCTGCACCACTGAATGACCACCAACCGCACTCTCGTTGAACTCCTGTAGAATGTAAAGAATATGGACAAAGGTTCATGGTAACACAAATCTCTCATGGTACAACAGTCTCTCCCTCTCTAGGGAAAAACCAAAATGGCTACTCGCATCCCTCGGCAAATCTTCCTTAACCCACTCAACTCCTCGTCCTGCACACTCTCCTTCTTCATAGCCCCCAGTCCAACATCAGTGGTACCGAAATAGCTAACTCATGGTATTCCCCACATATCTGGACAAAACATCAATCATCTTGTTCTCTAGCGCTAGCCTATACTAGACCTAGAAATTATATCCCAACAGCTTTTCCACCTCTGATGCTCCTCGGTCACCATTTTCTACTCTAACAGGCATTTTAAGCTCCTCTAGTCTGTACTCTATCCTAATGATGAAATGTCAGCCCAAGTAAGGCTGTCACGTCTGAATAACTAACAAAATAGTCATCAACTCCATCTCATAGACTGACTTCAACCTAGCTTTAGCTATCAATATCTGGCTGAAGTAAGCTATGGGCCTAAGATTTTGCATGAGCACTACCTCCAATCCATACCCTGATGCATTAATCTCCACCAAAAAACCTGGCTAAATTTTGGTAGGGCCAAGACTAGTGTCATGGTCATGGCCTTCTTCAATCTCTCAAAGGCCTGGATAGCTTCCTCTCCTCATAAAAATCAATCCTTATTCAATTGTTCTGTCAATGGCTAAACTATAGTGTTGTATCCCCTCACAAATCTCCTGTAGTACCCAATCAACCCAAGGAAACCCCTCAGTTCCTTCAGATTCCTAGGTAGATGTCATTTCAGCATTGCCTCAATCTTGGCATGATCAACATCTACCACCTCCTGAGATACCACGTGCCCTAAGTACTCTACACTGACCTGCACAAAACAATACTTCTTCAGGTTAGTCGTCACCTGATACTCTTGTAACAACTCTAATACCACCATCAAGTGCTCTAAATGCTCCTCATCTGACCTGCTATACACTAGGATGTCATCAAAGAAAACCAATACAAATCTCTTGATGTATGGTCGGAACACTCTGTTCATGAGGGACTAGAATGTAACTGAGGTGTTAGCGAGGCCAAATTGCATCACCAAGAACTCATAGTGTCATTCATGTGTCCTAAATGCAATTTTCGAGACATCCTGCTCTCTCATCCAGATCTGATGGTACTCTGACTTCAGATCCATCCTCGTGAATACCACCGCTCAACAAAGTTCATCCAACAACTCATCTATCATCGGAATACGAAACTTTCTTAGCATAGTCTCCTTATTCAGGGCCCAATAGTCCACATAAAATCTTCAACTCCCATCCTTCTTTATGACCAATAAGATTAGGCTAGAAAAAAGATTCACGCTAAGTCTAATGATCCCTGCCTCCAACATCTCCCAAATCAACTTCTCAATCTCATCCTTCTAGATCTAAGGATACATGCTCCCTATGTGGTGGCAATCCTTGAGGAAGCTGAAAGACCTCATTCAACTGTTATATAAGTGGTTATACTGAAAGAGGAATGCCTCCCCCTCTAATCTTATCCCCTTTAAACTCTACAACTCCAAAAATCTTCTTCCCATCTCTTGTATGGTCCTTATCATGGTTTTAAGAGACACCATGACTTCAGATAACACTGCATATCCCCTAATCACCACCCTTCTTCCCTCCACCAGCAGTCTCATCATCAATGCTCCCCAATTGACCTTAGTATCCCCCAAGATTTGCATTCATTTCATCCCCATAATGAAATCAGTGCTCCTTAACTCTAATGGGAGAAAGTCCTTTCTCATCTAGACCCCCTATATGATCAGAATAACCCACCTACACACTCCTCTACCTGTCTCTAACTTTCCTATACCCATCATCACTCCATAGCACCCTGTGTCCACCAATTTCACCCCCAATTGATATACAACTTAGTTGGAAATGAAATTGTGGGTAGTTTCACTATCTATCAACACTGCCACCTCCATATATGTTATTTATCCTCTCACTTTCATAGTGTGATTTAGAGTGAATCTCATCATTGAGTTCAAAGAAACTTCTGCCATGTCTAAATGCATCTCTTTCTCCTCTACCAATGCCTCACTCCCACCTCCCCCAGCTTCCTTGTCATCAGAGATGGTAAAAACTTGAAAAGTTCAGTCCTTACACCAATAACTTAGTGTATACCTCTCATCACATCTGAAACATAGTCCCTTTGCCCTCTTCTCCTGTAGCTCCTTCTTAGTGAGCTTCTTGAAGTTTCCCCTAATTCCCGCTCCTACAAGCTTCTCCTTTAGGGTGTCTCGAAGGATACCCGGTGTCGGCCTCATGGGTGTACAAAAGATGGTGGTCATCTTATATGAGCCTCTTGATCTGTTGCCTCTGCCCCCCTCCCCCCCCCCCCCCCCCTCTCCTCCCTCCCTTCTCTAAGTGCTTTTGATCCTCCACTAATTATGCTACCTTCATAGCTTCTCCTAAGTCACGAGGCCTCATCACTCTAATTGTCGCTCGTATCTCTAGTTTGAGCCCTTTGATATTCCCCTCCAGTACAATCTCAGAAAGCCAGACCAATAAACTAGTAAGCTATTCAAACCTCTCACAGTACTACACCGCTGATCCTTTGTATGTCAGAGCAAAAAACTGATCATAGAAGTCTTCTCACCAACTTGTTCGGAAACATTCCAACAAGCAATCCTTAAACTCCCTCCAGCTTCATATGGGTCGCTTCATGTCTCTCAACTGGTACCATGTCAATGCCTTCCCCTCCAAAAATAAGCTAACTTTCGTCAATCTCTCCTCCTCCGTCAACCCGTTGACGGCGAAATACCTTTCCACCTTATAGATCAACCCATGTGCATCCCCTCCCTCAAATATAGGCATCTTCAGCTTCCTCGCTCTTGAATCTCCTTCGTTCCCCCTGATTCCCCCATAACTTCAATTCCCCAAGTGGGTGGTCCCCCAAGTGTCCTGATCATTCCTTACACACTCGTACACAAACCCCTCATCAAAATCCCCCCTCCTTTCGAAATTAACACCTCTTCGATCATAATCAGCCCCACTTCATTCAAATCCAGCACTCATTCGTTCATACCCAACCCCCTCATACCTCTCCCCATACCTTCTACTTATCTCCTCCCTATGAATAGAATCTAAATGAGGTCTTCTCTCTTCTCCCTCCAAGATCTCCATATCATGATCATCTCTCTGACTGCTCGAATTTGTATTTCCTCCTATCAGTGCACTTGCCTCTGATGCCGCCGGTTGGTTGTGAAGATCCAACACCTTTTTCATCAACTCTTCCAGGTTAGAGAACTTACCCTCCATCGATGAAATGCTATCCTAAAAAATCGCTATGATTTGGCTCACTTCTCCTTCAAGACGTTCTTCCAAGGCATCAACTTTCTTGGTCACAATAGATACTGGATCTTAGCCAAAAAGCAAAAACCATGGATCTGGCCTTTAAAGAGTAGAAATCAGCAATACATAGGGAAAACGCAATAGAAATCAACAATGAAGTCCTATATTTCAGCCCAGGACACCGCTCTGATACAATTTACTAGGAAGTGGATACATGATTTCTAAAAATCTATGGCTGAAATCTAATTTCAGCAAACCAGAAATTGAAAAACCATAGAAAGAACTCACAAGAACACATTTTTTATTGAAATAGTTATGAAAGAAAGACAATATACAACTAGCTCTTCAATTGGAGAGGAAGATCCAGCTCCCACAAATCCCTGGCCTCCAACTAGATCCCACTCAACCTAAGAACAATCCAAATTCAGCAAACAAAATATGGAAAACTCAAACCTAGGGTAATATACCGACATAAAGCATACAATTATGAGGCAAATCACAAAACAGCCACAGTTTTGAATTTTCCCTCTTAATCAAACTTTAATTTCTCTCTTGAAATAGCTGCTGGACCCCAAACCAAGGGGGGTGGAACTCAAGTTCCGCTTCTTGTACAGTTCCACCTCTTGTACACTAGAGCCGATCCAAGAGGGACCGGCTGGACTGGTCCAGGAGGGACCAGTCTAACAACTTCTCCATCAAACCTCTTAATAAATGCAATTTAAACAAAATATTCTTAAATGTATCATTGTAGAGACTTTTATTGAATATGCCGACAAATTGATTTCTTATTAGTACAAATAGAGTACATATCAACAACTAACCAGTATCTCTTTTATGAAATATTTATCTACCTGCATATGCTTAGTATGCTCATGTTGTCTGAGGTTATGAGCAATATTGATAGTAGATTTATTGTCACAATATATATTCATTGGTACAACCCACTTGATTTTTAAATCTTGTAAGATAATTTTGATCCACAAAAGTTTATGGATTCCTGGGGCAAATTCTATATTCAAATTTAACAAAAGAAATTAAAACAAAAGATTTTTTTTGCTCATCCATGTTATAAGAACTTTTCCTAAGAATTTATGGTATCTTAAAGTGGATCTTTTATTCACTAATGATCCTACTTAATCTACTTAAGTACAACCAGTAAAAAAGCAAAGCAAACGAGGCGTCCGCATTGAGTCGCGCCTCAAGTCGAGGCGGAAGTCATGCGTATCGGGGCTTACGCCTCGAACCATCCAGCGAAGCCTACGATTTTTTCGCACGAGGCGTACGTATCAGAGCGTAACGTCTCGAGGCGTACGCATCAGAGCGTAACGCCTCGAGACAGTACGAGGCACCGCTTCAAAATTTTTCTTCGGTATATATGTAAATATGATGCAGCCAATTCATGTTCGCGTATTCGCGTATAGGATTAGGGCTCCTGTGAGAATTGAAAGGCGAACTGGAGGCGAAGCCGTGAGGGAAAGAGCAGGTCGAACCCCGCCAAGGGACAACGCCCACTTGGACCCCCGGTAGACAGGTATATTGTTGTATTCATGTTGTCCTATTGTTGATTTTTTATGTTGATTATTTAATATTTCTATAAATTATTAGCATGACTAGTGGCACAAGAAGGAAAGATCCCGCATGGAAATATGAAAATCAAGTTGAAGTGTTAGGCGAAGGTGCAAAAAGGGATATGTTTACATGAAATATAATTTCTATTAGAAACGAATAACTGGTGGCGTCAAGAGGTTGAAGGATCATCTAACCTGCACTCATATCAATGTGCGACCATATGCAAAAGTACCTGATGAGGTGAAAAAGAAATGTACAGATTATTTAAATAAGTTTGTCACCACAAAGAAGATCACACAAAGAAATATGGAAGAGATGATAGAAAACTCTTCTTACTATGGATCTTAGCATGAAGGTTCAAGTACTGGAAGCCATCTAGTTTCTTCTGACCGAGGCAGTCGAGGGCCCATGGATAGATTTATGCTAAATATTGATAACGAGGAAAACATAAATATTCAAGATATTCAGCCTCCTACAACTACAAAAGGACTCAGGAACAGAGTTTGTTTGGATATCGTCAGATTCATCTATGAAAATGAGATTCAATTTAATGCTTTTAGGAGTCCTTCATGGATCAATATGTTACGATCTGTTGGAAGCTATGGAAGAGGACTACAACTTCCAAGCATGTATGAGCTGAGGACTTGGATGCTGAATAAGAAGGTTCAGACAACTTTTAAAATGGTAGATGATGTTAAGAAGACTTGGATTGAGACAGGAGTGACAATAATGTCAGATCTAATGTCAGATAGAGTTAAGACAACATTTGGAAGCAATGTTTGCTTTTGAAGAGTGGGATAAAACTTCATGGGCCAAAAAACAAGAAGGAAAACAAGTTAAAAAGATAGTTATGAAAGATGATTCATTATGGCGCATTATAAATTATGCTTTGAAGACAACATGACCATTAGTAAATGTGCATAGAATGGTTGATGGTGAGAGGGCCCCGGCTATGGGATTTATTTATGAAGCAATAAATAGGGCTAAAGAAGACATTGCAAAAGAATTAAGAGGTCAAGAAAATGTCTACAAAGAAATATGAAATATTATAGTTTAAAAGTGGGATCGACAATTACACCAACACTTACATGCTGTTGCGTACTATTTAAACCCCCAATTTTATTATGATAAGGATTTTCATGTTGACAAAGAGGTGAAAATTAATTTGTATGCATGTATGGACAGACTCATTTCTGAAGAAGACTACCTCAAAGTGAGTGATCAACTTGAGGATTTTCATTTGAAGAAATGAATGTTTGGATTTAGAGCAGCACGAGCATGCTACAAAACACGATCTCTTGGTATGTTTATAGTTTGTGTATTTATAATTTTAATGTTAATATTTATGTTCAAGTCTTCTACTTCAACCTATATTCATAAAATACTATGTTTGTTTTCAAGTAGAACGTTGGTAGGCTCAGTTTGAAGATGATGTTCCTGAATTGAAATCTTTTGCAATTAAAGTTCTTAGCCTAACGTGTTCGGCTTCTGCATGCGAGCGTAATTGGAGCATCTTCAATCAAATTCATACAAAGAGAAGAAATCGATTGACAGCAGATCGAATGAACAAACTAGTTTATGTTATGTTTAACAAAAAACTGAAAGATAGACACCTTAAATTGCAGAATCAAGGAAATATTGAGAATGAAATTGATCATTTGCTTGTTGATGAGTTACAATCTAATGATGAATGGGTTACTCCTAAGAATGTTGATGTTTCTAAAGTTGAAACAGAAGGAGAAACTCGTGTTGATGAAGAAGACAATGAAGCAACTACCCAAGCATATAAAAGAAATAAACAAAGTGAGATTGGAGCTTCAAAAAAATTCAAAGGTATTCTAAAATATAATGATTTATTTTGTATGCTACTATTGTTTCATTTTAGAGTTAATGAAATATTAACTAATGTAGGAGATAAAAGAAAAAATATTATAGATGAAGAAGAGTTTGATGATGACTTTGACATTAATTATGAAGATTCTTCTGAAGACAATCAAAGTGATGCTGAGCCTACTTTAGGCCTTGATCCTGAGGGGATATTTTATTTTTAAGTGAGTTTATTTTAAATCTTGTACTCCAGTAATATTATCTTGAAACAAATCTTCAAATTCATAGTTGACATAATATTTTATTATTTTTTGTCATTATTTATAATTTTAAATTAATTTATTTTAATCATTTTGAGGCTTACGCCTCGATCCGCCTCGAGGCTTATGCCTCGCCTCGCTTAGAAAAAATGTCTCGATTCCCGATTTCGCCTTTTAAAACCTTGCTTAAGTATAACCTTCAATTTATAAAGTGTCCTACTTCTATAGAATTTTTTTTTTTTTGGATTAGATTTAAGGTATATCAGGACTCTATAAGCTGCTTCAAGCTGAGACTCTTTGGGCTAGTGCATGAATTAATTGTGATACTCATTGTAAAAATGTATGAACAAATGTGAGATATTTTAATTTTTTAACAAATCTTTGATATCATCCTATGTCTACTATCGCTCCTTCATTTGTGTCTAACTTTCAATTTGGTTCAACTGATGTTTCATAAGGCATGAAATCAATCATTTTTATCTCTTTAAATAGGTTTATAACATATTTTTGTTAAGAGACAAATATTACTAGTTCTAGTTGAGACAACTCTATAACTAAGAAGTACTAAAATTTTCCCAACTCTATGATCTCAAATTATTTAGCAAACTTTCTTCTAATTGACTTTTTTTTATCTTCATCACATGTAATAATTATAGCATCTACATATATAATGAGAATTGATATCTTACCATCAATAAAGCATTTTATGAAGAAAGTATAATCCCCTTGGCTTTGTTTGTATCCAACTTCAATCATGGCTTTTGTAAATATGTTAAATGATGCTCTCATGTACTATTTTAAGTTCATATAGAGCTATTGTCAATTTGCACACAATGTTCTTTGCAAACAAGTTATCAACCCCTAGTGTATGATTCATACCTTCTTCAATATCTACAAGTAAGAAGGCATTGTTTATATTATATACTATTGCATAAACCATCCAAAATTAGTCATTAGAGAAATCAATATACAAACTGTATTCATTGATATAATAGAAGCACAGGTTCTTTGATAGTTAATTTCATGTGGAGTATATCATTTGGCTATTAATCTTGACTTTACTATTCCAAACGGATCTACCCTATATTTTAGAGAGAAATTCAATTGCTTCCTACTATTTTATTTCCTTTCAGTAGTTCAACAACTTTCAAAGAATGATTTTTTTAGGACATTTATTTCTTCTCTCGTGGCATCCTTCCAATTATTGTCTTCAAATGCCTCAGATGGAGTTTGTGGTATTGGAATAGAATGTAAAGGAAAAAATCATGAAAGGATGTGTCTTGGGAGAAGAAATACAAATGAGGAGTGATTGGTTGATCATTACTGATAACACATCAAGTCTTGAGATTGCTGGAGAGTCTAATTGAGCTTATTCCTTCTTATGTAGACCAAAAGTGATACAAAATTACAAATATTAGATTTATTCTTTATTTCAAGATGAAAGATGGAGGTTTCATCAAACTTACCTTCCAATTAGAAGTTCTCATCCCGAAAACGAGTATGATTAAAAAAAAAAAAAAAAACTTTTCCTTTCATCAAAAGTGACATCCTTTGATGTAAGGAATTATTTTACGGTAGGGTGATAACAACACTTGTACTATTTTTGAGTGGGGGAGTATCTAATAAAGCTAAATTTGAGAGCTCTACAATCAAGTTTACCCCGTATTATTTGTGAATATGGACCTAAGCAATACACCCAAATCTTTTTTGGAAGATTTTTTTAGAGGAATTTATTTGGTGAAAAATTATGCCAAATAATCTAAAAAACTTTTAAAGCCAATCCCTCTTAAGGGCATTGTATTGAATAGGTAAGTCACAGTTAGGACATCTCTCTAGTATCTTTTTTATATTTGATTCTAGAGAAGAAGAGTTCTGATGACTTTCAGAATGTGATGATTTTTCTTTTTTATCATCACTCCGTTTTGTTGATAATTACTAGGATAGATAATTACTAGGATAGGAGGATTGATGAATGATGCCGCTTTATGAAATAAAAAAGATACTGGCAATGGAATTGAATTGATTTTTGATGTTGGTATTGAATTGATTTTTTATCCTGGCAATGGAAATGACGAGGGTAATGTTGACATTAGATTTTCGTTTGATGAGATGTACTCATATCATGCAAGTGCAATGATCAATGAAAGTGATAAATCCAGTGGCTCCAAAGATTTTAGGGGTTTTGGAGGAGTCCCAAATATCAAAATGAAGTAATATAAAAGGAGTGGAGGATGTAGAATCACATTCAAGAAAAATAACACGATGAGATTTTATAATTTCACAAGTCTCAAAATAAAAATTTCAATGGAAGTTATCATACATTATAGAGTTTTAAAGGAAGGATGTCCAAGCATATAATGATGCTTCCAAATAATTTTATCGTAGGTGAAAATAAATGAGCATTATGACAAATGATTTTTCTTTTCAAGAAGATATAGCCCATCTTTCTATCTAGCTTGCCAATCATCTTTTTGGAAGTGAGGCCCTGAAATATGCAATGATTAACCAAAAAAGATTACCTTGAAGTTGAGGCATATAACAATTTTATGAATTGATATAAATTTACAGCAAGATAAATAAAATGTAATACATTACCAATGGGTAAATGTAATTATAAGGAAAATTAAAATGTTTCTTTGACCTATAATAGTTGTTGGGGAACTATTAACCATTTTTATTCCTATTATTAGGACAAGTTTTGCCAAGTGGTCAATGACTCCTAAATCAAAGATCCAACTTTAAGGGAATTATTTAAGATACTAAAAAAGGTTTTAGGCGCCATATCACTTTGAGCTACAGTGCATAATATGGATGATTTCTTGAGTCAGATAAGGAAGCTTCTGAGTTTATCAACTTCTTCAAAGTTGAGCCTTTTGTTTTAACAAAATATGCTTTCCCTTTTTGGTTCCCTTATTTGTTTCTACCATAGCTTTGAGGCTTGCTGTGGAGTTAACATTTTTCTTTGATATGTCATTTCTTCTTGTGGTAGTTACACCGTAGATTATCTTTGGAATAAGGCTTTATCCTTCTTTAGGAGAAGAGTATGTGGCGGCAAATCACTTACATTGAGATTCGGTGGTAGTTATAGCAGATGTTTTGAAGACTAGAATGTTAAGCATTACAATCATTCTTCTTCCTTCGACTAATATTGGAGAGAGAGAGAGTTGGTTTTCTCTATGTAAGAGTTAGACAAGAACTTGGTGAAAGTCATCATTGAGTTCGTCAAGAAATTAACCACCATTTTAATTCTCTAAATTGCTTGAGAATTACTGCATCATCATAGCACATCATCTTAAGATTTTAATAACAATCTAGATTAAGTTAATAAACCTTCATTACATTAAACTATTCAATAACATGAATGTTATCTTGCTGGGTTATTGAGATCTTAATTTTGAATCTCGTAGATGAGGCAAACATCCCTTACTTTTAAGCATATTTGTTTGACGACATACCAAACTTCTTTTGCCGATAAAAACATCTATGGCCCACTAATTTCAAACAAAATGTTATTCTAGAACTATGTCATAATCATGGAATCAACTTCATCATAAAATAATAACTTTAAGTCCTTTAAACTTTAGAGGAAGATCCACAATGTGAAAGATCTTTCTAAAGCCCTTCATAAAGTTCTTCACAATTTGGGACCATTCAAGAAAGTTTCTGCCATTCATACAATATAAAAGCACACAACCCCTGGAGTTTTCTTTTAGCCTGATTTTATACATTTATGATAGTCAACTCCTTGAAAGAGAAGTCAAAAAAAATCTGACATAATAAAAATAAGGAAAAATCTCAACCAAAAAGAAGAAGAAAAGAGAAAATAGGTTAAAAGAAGGAAACATTATCCATGCTATAAAATTGAGTAGAAAAGAAGAATATAAAAAACTACTTTAAATTTTATTACTTACTTTTGTATACATATTGAAGGTATTTATATGTTCCTCCAAAAATATCATAAATAAAAAAAGGTAAGTACAAGTTATGCAAAATAAACAAAAAGTACAAAAAAGGTAGGCCATTGGCTAGGTGAAGGGAGAGAAGCACATGGATTACAATCTAAAGGTTAAAAGGGAGAAAATCTAATGACTAAACTCCTCAATCTCTGTGCTCAATAAATATACTACAAATTGTTGCATAGTGGGGCCCACAATTATTCTACTACAACAACAACAATAGTATTAAGCCTTAATCCCCCTATGTGAGGTCGGCTACATGAGTCTTTTTTTCTCCATTGTGCCCTGTTAAAAGTTAAATTCTAATTTAAATCTAATAAAGAAAAGTCATTTATAATATTTTCTAACAAAGTCTTTTTAGGTCTACCTCAACATTTATTAACATAAGTCAAATCTAATACATCTACTTTCCTAACCGAGTTATCAGAAGGCCACCGTTTTATGTGAACAAACTATCTAAGGAGACTCTCTCTAATCTTATCTTCCACTGGAACTACTCCAGCCTTTTCACGTATATGCTCCTTTCGTATCATATCTCTAAAGAGTAAAGCTACCCATCCACCTGAGCATCCTAATCTCTACAACAATTAACATTATGCTTCTCTTTTAATGGCCCACAATTACTCTACCTATGGAGAAAATTTGGATTGAGTGAATGCAAGGAGGTGGAGTAGGTCCCAACCCAACAAGTATTGCAAACATTGTGACATTTCATATATAACCTCAAACAACAAAGTTACAAATAAAAATAAATAAATTAAAATTAAAATTAAAAAAAAAAACTACAACAACAAAGTTCACCCTCTTAGATCGCAAAAGAGAAAAGGACCAAAATGGTCCCTCAACTCTTTGTGAGGGACCAAAATGATCCCCAACTCTTTTGAGGGATCAATTTGATCCCTTAACTCCTTAAAGAGATTTTTTTATCTTAGCATCAATTTTTGGAGTTAATGATGTTAAATTAAAGGGTATTTTAATCTTTTTTAATTAAATTATTTATTAAATGTAATTTTCAAATAATAATTTTTTAAAAAAACTTTTATTAAACATTTTAATAAAAAATTTATTAATAATTCTAGTTTTAATTTTAAAAATTATTAATAATTCTAATTTTAATTTATGATCATAATAGATTAGAATTATTAATAAATTTTTTATTAAGGAAATGTTAATAATTTTTTTTTAATAATATTATTTAAAAATTATATTTAATAAAAAAATTAATTAAAAATGACCAAAATACCTCTTGATTTAACACCATTAACCCCAAAATTTAATGTTAGGACCAAAAAGACTCATTTTTAAGAAGTTGAGGGGATATGATCCCTCAAAAGAGTTTGGGACTATTTTTGGCTTCGTTTGGTTATTATGTAACTTTTCTAAGAGAGTTTTAAAATTGTTGTTTGAGAGAAGGGAGTTTTCTAACGGAGAAATTAATATCAGAAAGTTTTTTAAAACAATACAAAAATACAGTTCTCTAAAAAGCATTTCTACAAAAGTGGCACATACAAACAATAGCAAAAAAAAAATTCTGCCATTTCAAAACTGAAAAGGCGAAGCCGTCGCAAACAAGGCCTTAGTCCCTCGCAAAGAGTTGAGGGACCATTTTAGACATTTTCTCGGTGGGAAAATTATGCCAACATCAATTCTCTTTGTCTACAATCTCCCCACGCCATCCTATTCATCCGCTCTTTATATATATAATATCTGTATGCCCACAAGTCCCTCAAACGCATTATATCTATTACAATCTCCACATGCCCTCAAGTCCCTCCAATTCATTATGTTGTACAATTTTGAAGCTCAGTGAGAACAATATAAAGAGAGAACCATGGTCAAATGAGAAATACACATTAACAGCAATCTAAAAGAAAAGAAAGAAAAATAATAATAATAATAAACATAATACTTACAAAGAAGACATACCTCATGGCCAGAATCTCCATTTTCAAGGGGCAAATCATCATAAACTTTCATATTTTTGAATGATTCCACAAGATTGACATTCAACTTCTCAAAATGACTCAAGTATTCCTCAGCAGCAGGATAGATGCCCCTACATAGAAAAAGAAATCAATACTGAAATGAAAAATTGATGATGCAGAATGATATTAATAGCTCACAAAATGTGTGCCACAAAATTATAGAGTGCAAATGGGCGAAGCCATCCGATAATCAAATCATTTGAATGCAAGAATCCTTCAAACTCCAAACAATCATTCTATTTATAAATTTAAATATGCTAGTTACAAGTGATCCCTCTAGTTTACATGTTAATAAATTTGCTAGACTAGACTATAAACTATGATGCTTAGTTAATTATGCTCACTCGAGAAGAATAAAGCTAATTTATTTAAACAAGCAAAGTCCTACGAATAAAATAGTTGGCATAACTGATATTAACAACGTACCATCCAATGAATAGAAAAAAAAAAGTACCTTTCAATGAATAACATTTATTTCGTAGGGAATACCAGCAAGAGCAAAAGATAAAGAGGTGGGCATAACAATTAAGAGATCAAATAGCAGTGATATACAACACTACTTCAATATTATTTATATAAAGTTGGAATAAAACTTCCCTTCCAACATCCATGAACAAAAGGTCAAGAAACAAAAAAATATATGTTTCATCAAGTGTGATACAGAAACAGAATAGTAAAAAGAAACGCAACTGTCAGCTATTAGCATTTCTGGTAAGTAATTGCCTTATTATGCCACATGAAGTGATCTATCAAGCTGCAATCAAAATGAGACAGACCAATGCAGGGCCTATCACACCCCATGGTTAGTGATTTTTAAGATGCAGACATGCGCTACAAAGTATGTCGGTGAACCCAAACCCTGCCAACATAATTATGACACCAAATGTACAAGAAACAAGCTATGATGCACCGACATGGACACGGCGACACGGACACGACACGACACGGACACGGGACACGGCAATTTTTAAAAATATAGGACACGGGTGCGGCGTGGACACGGCATAATAATTTTTTAATATAATATATAAAAATTAAGGTGACATTATAGTAAAATGTTAAGCAAAAATAAATCAATTTCATGATAACTTGTTTAGCTGATAAGTTATAACATAAAGATATTTAGTACAAAATGTCTAGTACAAACACAAAAATATAAGCAAAAAACCATTTAATACAACATGAAGGTCTAACTACTCAATAGAGGGAATGATAAAATTAGATTCAGATGTTGGTCTTTGGCCTTCAATATCATCATCATTGAATATCATTGCTTCCAACTCTGGTTCATCTAGAGAAAGATTTGCAACCTCCAATAATCCCATATCATCAAGGCATTCGAACCCATCTCCAGCAACATCCCACATCTTGTTATCACCTGTCATATAAAGTGGGGTTTTTCTTGATAGAAGATGAAGATTTGTATGCACATAAACTAAATCTTCAGCACGTTGTGGAGTTATTTCATTCCTCTTCATTGATTGAATAAAAGAGTATGTGCTCCAATTTCTCTCACAACAGGAAGAGGATGATACTTGACCAAGAAGTTTTATTACTATTGTTTGAAGAAGTGGTGCTGAAGCTCCATGAATCAACTACCACATTTTTGGATCCATCCTCCATCTATCAACCAAAGATTCTTGATCACCAAAATCCTCTAAATATCCAAAGAACTTTGCAAGTTCTATATTATTTTTTCTTCTCTCCTCCTAATTTGGAAAATATCTTTTCAGGCATATTTCTCTCATATTTGAAACTTCTAAATCTTTTTGTGGTGAGACACATTGAAGGTCTTCTTGAAGCCATTCTTTACTTGAATACCTTCAAATAATACAAAGCATATAAAATTATATGTTCATTTACCAACAAATTTAAATTAATTTAAAAGATAAATATAAATATACCTTGGATTTAATGAATGAGCTAAACAATGCAACGGTGTGTTGCTTTTGAATGACACATTCACTCCTCCAAATGTTTTTCCTAACTTTGTAACATGAATCCATAATGGCTTATCAGTTTCTACAGATGGCTCTTTTGAACCTTTACCTAATCCACTCCCGCCAGCAGCCGAGCTCATTTTGCTAACAAACCAATCATGCATATGAATACATCGAATTAAAAAGATATGAAGTGAAATAAAAAAATCACAACATGAATAAAACAATATATTGGTCTGCCGGGGGTCCAAGGGGCGCGCCCCCTGGCGGGGATCGACTTGTTGTAAGAGTAATTTTGAAGCTCTGTTTGTTTTTAAAGTTCGTAAGTTGTTTGTATGTGAAGATACTGAGTGGTACCGAGCATGTACCGAGCAGTACCAAGCATATACCTACCAGTACCGAGCATGTACCTAGCAGTACCGAGCAGTACCGAGCATGTACCTACCAGTACTAAGCATGTACCTAGCAGTACCGAGCATGTACTTACCAGTACCGAGCAGTAACCTACCAATACCGAGCAGTACCGAGCATGTACCTACCAGTACCGAGCAGTACCAAGCATATACCTAGCAGTACCGAGCATGTACTGAGCAGTACCGAGCATTTACTGAGCGGTACCGAGCATGTACCGAGCGGTACCGAGCATGTACCGAGCGGTACCGAGCAGTACCGAGCATGTACCTAGCAGTACCGAGCATGTACCTACTAGTACTAAGCATGTACCTAGCAGTACCGAGCATGTACCTACCAGTACCGAGCAGTACCGAGCATGTACCAAGCATATACCTAGCAGTACCGAGCATGTACTGAGCAGTACCGAGCATTTACTGAGCGGTACCGAGCATGTACCGAGCGGTACCGAGCATGTACCGAGCGGTACCGAGCATGTACCGAGCGGTACCGAGCATCATGGTTTAAAATTGAACAAAATGAGGCTCGCCTTAAGGCCCGCATTTGCGCAATTTTAGAAAAAATGCCTCGATGCTTACGCCTCGAGTTTTTGTTATGAGGCTTGCGCCTCAACTTGGTTGAGGCCCACCTTAAGGCCCGCGGCCCACCTCGCCTCACTGGCACGAGGCTTATGCCTCATGCTATATATATTAAAACTTACATAAATCTTGAAGTAAATGCTCGACATTGGACTCTATAGGAGAGGAGGAAGGGGAGAGAGCAGTTCATCATAATGATGATTCAAATGAAGAACCCCTTAGTGATGACAGTGCTAATGACTTATGAGTTCTTATGTGATATGTCATTGCTATTTATTTTTAGAAATCAGAATTATATGTTAATGAAAAGAATACTGGGATTTGGGAAAGATATAGTTTTGAGTTAAACTATATTTCATGTTGTCTTATTATTGGGATATTTTGATTTCACTTCATATCTTATGCTTTTTTATATTTTATATTATTCACCCATTAGTATATAAAAAATTTATCATTTTAATGTTTACGCAATCTTTTGATTTTGAGGCTTACGCCTCGCCTCACGAATGAAAAACGCCTCAATACCCGAATACGCAATTTTAAACTTTGCCGAGCATGTACATCAGGTTTTTCAACAATAAAGAGAAGAAATGGCGAAATCCACTTACAGTTCTTGGCTCTCTTTGTTGACTGTAACGAAAAAATCACCGACAAACTAAACAACACGACGATTCACCGACCGACTTCCCCACCGACATACACGATCGCAAACTGTCGTCCCTCTCACGACATAAATCCCTCTCATTCAAACGGTGATAGACGCACACAAAAACCGAAGGAAAGGGATTTCGAAAACTTACAAACAGAGCCAAGAAATCTCCGATCTTGCTCTAGTTCGCCAGAACTCCTGTCGTCGTCGCCTCCACCTCCGAGCACCAGTAACTTCCAGCCTTCTGCACTCGCCGACCGACCTAAACCCAACCGACTCCTCTGCATAGCGAGGTTGACCCGTGCCCTAGCCAGCCTCCAATCTTACCGTCGCCGGCCAGCTCCTGCTCCGACGACTCCGACCGGCCGCCGACTCTGACCGACCGCCGCCTCCGACCCGAACCCTAGCCTCCTCTGTGCTTGCGTGGCTCCGCCTCCCTGTTTCAATCGGGCAAAGCCCGTCTTCTCCCTCTCTCTGATTATATACCTTTATTATATATATTATAATATAATAGTAATATATATATATATATATATATATATATATATATATATATATATATATATATATATATATATATATAATTGTGATACAATGTATAATAAAAATAAAAGAAAAGAGAGCAAGAAAAGTGGAGAAATAATTTTTAACAGGTGTCGAAGACCCCGGCCGTCGTACCTTAGGTCCGACCGGGATGGTTTGAAATTGAAGCCCACGCGCCATTGATCTTAGATTTGGGCGGGATGAAACAAAATTGAAGACATCACGCAATCGATCTTAGATCCTGGTGAGATGGTTTGAAATCGAAGACCCTACGCAGTCGACCTTAGGTCCGGGTAGGAAGAATTTCAGCAGATGTCGCCCCGATTTCTCCCTCGGTGGGGAGGAGACGCCGGGAGGCTGCCGAAATTTTCATTGAACAATACGGGACTTGGACCAAAAAATGGAAATTGATTTGAATATAATTTAAATATAAAATCAATTATAAATTAAATTTTGATCAAATAATGTTTGACTTAAATTCGAATTGGACTCAAATCTGAATTCGATTTCTAAAATTTACTTGATATATGATACAATCAAATTGAACTTTCATTAGGATCTCACACTCAATGAGATAACAAAATTACATAAACCACTATAAAATCATGAATTTCTCATATTAAAAGGGATTAACAATGTTACCATATATCAATGGGTACACAACAAATTGAAAAGCAATTAGTATTTAATTTATCTCATATGATTGAGTCTTTTTAAAGTGAATAACCTTTATGTGGATAGGTTGAATAAATCCTACATATTCCAATTTCAGGAAATACATATAATAATATAGCATTTGACATTTAACTGTCGTTTGATGTCTTGCAACGAAGGACTTCTCTGTATTCCCTTATAAAAGTTCTTTGGAAAAATCTCATACTACTACAATACATCATGACTTCTTTGAAAGGGAAATCATAGATAATTGATGATGTTTACTTGGGGTTATAATAACATATAGAGTAAGTGAACTAGTGGATCGTATCGATTGGGTCACTTTATTCCTTCTCTTGTATAGGATTACTCATCCAAGAATTGAAGAATTGCAATCTCTTCCAAGTTAAATTGATAACTCTCGAATAGTCATGGATAAACCACGAATAAATCTAATAAAATTTTGTGGCACACACGCCACCGGATCCGCAACATATGTGCAAGCGGACAGAAGACGTTCGTAGGTCCTTAAGTGAAATCTCGGACATTTCCTAAATAAAATCATTCTCACAAATTGATCATATTTAAATATTTTTAAATTCCCCCTCATGCATTAAATATGATCCCTTAAATTATATTACCCTGCATGTGCTCCGATAAATTTATTACAAGTACAAACACAACTGACCGAGAATGCTGCGCATGGTCAAATGATATCACCCGCATGTGCTCCAATCGTCACATTTAAGTCTCAAATCCAACGATCTGAGAATGCTGCGCGGGCTAAAAATTCAAGTTTCATCCTCCTCAAAATGACCGGAGTTGATATGACTTGAATAACAAAATGTCTCCCAAAATCCTACGAAAATACAAATGATTTTCAAATCACCCCGATGATGGCCGTGTTGATCGAAAATCTCAACCGGAGGGGTCAAATTTCAAATCTCAAATGCCAAATCTCAAATCTCAAATCCAGTAAATGTTTAAATATCTGAAATGAAATAAATCACCTAAAAACTTAAAACTAAAAACCATCCATCTCCCGCAATCGTTTGTCGGGGGTGATAAATTTGAAATTAACCTCAGCTCACAAAGAGCAAATGTGTGTTGGGTGTATCACTAAGGTTCATCCTCAAATAGTCTCTTGCCAACAGGGACGTGGCACGTGCCCTCTGATCGGATGGTTTTGCCGCGAAATGGCACCATTATATTACGATCACGGCCAAAGCCTGTATGTTCCCTAAATGCGTCAAACTCTTAAGCGATGGATCATACGGTATATTCGATAGGCATAAAGCCCTCTGTCAGCTAAGGTGGATTCATATATATCCCCTTAGACAAATATCAACCCAGGTCTACAAGGTATTCTTAGACGAAGCAACCCATGGCTGCTGACAAGATGTCTTCTGTCAGGTTGGGTCGACTACCTCCTCTGACTAAGTAGACCAGGGATCATGACAGCCCGGGACGACAGAACCATGGGATCTTGATCGGGCTCGTCTTCATTCCCCCCACCACCAGTTTTAAGTTTATGGTGATAAACTCTAAATTCCAAATTTCCAATTTTTAAATTCAAAATTTAAACCCTAAATTATTGTTATTATACGATAGGTTCATTACCTATGTGAACGCTTGAACGACTAGCCTTAATCGAAAGTTCTCTCTTGTTATCAGGAGGGGTAATTAACTATAGGGGCTTGCGCCTATAGGAAACCAGAACTCAGATCAAAAATTCCTCACCAAATGAGGGCGAAATCTCTGGGTAGTGTCTAATCTACAAACCCAATCTGCCTTCTGAAAATTCCCCCGGGATCACACATCCTAAAATTGGAATTTTCGGAGCCCACAGTTTCTAGCGACTCCGCTGGGGATGGTTTCTCTTTCCATCTTTGGCTAGTCATTTAAATGCTATAGTAGCAGCTAAAATACTATGCTCTATACGGTGAACATCAGGATGTGACATTTGGTCCTTATGTCCAAAGATCCATCAATGAAAGGTCCTGATAAAGCTGAAAGCTACCATCTTTTATGATGGTAAAACAAAGAAAGAATAAAGATATGTACGGTGAGCATCGGGGTGTGACACTTGGATATATATCCAAGAATCCACTGCCGAGAGGTCCTGACATAAAAAAAAATTTAGAGACTCACATCTCTAGAAAAAATATATATACTCAAAGAATGGTGTGACATCTAGTGTGTACTCCTAGAGATCCTCCATTAAAGAAAATCATCAAAAGTGGGTTGCAAAAATGACCCTTACATACAATGTTCTTGATGGTCGACATTTTAAAGAATCCTTCAACAAATCCCATCACTTTCTAAATATATCCTCTCAGATTGAAGAAGATCATTGCTCAACTTCACCAGTGACGTTCTTCTCAAAGAGCAAGTAGAGGAAATAAAAGAGATCTTCTATAAATTTAGGGGTTGCTTTGCCTGGACATATGCTGAGATGTCAAGTTTATCCCGTGATGTGACGATTCACAGATTAGTCATCAAATCAGACGTCACTCATATCAAGCAAGCTCCAAGGATAATAATATTGGAGATTGAAGACTAAGTGATTATAAAAACAATGAAGCTAATAGAGGCGGGCTTCATCCGAGAAGAAAAATATGTCGATTGGATCTCAAATATTTTTCCTGGTGAAGAAGAAAAATGAGGGATCGTTATGATTCAATCAAATCAAGATGACGACTGAAGATGAAAAGCATACATCATTCAGAACATCTATAGGCATATTTTACTACACAGTCATGCCTTTCGACCTAAGGAACACTAGTGCCACCTATCAATGGGTAATAACACATGTATTTGATGAGCTAATACATCAAAAGGCTAAGTGCTATGTTCTTAATATTGAGGAGATCAATCATCCCACAAAAAAAAAAATCGGTGGTAAATTTATATCCAATTAGGGAGGGTGCCTTTATTATCCAGAAGGTGCTTCAAGGAGGAGCTTATCAGTTATTTGATTTGGAGGGTCAGAGACTTATGCTGCAGATCAACAGTCGATATCTAAAGAAATACCACGCATAAAATTGCCCAAGAAAATGCTATGTATTTTGTACACATTTATAGCAATACATTTGTATTTTGAAATTCTCTTGTATATCAAGAATGCATTTCAAAATCTCTCGTCATATTGGGGGCATTTTAAATATTTATTCAGGTTGACATTGCGCTGCGTGCCGAGATCCCCGAATAAATATTTAAAATTTCAAAATACAAAGCCTATCCAAAATCTCCATATGAGACAGGGGGCATTTTAAATATTTATTTGGGTCGACATCGTACTATGCGCCAAGATCCCCAAATAAATATTTAAAATCTCAAAATTTTAAATTTATTTTATCCTAAGATGTCCCTGCGAGACAGTGGGCATTTTAAATATTTATTCGGGTCGACATTGCGCTGCATGCTGAGATCCCCGAATAAATATTTAAAATTATCAATACAAATATTTTTTTATGCAGAAGAATAAAACAAATTTTTTTTCAAAGTGTATGTAAGTGATTTTTCCTGAAAGTTTGTGACATCATTCCTTCAAGTGTACCAAGATTTCAAAAGTAAAAAAAGAGACTTTTGTGATTATGCACTACAACAAATCTAGCCAAAGTAGCTTGAAGTTTTCCAACAGTCTGAAGCATAAGGTTCGAATGGGTTTAAAAGGTCGGATCCAATACGCCCAAATATGGCTGGATCGCTGGCAGCTCCGTCTACTCAACAAGCCATAAGAAAGGCCGTAGTAGCGGAACCCCCGTTTCGTCAACCCGTCAGTTGGGACTGCAGGAAGAACGAAGGAGAATTTGGCTCGACAAGTTCAAGTGATCGTAGTTTACAAAATTCTCCCAAATGACTGGAGATTCAAAGTTCTAGTGGGAAGAAGGGATCTCGAGCAACTACCAAATGTTTGTAGGCTCCAAAATCTGCAACCATGAAGGAGAACTCCAAATTTACAAACTTCAATAAAATCAGCATTGGAAAGCGCAATTCCCATAGCTCAAGTCTGAAGCCTGAATGGGTGTAAGAAGTCGGATCCAACAAGCCCAAATATAGCCGGATTGTTGGCAGCTCCATCTACTCAGCAAGCCATAAGAAAGACCGTAGTAGAGAAACCCCCATTTCAGCAACCAGATGACGAAGAGCTATCAAATCCCTGCGCTACCGATCTGATGAAATCAAGTGATTCAGATTAAAGTCTTCTCAAGTGGTTAAGGATCAAGATATTATCTACGTTCGGTACTATCAACAGAATCCAGAACCTGTAAATCCTTCAACAAATCCGTAAAACACAAAGAGAAGATCGAATGAATTTTTCTTCAACAAGTCCGTCAAAGCATAAAGCAAAGGACCAAAGAAAATTATCCCAAAGTTCGCATAAAGCCCAAGGCTGAACTAAGTGGATTCTGTCATCAACAAGTCCGTTATGCACAAAGCTCTAAACCAATGACTTTTCGCCACCGACCTAGTGCAAACCTAAAGTGTTTAGGTCTCCGGCATCTACTCCTTCATCAAGCCCACAAAAGCTAGAAGCAAATGGCAGAAGGTATAAATCTCGTGACAAGTCAGTAAAGACAAATCAGATAATTCTTCATCAAATATCCGCAGCACAAAGTACAGGGCAGAAGAACCGAAATCTTAATATTCAAGTTAAAGCTATGAAAAAAAAAACATCCTGAATGACATCCTTGGTGCTGAGAAGATAATTATTTCACACCAAAGAATTGGTGGTAAATTTGAACCAAATTGAGAAGGCCCTTTTATCATCGAGAAGGTGTACCAAGGAGGAGCATATCAACTAATTGATCTAGAAGGTCGACGACCTATGCCCCCGATCAATAGAAGATATCTGAAGAAATATCAATATTAAGAAAAACAAGTTGAAGATCATCCTCCTGCAATAAAAGAATAATTATAAGCTATCTTAGAAATTCTCCCACAAGATAGGGGGCATTTTTAAATTTAAAAATGCCAAAAATCTGATGACGGATGAAATTTCCCTTCAAGACAGTGGGCATTTTAAATATTTATTTGGGTTATCATCGAACTCCAAATAAATATTTAAAATTATTCATGAAGCTATCACAGCATAAATACGGGGCAGAAGCTGGTGCCTTCAAGCAGGCAAATATACAATCATCACAAAACCATGCGGGACCTGCGACCTGCGTGTTATCAAAAGTTCAGATTGAGAAGAAATTTTGATATGCAACTTCAACAAATCAAATTCGACAAGTATGAACTGTCATAGTACAAGTCCAATGCTCAAACAGATATAATATCAGTCTCAACAAGCTTATATATGGCCGAGCCACTGATAGCTTTACTTACTCAACAAGCCGTTATAAGAGGCTGTAGTAGGAAAGCGCCAGTTTTGTTAACCCGATGACAAATACTATCAAGTTTGATATTTGTCTAATTTAGCAAATCAAAACAATTCATATTCAAAAGATTTTCTCAACTAACAAATAGATTGAGGCAAAATTCAAAAAAAAAATCTCAATCAACTCAAAGGCACCAAGCCACAATGAAAACTCCTATCAAATTTAGAGGCATTATCCTTCAATAAATCTGTCAAGCACAAAGCTAAGATCGAAGGAGCTTATTTTCTTCAACATGTCCGTCAAAGCACAAAGCCCAGGACCGAAAAAGTTAAATTATCCTACAGTTCTTATAAAGCCATAGGCTGAAGAAAGGGAATATTGTCATCATCAAAGTCCGCCATGCAAAAAGCTTTGGACAGATGATTATTTACCACCGACCTAATATCATTCTAAAGAATTTAGGTCGTCAATATAGATTCTTCATCAAGCCCATGAAAGCATAAAGCTATGGCAGAAGAAATGTTAATTCATGACAAAATCGTAAAGATAAATCATGGATTTCTAAAAGACCCTCTATGTGACATTTAAAATAAAATTTTGGAGATCTGTAGGGTCAACCAGTTTACAACAAACATGATCTGCTATAAAGCGCATATCATATTTGTTGGGGGGCATTTGTTGACTGTAACGACAAAATCACCGACAAACTAAACAACACGACGATTCACCGACCGACTTCCCCACCGACATACACGATCGCAAACTGTCGTCCCTCTCACGACATAAATCCCTCTCATTCAAACGGTGATAGACGCACACAAAAACCGAAGGAAAGGGATTTCGAAAACTTACAAACAGAGCCAAGAAATCTCCGATCTTGCTCTAGTTTGCCAGAACTCCTGCCGTCATCGCCTCCACCTCCGAGCACCGGTGACTTCCAGCCTTCTGCACTCGCCGACCGACCTGAACCCAACTGACTCCTCTGCATAGCGAGGTTGACCCGTGCCCTAGCCAGCCTCCAATCTTACCGTCGCCGGCCAGCTCCTGCTCCGAGGACTCCGACCGGCCGCCGACTCCGACCGACCGCCGCCTCCGACCCGAACCCTAGCCTCCTCTGTGCTTGCGTGGCTCCGCCTCCCTGTTTCAATCGGGTAAAGCCCGTCTTCTCCCTCTCTCTGATTATATATCTTTATTATATATATTATAATATAATAGTAATATATATAATTGTGATACAATGTATAATAAAAATAAAAGAAAAGAGCGAGAAAAGTGGAGAAATAATTTTTAACAGGTGTCGAAGACCCTGGCCGTCGTACCTTAGGTCCGACCGGGATGGTTTGAAATTGAAGCCCCCGCGCCATTGATCTTAGATCTGGGCGGGATGAAACAAAATTGAAGACCTCACGCAGTCGATCTTAGATCCTGGTGAGATGGTTTGAAATCGAAGACCCTACGCCGTCGACCTTAGGTCCGGGTAGGAAGAATTTCGGCAGATGCCGCCCCGATTTCTCCCTCGGTGGGGAGGAGACGCCAGGAGGCTGCCGAAATTTTCATTGAACAATACGGGACTTGGACAAAAAAATGGAAATTGATTTGAATATAATTTAAATATAAAATCAATTTTAAATTAAATTTTGATCAAATAATGTTTGACTTAAATTCGAATTGGACTCAAATCTGAATTTGATTTCTAAAATTTACTTGATATATGATACAATCAAATTGAACTTTCATTAGGATCTCACACTCAATGGGATAACAAAATTACATAAACCACTATAAAATCATGAATTTCTCATATTGGAAGGGATTAACAATGTTACCATATATCAATGGGTACACAACAAATTGAAAAGCAATTAGTATTTAATTTATCTCATATGATTGAGTCTTTTTATAGTGAATAACCTTTATGTGGATAGGTTGAATAAATCCTACATATTCCAATTTCAGGAAATACATATAATAATATAGCATTTGACATTTAACAATACGGGACTTGGACAAAAAAATGGAAATTGATTTGAATATAAATTAAATATAAAATCAATTTTAAATTAAATTTTGATCAAATAATGTTTGACTTAAATTCGAATTGGACTCAAATCTGAATTTGATTTCTAAAATTTACTTGATAGATGATACAATCAAATTGAACTTTCATTAAGATCTCACACTCAATGAGATAACAAAATTACATAAACCACTATAAAATCATGAATTTCTCATATTGGAAGGGATTAACAATGTTACCATATATCAATGGGTACACAACAAATTGAAAAGTAATTAGTATTTAATTTATCTCATATGATTGAGTCTTTTTAAAGTGAATAACCTTTATGTGGATAGGTTGAATAAATCCTACATATTCCAATTTCAGGAAATACATATAATAATATAGCATTTGACATTTAACTGTCGTTTGATGTCTTGCAACGAAGGACTTCTCTGTATTCCCTTATAAAAGTTCTTTGGAAAAATCTCATACTACTACAATACATCATGACTTCTTTGAAAGGGAAATCATAGATAATTGATGATGTTTACTTGGGGTTACTCATCCAAGAATTGAAGAATTGCAATCTCTTCCAAGTTAAATTGATAACTCTCGAATAGTCATGGATAAACCACGAATAAATCTAATAAAATTTTGTGGCACACACGCCACCGGATCCGCAACATATGTGCAAGCGGACAGAAGGCGTTCGTAGGCCCTTAAGTGAAATCTCGGGCATTTCCTAAATAAAATCATTCTCACAAATTGATCATATTTAAATATTTTTAAATTCCCCCTCATGCATTAAATATGATCCCTTAAATTATATTACCCTGCATGTGCTCCGATAAATTTATTACAAGTGCAAACACAAATGACCGAGAATGCTGCGCAGGGTCAAATGATATCACCCGCATGTGCTCCAATCGTCACATTTAAGTCTCAAATCCAACGATCTGAGAATGTTGCGCGGGCTAAATATTCAAGTTTCATCCTCCTCTTCAAAAGGACCGGAGTTGATATGACTTGAATAACAAAATGTCTCCCAAAATCCTACGAAAATACAAATGATTTTAAAATCACCCCGATGATGGCCGTGTTGATCGAAAATCTCAACCGGAGGGGTCAAATTTCAAATCTCAAATTTCAAATCTCAAATGCCAAATCTCAAATCCAATAAATGTTTAAATATCTGAAATGAAATAAATCACCTAAAAACTTAAAACTAAAAACCATCAATCTCCCGCAATCGTTTGTCGGGGGTGATAAATTGGAAATTAACCTCAGCTCACAAAGAGCAAATGTGTGTTGGGTGTATCACTAAGGTTCATCCTCAAATAGTCTCTTGCCAACAGGGACGTGGCACGTGCCCTCTGATCGGATGGTTTTGCCGCGAAATGGCATCATTATATTACGATCACGGTCAAAGCCCGTATGTTCCCTAAAAACGTCAAACCCTTGAGCGATGGATCATAGGGTATATTCGATAGGCATAAAGCCCTCAAGATGCCTTCTGTCAGGTTGGGTCGACTACCTCCTCTGACTAAGTAAACCAGGGATCATGACAGCCCGGGACGACGGAACCATGGGATCTTGATCGAGCTCGTCTTCTTTCCCCCCACCACCAGTTTTAAGTTTATGGTGATAAACTCTAAATTCCAAATTTCCAATTTTTAAATTCAAAATCTAAACCCTAAATTATTGTTATTATACGATAGGTTCATTATCTATGTGAACGCTTGAACGACTAACCTTAATCAAAAGTTCTCTCTTGTTATCATGAGGGGTAATTAACTATAGGGGCTTGCGCCTATAGGAAATCAGAACTCAGATCAAAAAGTCCTCACCAAATGAGGGCAAAATCTCTGGGTAGTGTCTTATCTACAAACCCAATCTGCCTTCAAAATTCCCCCGGGATCACACATCCTAAAATTGGAATTTTCGGAGCCCACACTCTTGCGCACAGAAGGTGCTCTGTTTGGCCTTGATTGCAAACTTTGCCTCGAATGACAGCAGAAATAACGCAAGAACGAAGGAATGGGAAAGACGAGCTCTACTTGGCCGAGCATAAATGACGAAGGAACGGGACGCGAAGGCAGCAGGCTCCGTTTGGCGTCGATTGTGAGCTCTCCCAATCCGCCCTAGAAGATTTCTTTCGTGGATCGAAAAAATAGGGCTTCTTGTTCGCGAAAAAGCTAAATAGAACGGACGATTTTATCATTTAATAACTGGACACGCGTGTCTGATTTAAATTTTAATGTTTTAAATTCCGACACTCCAATGCCGTGTCGGACACGTGTCCATGCCGTGTCCGACGCGTGTCCGTGTCCGACACGTGTCCGACACTGCATACCCTCTTTAAGAGGCGTGTCGGTGCATCATAGGAAACAAGTATACTACAAAATTCAAGGCAGCTACCAAAGTAATATAAAGCATGTAAAGAACAGGTCAAGAAAATTTGTTGTTTGTGTGCATAGATTGGCTACAATAAGTAGTCATCTACTCCATTATGTCAACAGTATAATGATGAACTCCACAAAGTAAAATTGGGCATGTTTCAGGCACCTTGTCGGTGTAAGAGTTGACTCAACTGCAAGAGCAACCTGCCAGTCCTCAAAAAGATTGGGGTAATCCTCAGGATCAGCCAAGGACTCAGCTGCTCTGGGGTTGACCTTCAGAGAACCAAGAATAACAAATTGAGATAATTAATTTATCCAAGTCCAAACACAATACAGAAGAAAGCTATGACAAAAGGAAAAAAATTGAAATTTTGAAAAGATACCAAAAAGTAACCTTATTAAGATCATTTTTCCAAATTTCTACAATCTCAGAGACTTTGCTTGGAAGATATGATCGTGCCATCAAAGCTGCTTCCGGAATACGATTGCTGAAAAAGAAAGTGCTCGTAGAATTGTTTATTACATTCCAAAATCACAAAATGTTATTAACATAATTTAGTTAGAACTAAGAACTATGTCAACTACTTAACATAAGAATTTTTACCTCTCCACCAATAGCTGAATACACTCTTCCAATTTTCCTAGCATAAATAGACAAAGGAAGGCAACATTGTTCTTTCCACGCCTTTTAGCAAGTGAAGCTAGTCTTGTTATTCCTTCTGCATCTCCAAGTGATGAGTAAAGAAGCAATAGACCACTCAAATCCATTGCATTAGACAAGCAATCCTCAGCCAATTCTAACTGCAAAAGAAGGGAAGTCATCATTAGACAAGTAAGCCTCGAAGGTTGCATTTACTAAATGTTAGAAGCTTTTTAAAAAATATTAGAAAACAATAAATTCATAAAATTAGCTATAAATGATGGTAAAGATAGATGATCTTGCTTGCATAAGGCTTTCTCATGAAAATTAAGGAAGAAATACAATGTTCAAGAAGGTAGCATAAATATCTCAAAATTGAAGATAGTAAAATAAAATTAACCAATTGCACCATGGAATTCGTGGAACTGTTCCAAGAAATTCCCACATTAAAATTAAATTTTATAATCCTAAAGTAATAAGGCCTCATTTGGTAATGCTTTTCAACTGCTTTGTTCATCAAAAGCTTAAATTAATATAATAATTTTGATTTGTTGAAACATATATCAAAAAGCGCAATAAGCACCTCCTACATGACATCACAAATATAGGAAACACACTAGCAGAGCAATTTTTCCAACTCTGTGTGAAGCAACACCTTAATTTTGTATTAAATAGTCCAGCACAGATAATATTACCAAAAGAAGCCTAAATTTTGATTTTTTATCCTTAATGAAATAAATTAACCCAATCAGCAGTATGTTGGATCTAATTTAAACTCTAAAAGCTCATAAAAAGCAAGGTCAAACTGGTTATATATATAGTCAGGGTGAAAATCTACAACCTTTCCAGATGACATCGCTAGCTTGCCCAACTCTTTCCATTTTGATTCACTCTGAGCTTCAATAGCAATTGCCTAACATGCAAATCAGATCGTAATGAGAAACCAACGGATAGCAGAGAGAAATAAGCGTACTACAAAACATTTCGTTTACATCAAAACATACCCTTGCAATATCAAGTCGTCCAAGCTGTATGGCCAGATCAAATTTGTAATTGGCATCTGTGGCTACTTCCAAAGCATCTTCCTTCATTCCCCGAGACTCCAAGAAATGAGCAACACTATATGAAAAAAAGATTTTTAAGGACAAAAATAATCCCAAGTTCAAGAAAAGTGCCCCAATAAGTAAAAGAAAGTAAAATGTATGGAGTACTACATACAAAGTATTTTCATCTTTTATATGGAGATTGATAGTTTAGAATTTAAACTTTGGTATTCTGGTATGAGTCGTACTATAAATGGTGTAGATGTGATTATAAATAAGAGTTTGAAGGATAATATTGTAAAAATTAATAGAATTAGAAATACAATTATAGCTTTAAGGATTGTCATTGATGCTAAGATTATTAATATTCTAAGTGCTTATGCTCCTCAAATAAATTTGGATATGTATTCAAAATTAAAATTTTAGAATGACTAAGAATAATTAATACAAAAGATACCTCTTCGAGAAAGAGATTTTATTGGAGAATATATAAATGAATATGTTGGTAGAGAGATAGATGATTTTAAAATCATTCATGGTGGCTATGGGTTTGAAACAACTAATAAAGGTGCTAAGACCATATTAGATTTTTTTTAGTTTATAATTTTGTAATTGTTAATACCTTATTTAAGAAAAGAGATGTGCAGCTCATCCATTATAAGAATGGATATAGTAAAACTCAAATTGATTATTTTTTATAAGAAAAATAGATATTTTAAATTGCAATGATTGTAAATTTATTTCAAGTTAAAGTTTATGTATCCAATATCGCTTAAAAAATAAAAAAAATAATAATAAAAATAAAAATATATATAAAAAAAAAGCATCCAATATCGCTAATTAGTTAGGCTTTAAGATGAAGGGAAATAAAATAAAAATAAGATAAAATGTTGTTCGAAGATTGGATGGGGTATTTAAATAATATTAACAAAAATATTTTTTGGAGTAAGATTCTATATCTTAAGATTTTGTTTGTGCATGAGAAAGCTATTGTTATGTGGGAAAAAATAGCTAGTGATATTAAGAATATTATAAAAGATTTGCTTGGAGTATCAAAGGAAAAAGCTCATAATAGTAAAAATAGTTGGTTGTGCAATCAAAATGTGCAAGAAAATATAAAAACTAAAAAGACTTGTTATAAAAATTGGTTAACAGGTAAAAAAATCTAATAATTGGAAAAATATAAAGAAGCCTGGAAGGAGTCTAAGAAAGCAATATGCAAAATAAAAATTTTAGCTTTTAATGATTTATAAAATAGATTAGATACTAAGGAGGGCGAAAGATATATGTATAAGTTAGCCAAACAAAAAGATAGGAGTAATAAGGATTTAGTTCATGTGTATTAAGGATGAAGATAAAAAAGTGCTTTTATTAGAAGAGGATATTTAACAAAGGTGGATGAGATTTTTTGCTAAACTTTTCAATGAATATTGTGATAATGCAATTACTTTAGTGACTTTAGCACCTTAAATGAAATAAAGATTTTTATTTTTATCAGCGTATTAGTAAAATCAACGTTAGAGAGGCGTTAAAGAAAATAAAGAGTTGAAAAGCTATTGGATCTAATGATATTCCAATAGAGGTGTGGAAATGCTTAGGAGATTAAGGAATTTCTTGGCTTAGGGGTTGTTTGGTTAACTATAAATTGAATGCAATGTAAAGTAAATACCTGAGGTTGTTTGGTTGTATGTAAAGTGAATGAAGGAAAAGTGATTGTTCTGTTTGGTTGGATGTATGCAAAGTAAAGTAAAATCCATGTACTCTCACCGGAGTTCTGTTGCATTCTCGACCCCACGACCTTTCTCTAGTCATCCAGCTATACAGCAACACAAGGCCATGCTTTAGCAAGACGTTCGCATTTGAGCTGGGCAGAATCGAGGCATTGGTGGTCGAACTTGGTGGAATATGGATAATTGGGCACGATCGAGACGTGCGAAAATGTGATCTCCATCATCAATTTAAACCCTGATAGCATGGAAACCACCTACGAGGTCCATCTGGTCTGCCTCCTGCAAGTCACGAATTTAGCGGACGAGAACAGAGCCATGAAACTTCACTAGACGAAACACCACCTGCGGACCGAACTACATCGGACAAAACTCACTATGTGGACGGAACTCCATCAACTGCGAAAATCCATTGGACGAAACCAGGGCCGAATGAGACTAGTTCAACGCTTCAAGGGCCAAAGAGACGAACGAGACATAAGCTTTTTTCGAATCTCAGCCGGTGCTTCTCACCAATGTCGGCTCCAACTTCCAACTCGGAATAAATAAAGATGAGGAAGAGATGAAGATGGTTCCCGCACTGTCGTCCCGCGTGATTTTCTTTTTTGCACAAAATTGGGTGGGTTTACTTTACGCGTGAAATGAGGTGCAACCGGAAATTAGGAATACTTTGGATTTTATTTTATTATACACTCCCTCCAACCAAACACTATAAAGTGAGAAAATGTGTATTTCTTTTACACTGCATTCCATTTTCCTCCAACCAAACAACCCCTTACTAAACTTTTTAATATTATTATGAAGACAAAAGATGTCAGATGAGTGGAGAATGAATGTGTTGATTACTATTTTTAAGAATAAAGATGATGCACAAGATTGTGCGAATTATAGAGGATTTAAGTTAATGTATCATACTTTAAAACAATAGGAGAGAGTTATGGAGTATAAGTTGCAGCGTGATACTTATGTTTCTCAAAATTAATTTGGATTTATGCCGGGTAGGTCTACTATGGAAGCTATACATTTATTGAGAGGTTTGATAGAGAAGTATGGAGAGAACTAGGAGGATCTACATATGATATTTATTGATTTAGAGAAAACATATGATAAAGTTCCAAGAGAAGTGTTATGGAGAGTTCTAGAAAAGAAAGAGGTTAATAATGCTCATATTCAAGTCATTAAGGATATGTATGCAGGAGTTGTTACTTGTGTTCATGCACAAGGTGGTTTGACCAAGTATATTCCTATTTCAGTTGGATTACATCAACGATCAGCTTTAATTTCATATCCTTTTGCATTACTAATGAATGTTCTCGCTAGAAATTTAAAAAATACTATATTTTAAAAGGAAAATATATATTAAAATTAAGAATTAAAGAGTTTTAATAAAAGCTCACAGCAAATGAAAAAGATGACTTCAATTAATGAAATATGGCTTTGAACATCATTTGGTACGTTTGAATAGAATTCATGGTCCTAATTAACCTTCAAGAAGAAAATGAAGTACCTGTTGAGATGCTCCTTGGGAATTGAAGGTAGAACTTCACCTGCACGCTCCAAATCTCCACGCATAACCAGTGTTTTATACTCAATCAAACTAAGGAGCAATGAGTACCCAATGATGCTGCATGAAAAAGAAAAACAGTTGAGCCAAATGAATTGAAGGTAGTGATTAATGCTACAAGGAACACATCCCGTGAGATCATTTCAATATGCTTACTTGAACTCCTTATCAATGAGATACACCTTACTCTGACTGGCTAGATACCCAAGCAAATACATAGGCCGGTCCAAGTGAAACATTGTTGTAACCTAAGACACAAAAACTCAAACATCCGTAAGTTATGAGAGAAAATGGATAATACAAGTAAAAATTACAACATAATGAACATTTAATGGCATACCTCTCCACCAACACAATAATTCAGTCGCCAGGAATAGTTATTATAGATGAAACAATCTCCAACCCAGATGCCAGTTCGAACCCGCTCATTTATTTGATGCTGAAGTTCAAAAGCATCCTCAACCCCTTGCTCATCTGCAGGTACTCCACTATCCAGATAAGAAGAAACTATTTCTCTCTGTGAAAAATAAAATAAAATCCAATATCCATTAAAAGCAACACACAAGATCTATAAACATGAGCTAGTATAAAGAAAGAAACAGGTTAGAGGTAAATAAATATTACATTATTTTTTTTTTATAAATATTACATTATTAAAGCTGCTGAAGAAACCAAATTAAAACAACTGGTATGTTAAAACAAAAAACCAAGAACCAATGAACTTACATTGTACTTCAGAATGTAGAATGATGAATCACTGGCAATGGTAATCAGATCACCACTATCTGCCCAATAAAGATTCTGAAAACATACACAATGATAAGAAAAAATGGTAGATCCAGATATTTAAGGCATAGAAAAGAACCAAACATTGCAAGGATCAAACCTACCTTAACATTAACATCAATACGGCGTATCAGTCTGCACTCCGCCCAATCATAAAAGCAAATAAAATCATTCGAGCACATTGCCAATAGAGTTCCCCCAAAAATGCGCTCAGCAGAAAAGGTTGGTCGTATACTCTTCTTTTCCTGGACAACAACAAAAACTTCAGTATCACAGCAACAGAAAATAAAAAAGAAAGCAATTCACAACTTCAAAGGAGAAAGAGATTTACAAATAAAACCATCACAAATATGACACCAAATGGCTCTTCACATGCAAAAAAAAAAATTTTGACAGACAGAGTAACATCAATGTTTCAATTTATTAAGAACCAGAAAGAAAAAAAGTCGACATCAAAATTTAGATGACAAAACAAATGCCTTAAAGATGGCAAAAACCAATCATTTGAAAATCAGCAAAATAATGGAAAAGTGACAATAGGCTTTCTACAAGTTAATGACAGTTGTTATTAAATTGGGAACCTAAAAGTTTAGATGAACCAATCAAATTCAAGGGAAAAAATATCTGTAAGAAAATGGAAGGGTGATGGTATCAATGAAAGTAACAATCGAATAAATAATGGTCAACAAAAATTTATACCAAAAAAAAAAACTTAAAACTACAAGTTTTGAACACAATGGCTATGCAAACTTTAACAAGGCATAAGGTAAAGCTCATGAACTTCAGTTTTGAGGATCTAGCCGACCAATCCAACGCTAGACACAAGGAACTGAAAAAGAGACAAACCTGGAAATTTTTACCAAAAATCTTTATCCTTGAAGTACTCTCTCGAACTGCATATTCACCGTCAGAAGACCAACAAAATTCCAACGCAGATCCAAAGGATCTATTTCTCCAAGCCAAAGCAGTATAAATAATATATTCGCCATCTCCGCAAACAACAACAAATCTTCCATTTGGATTATGCTTCAAATTCTAAACAAAACATAAAAGGAAGCTTTAGTTCATGTTTAACTGAAATGAAGAGTAACGCAAATCACATTTCAAGACGTCTTTACTTGATTTTCCTTTTTTTTTTTACAAAGCCGATCCAAAGAATCTATTTTGCCTAGCCAAAGCGGTATAAATAATACATTCACCATCTAAACAAATAAAAACAAATCTTCCATTTGGAATATATTTTAAAGTATAAACAAAACAAGAAAGGAAGCTACAGTTTTTAATGAAATGAAAAGTAATGCAACTTACATATCCGAATATATTTAGAGGGGTGGGGGGTTTGTGATTGGTTGCTGGGCAACGAATTTAACAGTTCACCTAAAGAAAAGCTTACTAATTTTTTCCAATATGAGCATAATATCCAATCACATCAACTAACAGGAAGATTCCTGACCGGAAAACAAAATTGTAGGATATTCAAAACTTAACTGAAATATCCTCAGTCAGACTCTATGGATGGTGTGTTGGGGGTGACGAATATAGAATTTCTTCCAAAGAAAAGCTTGATATTTTTTCCCAACAGAAGCATATCCAATCACCAGGTAAAACTTTGTAATGCATATTGTAATATAACCGGTTTAATCTGACTAGTTCAATGGTAAAACTCTGTAATGCATATTGTAATAACCGGATTAATCTGGCCGGTTCAATTGAACCAGCCAGCCCTAACTTCTAAACCGCGCGAGTACAAGCGGAACCTAGAGTAGCACAAGGAAGCTGGGCGGACCGCACGCAAGCTCAGCAGCTTCGACCAGGCTCGGTTCAAGGTTCAGAGCGAAGGAACATGTACGGGATGAAAGTAAATGACTTCTCTCTAAGTATAACTCCCTCTTCATTCATTATCGCTAAAGAAGCAAAACTCATAAGAAAAGGCAGTGAACGAGAGGAAGAAGAAGAAAGGAGGTTAGGTTATCATTTTATTTCATTTATGTCTAATTTCTTCCATGAAATAGTTTATAAAACAGTAACTAATGTCTCCCTAAAGGTAAAGGAAGAAAAGTCGAAGGAGAAAGAGAAGAATTTGAGATTTTGGAGTTATTCCATTCTCTAATGGTGGAAGAAATAGTAAGTGTTAAATTATTGATTTTATTATTCTTAGCACAATAATTATATTGTTATTTCTCTAATCTAAGGAGAAAAAAAATATTATTTTGGATAGGAAGAATTCAAGTGGCATAATTTATGATGCAACAGTGAAAGAAGGGAAAGTTCATTTGGAAGAAAATATTTTGTGAGGTAATTTTATATTAGTAATAGTGTATTAAATTGTGAAGGAAATTTGATGATTTCTTTTGATGATATTTGAGGCATCAAATATCATCCATATTATACTTTAGTATTAATTAAGACATTGTGTTGTATTGTTAAAAGTGGAAGATTTTATACTAAAACAAATATTAGAAGTCAACTTCAAAAATTGAGAAATTTGGAAGGATTTGAATGCGAAAAGAAATAAAATGGGAATTTCAATTGTTTTACGACAATGTCAGATTTTCTTTTATCTTATATCAACTACTTTTTAATTATATAATTGCTACATGATTATAGCACTATATTCATTTGATGGTTATTATATGAATACATTATTTGAGAAGGATAAAAGAAATAGAAAGGTGAAGTATTTGCTACATGATTTCTATAAAACATAGTAATACATATAAAGCGTTTAACATAGTTCAATATTAAATATAAAATTAACTCGACACTGATTAAATTATGGAGATACATATATATATGTGTTTGTGTGCGAGCACGCGCGTGAGAATATTCTTACAAATTATGATAATAAGTGAAGAAAAAAGGAATAAATTAAATAATGATTTAAATGAAAAAGAAAGTAATTAAAAGAAGGAAAAGGTATATGCATGCAAAAATTACACCGTATGGTACTCAATGGGGAAGCAACGTACCCGTGCACGTTCAATGGAAAAGGAAATGAAAATGAAAATTATTGTACATTTATTGGTACATTTAGACGGTGCTCATGTACTAATGGAAATGGATTAAATATCAAATGAAAATGAAAGGAATGTTAAGTGGAAATGGACAAATGAAATAGAATATGAAGTACTTTATGTGAAAAATAAATTATAAAATGTATGGTATATGAAAGAAAATGCATATGTTACTAAGAAAGATAAAGAAAAAAATATGTTTGTTTATTTTATATGACTAACTGTTGTATATGAAATGGTGAATAACCACTGAGATTACTTAATAAACTCACTCTATAAAATTAACTTTTTCAAGCAAGTCTCTTGATAAGTAAAAATGGCTGAAAGAGAAAATTGTGTACAAAAGATGACACTCAAATGAAAGCAGTTAAAATATGTTTATGTTTAAATGCATATTCAATGTATAAGTTGTGTTAGTGACTCTTCAATGTTTGAGAAATATTAGGCATTACTATCATGTATAATAGAGGAAAAATGTATTAACCATCCGACTGTTCGTTCATGCCTCATTAATTCGAGTTTTCTAGGCCGGGTTGTAATGCATGTGCGTCAAATTACTGTTACGTGTAATTGAGAAAAAATGTATTAATCGTCCAATTGTTCATTCCCGTCTTGTTAATTCGAGTTTTCCGGGTTGGGTCATGACACAAGTGCATCAAATAACACAGAGATTCTTGATAAGCAAAACTAAAATTTTGCAAAAAATGCAAATCATGGAAGAAAAGCATTTTTTTCAACAGCTGGATATTCTTATGCATAACTGAAGCATCCTCATCCGAACTTTAGGGATGATTGATATCAAATTCAATTAATATCTTCATTTTATGTAAATGCCAATGGAAAGAAAACACCAAATCTCCAAGTTGTAGAATTTTTTATAGAAGTGCTTCAGTAGAGCAAATGAACCAATGTACTGCATTAACCTAGTTCTAGCTATGAACGTAGATGTTGAAATTTATTGTCGTTGAGTAGACAAATTTGATGCTCTTGCCTAAAATAATTTTCAGCCCCTGGAAAGCATAGACCTTCTAAATATTGTCTTTCTCAAGTGTCTTAGTCTTACCATGTGAAAGCATATCACCAGAAATAGAGTTGTAATGAGAAAAACCATAAATTAAGCACTGTTTCAATCAAAACATAAGGTGTATATAACCTTACCGTTTAATCAACTTCCAGCCTCAGTGATTGCATCAATTTTCACAGAAGCTTTTAGGGAAATTCATATACTTTCAGGAAAAACGTAAGAAAAAAAAAAAATGTAGCATGGTAGTTCAGAAAAAACTTCTACACATACTTGTGGGTAAAGGTCGCAGCTTCCCAACTCCTTAACAGCCAAAGGTAATCTTTCTCCATCCGTAACCTGAAAGGTGGATTTACTTGTAAGCATTTCATAAATGACTCCAATAAAACACAGCTACAACTGCAATAAAAATTAGGTCACATATTTAGCAACTTACATCATTATCTGATCCAACACTCTTAATATTCACAGTTTGAATTTCATTATGCTTGGCCCATATAACCTTCCCACCGCTGTCCATACTAGCAACTGGCACCTCCCGGCCAAGTTTAATCATGATACTTCCTTCGTCATAGCCAATGACCACTCTGCAAGCTCAAACAACAACGTAAAGAAGAAAATGAAGCAGGACAAATTTTTTTCAACAAAATCAAAGTCATTGAAAATCCATCTAAAGTAACTTTTAGACATGCACATTTATGCATGAAAGAAAGTATTTTATATGGACTCACTATGGTTGAACAATAGCATGACGCATCATGTTTTCATTACTACAATAAATAAGAGGAAGCTTGTGAAAGCAATAAATTCAAAATATAAAAAGGAGAAACCGAGAACTTCATACATTTACCTCCTTGATCCTTTCATATATCCAATTGCCCAAACTCGCTCCAAGCCATAGTTTAGTGTGTTCTCGAGCCTAAAAAGAAATTCAAAAAAGTTAAGTTCATGAGGATCAAATCCCTAAATTCAAATGCCAATCAATTAAGATTCTTCTTTATCAGACAAAAGTGCATGTGGAATGATGAACTTCATATCAAACATTGTAAACAGCATAAAACTGAGAGAATGAGATGCCATCAATGAAATATGGCACAGCTTCATAATTAGCAGAATTCTTGAAAACAAATGCCACTATTGACCATCTTAATGTTCATAAAATCTGATTATTGTTCCACAGGTTTGCACCAGTAAGACATTCTCCGTGAGTCCTATAGTTCTTTTGACATCAGCCATGCTTATAGTTCCATCACACCACAGACAAATTCAGGGTGGACAGCAGAATGTTTTGTTGTAGCGGTTTGAGGACAACATGGGGAAAAGGGGTACACAACTTAAGAGAAAAATAGGTGAGGAAAGGCTACACAACCCTAAGGGAGGAGTGAGGAAGAAGGGATAGAGAGAAGATGGGAACTAATCCCAAATAGAAGGTCAGCAGTATGGAACATAGGAGATATAGTCTTAGTGTAATGATTCTTAAATGAATTAAACTTGAGGGAATGGGTACAAAATTGAAGGTTGCTTATGAGGGTTTGTGCGCCATGCCCGTCTAAACAGATCAGCATTAACAAGACCTCCAGGAGCAATTTTAACAGTTAACGGTTCCATAAATCCCACTCGGTCCTTCCTCTACGGAGGGGAGAGGAGATAGTAGAAAAAGACACATAATCCAAGGCGGAGGGAGAGAAAATGTGTACACAACCCAAAGAGAAAGAAGAAGAGGAGATGAGAAGGGAACTCAAGCAACCAAAATTTAAGTTGTATTCTCATTTTCATATAAAGAATATTCTATTTTCATCCATATGTCCTTGTTTCTTTTGGAACTCAAATATTTCAAAACTTAATGGTCAAAGTATAACACAAACATTTTAGTTAATAAATAATATCGCCAATATCGAAGGTGTAATAGTATGTATTTTGACTCATTTTCAGGAGTCATTATAAGTTCAAATCACAAATTATTTTCATCATAACATAAATATTATAGCGATTTAATTACACTAATCAAGAAATTGACACTTGTCAGGGTATTTTAGGACCGTCATGCGTCCGTTTTGCAAACTGATTTTACCAAAAATTTATAAATAAAATGAGTTGTTTAACAAATATTTTTCTATAAATTTTGTAGCCCCAAAAAATTTTATATGAACTTTATGCTGAAAATTAAATAAATTAAATAATTATATTTATATTATATTATTATTTTATTATAAAATAAAATATCTGAAGTTACTAAAGTAATTAAAATTCCTTTTCTCTCCTTCAAACAACTTAACAGTGAACCAAAAACAAATTTAGGAAAAATAAGAGAAGAGAAAATGTTAATATTTGGAAACAATAGAGCGATTATCGTCCGTCGACCCTTTTGTAAAATTTGTTCATCTTATTGTAAGAAACATTTATCCTATTACTGATTTCAATAATTTGATATTTTTTTAGACTTTTTCAGTTAAATTTATATTTATATTGATCAAAAAATGAGGATAATTTTGTATTATTAAACTTTCATCGCATAACTTTTTACATGTTAAAGAGATTGAATGTTTTGAATGTTTATATTGGGATTTTTTGCCGGATGATTTTAAAAAATCAGCATTTTTTATCAATTCAGAAATTTATTTTGACATATAAAAATAATGTTTTGGTTCAATTAAAGGTTAAAAATATTGTTATATATGATCTTTGATAATTTGATTTATTTCTGAAAATATAAATTTCTGCTCTGTAGGGTTTTTGTTGTCTGGCTTTAGGACATTTTGACACTTTCTGAATTAAATCCAATTAAGCTTTATTTACTGCAATGCATTGAAAATGAATGTGGTTATGTGATTGAATAATAATTGATCGCTATTACTGTCATAGTACTGTGATAATAATGTGTGTAAAAAGCAAGTAAAGACTGGTTGAACCGTTGGTTGGAATTGATTGATCTGTACAAAATTGTGGGCCGACGAGCTTTCCTTTAAATATTATGGTAGGGTGTTATCATCTACTGATACAACAATACGACGTTTGGAATTTATAAGGAGTTATTGCTATGCTGACGGGCAAAAAATGACGACTCTGTTTACTAAGCCAATAGTTATCAACTATCTATTACTAATTACTGAAAAATATTGTAATAACTAGAACTTCTTACTTGTTTAAGTGTGACCACCATTATTACTGTACGGCTTTACTGATACTATATTGATTTATTGTCATTGTACATATTTACTATTAGTGCAATACCTTATTATTATTGCCACAGATTTTAGTGCCGCTGTCGATACTATAATGATATTGTTACTGATATGGATATCTTATTTAATGTTATTGTCACTGTTATTGATTCACTATATTAATGTTTAGCATGTGATATATTAAACATGTGATATACTTAGTATATAATTAAGATACTAATATAGAATGACTGGATAACATAAATATATTATTATAGACTTTTATTGCATTGATATGATTTAGAAAGTCTTTACTGATGTTTTGATTTTACTACTTTATACAATTTATTTATTAATTGATAGTATTGATATGATAATTGTTTTAATGATTCGACACCCGTATTAGTTTATTGATTTATCCATTGCATTGTTTTATTGGCTTCTGTATTGCATCGTTTTACTAGTTAAAGACTTTACTGCTATTGCATGTGAGTTTTACTATTTTTCACTGATTCAATGATCATATGAATGCTACTGCTATGATATGATCGTTGACATGCATATTACTCATTTGCCATGCTTTGAGTTCAGCTGTAGGTTTTGATGACATGTTGGGTTTTTTAACTTATTATATGTGATTTAAATGATTCCAAGTCATGGAAAAAATTCAGGAGTGTGAAGATGATGAGGTCAATTTTTTTTTAATTATTCTTTTGTACTCGAAAATGGAAGAATATGTTATGATTATATGATTCATGAGTATTGTATATAATTTATTTTTTTTAATCAATGAATATAGATGTGTATTGATGTTTTGAAATACAAAAATTGTTTCCACTTTTTATTACTAATAAATGAAATTAGATAGAACTAGTTGTTGTATGATAAAAGATAAAAGAAAGAATTCTTTTAAATTAAATTCTGGGGCGTTACAGAAGGCTTGTATAAACTATCATTTATGCTTAGCTTCATCCAATTTCCTACTAAAGGATGTTATACCATAACCTTCTCAGCTTAACATTCATACCATTTCAACACTAGATGCATCACAAGAAACCTTAAAACCTATTAAAATAAGCCAACTCAAGTGTAAGTGTATTTCTAAATCTCTTTCCTATTTTAGGGTAAATATGGTCAACATATTTAGTCCACTTAAAATCCCTTTTTCCGAATAACTAGTGTTTGGAGCTGTAATCATATTAAACCCTTTAATGACTCATTTATAAAAAAATAGTCAAACCAAAAAAAAACTTTGAATATCATACATATTAATAATTTTTATCCATTCATTCATTTATTTGATCTTATCAAAGCTAATAAATAATCAATCTCCAGAAACAATAAAACCTAGAAAAATCACAAAATTACGTCACAAAATAACGTTTCTTTGGACTATGGTACATCTTTTAGTTTATAAAACCTCAAATACCTTCAAAAGCCTAGAATGATCATTTATGTCTTGAGATAAATTAAATATCATCAAAGGAAAATGTTAGCATTTGTTCGAATCTAATGCAAGCATAAAGCATGCATGAGTGCTGAAATACAAAAAGGTGGCATCTTCCAATAAACATCAAATCTTGAACTAAACTCTAACCTAGTGAGTGCGGCTTAAGAATATTTAATAATCGCATAATGCAATAGCAGTTCTTCAAATATATTGAAGTATTCATTAGCAATTTTAGTCCTTTGCTTTAATGAATTAAATTTATCAAGCAAAGTATCATAATATGAAAAGAAAATATTTCTCTAATAAAATTCTTTCATTTCAGTCCAAGATGTAGCCTTCCCAACCTCTCCTTCGTATTTTCATGTTCATTAAATAGATTTTAGCTTTATCAATTATTTTCCTTTTTTACAAATCACATTTCTTGTTCATCAGATATGGTTATTTATTTAAAGTTATCTAAATCTACTTATACGGCAGGAGCGGGAGACACAGGAGAGGGAGCTAATTTGGGGGTTGATTTGGAAGGGATTAATTAGAAAATATTTTCTAATTGAAGATGATAGATTTGGGGGCTAATTAGCAGGGAATTAATTAGAAAATTTTTTCTGATTGAAGAGGGCATATTTGGGGGCTGATTTCGAGGGGATTAATTAGGTAATGTTTCCTAATTGAAGAAGGCAGATTTAGGAGCTGATTTAAGGGCTGATTTGGCAGGTAAATAATTAAGGAAATAGTGCATATTTGGGAGACAATTGGGGGAGGGCTATTTGGGTATTTGTTGGTCATTGTTTGCTTTAAGTAGGTGATTTATCTATGGTTATGGGTATGTCTTATTTGTTGAATTTAGTTTATTCTTAGGTTATCTGGGCTCTATCTGGTGGCTGGGGATTTGGGAGAGTCGGATATTCCTCTCCAATTGAAGATCCAATTGTATCTTGCATTTCTCTTTATAATTCTTTCAATAAAAATTACTTTTGGGCGTTCTTCTTCCCAATTTTTCATGTTTCATCCACTTATTTGGTGAACAGAGCACCCACTTCTTATTAAATTGGTATCAGAGTGATGTCCTTGGCTAAAATTTAAGTCTTCATTGCTGATTTTTGTTGTATTTTTCTTCCCACCTTCTTGATTTTCACCATTTGAAGACAAGATTCGCCAATTTTTTGTTGTTTTTCATGATTTAGAAACTAAATCTATGAACGGTGCAAAGAAGATGGAGGTGTTGGAAGGCGAGACGGAAAATCTCAAGGCCAGAGTGGAGGAAAGATAATCCAGCATGGAATGGAGGATCTCATCCATAGAGAACCGCTTCAAAAATATGGAAGATTTGATGAAGAAGTTGATTGAAATGCAGTAAAAAACCTCACAGGCATTTCCGAGGGCTAAACCAGAGGGGAAGGAGATTTTGAAGGACAATGATGAAGTAGAGAATATTTTCCGACAATGACCACCACAAGGAGGGGGGGCTTCGTTGATGGGCAAATCGGGATATTTCGAAGGAAGGACAACAAGGAGGGGGGAGGACGAATCCTTTGGGAGACTACCCAGGCATAGGAAGAGGTGGAATGGAGGAGGTAGGGGTGTAAGTGAGCCGAGCTGGCTCAAGCTCAACTCATTAACGAGCTCACAAGCCAAGCTTATCGAGCCAAGAGCTCGAGCTCAAATTCGAGCTCTTTTATTAAATGAGCTCGAGTTCGAGCTTGATGAGACCCAGCTTGAATCATTATTAATATTAAAAAAAATTAATAATTAAATAGAACAATATTTAACAAAAAATAGGATTTGGGCAGAAGAAGATCAGGATTCAATATTAGCAGGAGAAAATCGGGATTTGGGCGAGAGAATGAATGTTAATATGTTATTAAATAAAAAAGCTCATGAATGTAGTAAAAAAACGAAACATTAAAGCATTGAATGCCTTTAATGTATCCTGCAACAGCTGTTTTTTTTGGGAAAACGAACCGAACAACTCAAAGCATTTAACAACTGTTCATTAATTATTTTTTAAAAAATTACTCTTCACCCAATAAAAAAATATCCTTCTTCATCTTCTTCTTGGAAAACGAACCGAGCTCTTAAGCTTCTTCACCATGTCGCTAAGCTCCAAGCCTCGAACAAAGCATAACTCTGTGAAACGCGACCACGCCTCTTCGTCGACATCCTTTCTTCCTCTTTCTCAAGTGAATTAAGCGGGTTGCTGAAGGCAGTTCGAGCTTGCGAGTTGATCTCGAGCACGCGAAAACTCAAGTGAGCCGAGTGAAATGCGAACGAATGGGCTGCTCAACGTCGACGGTGGGCTCGACTGCGAGAATCGGGATGTGAGAATTCTGATTCAAGTTTGAAGTTGAGCTGCTCGACGAGCTGACCTGCACTACGACAAGTCGAGCTCAACTTGGTGTTGGCTTTCTAACCAACGAGTCGGACTCGATAAGGTCACTACTCAACTCGACTCATTTACACCACTAAAAAGAGATCATGGTTGGGCGAAGCCATGAGGTCCAAATCATCTAAGTGAAGAAGGGAGAGATTCGCACCATCATTAAATAAGAGGGAACTAATAGAGGGAGAAGTCATTGGGGTATGGATGCAAGATCGAGAAAGTTGAATATGTTAGTGTTTAAAGGGGAAGATGCTCAGGATTGGCTATATCGGGTGGAGCGTTACTTTGCGATCAACAGCCTGTGGAAGGGGAAAAACTCATGGCGTCAAGGTTATGTTTAAAGGGAAAAGCCATAGCTTGATTTCAGTGGAGGAAGGCTCGATATCTGACATAGATGTCAATGGCACAAAATAGCGCGCCATGGTGCACGGCACAACACGGTGCACCTGCGGCGCTATATGTATGGCGCGCGCTATTTGTGTCACATGCGCGCCATGGAGCACGGCACAAAATAGCACGCGCAAGTGTTTTAAAAATTTTTTAATGTAATTATAACTATTTTTTATATTTATTTTTTTATTTTTAAGATAATATATTTTCAAATTTTTAAATATATTAAAAGTGTTAAGATAAATGTTAGATTTCATATTTTTATCTACTTAATGTTATTTGCTTTTATTTAAATATATTTGAGTTGTATGGAGGGGGCATCTATACGGATGTTCTTAACCAACTGAGCGTCGTTATCTCTCCAAAAGTCTGGTTATGGCCTAACGGATCCTGGTTGGGTCTATGATGTGGATGGTAATGGTCTTGAGGTGGTCCGTAGTTAGCACGAGCTTCTTTGACATAAGGGGATGGAGGTCTAGAAGGCGTGTACATTACAGGATTTCCTAGCCTTTCAATGCTATCAAGCCGCTCACTAGTTTGGCGTCTAAAGTCCACTAAATCAGTTTGGGTGTTTCTAATTTGTTGGTGACCACTCCTAACTGACCCACAATAAGGTCTAAAGTCGCTTGAATGTGTTCCAGATCCATGGGTAGACACTGGGGAACACTTAGGATTGAAACTGGATAAGGGCAGCACCTAAATGCAATGTTAGACTCACTAAAAGGTCACTAGATGGTGTAGGAACAGTGTAGTTAGCAAGCTACACTAGTGGTGTAAGTAACCTAGGCACTTAGAAATGTCGTAGGGTTGAGAACAGCACTTAAAACACTTATGTAGTAGTCTAATGTTCACTAAATGAGTGCAGGAAATGCGTGGACAGCAAGCATAACAGTGAATTAAATTATTATAAACGATGATATGCATGCAATAATAAAGATTAAGGTTAAACAAACTCCTAGGATGACTTCTAGTACATGTTATGCATGCCTACAATGCTCTGATACCAAGATGATGTTAAACTACCAGGAGTTAGCAAGAAATTAATTAGAGCAATTGTTTTAAAGCTTAGCACTATAAAATTACGCGTCAAACAAAAGAGATTTTAGGGATTCGTATTTTTCCACTTGCTTAGGCAAAGAAATACATGTAGATTAACCAAGACATTTTAATCAAATACAAAGGCAAGAGTAACGTTCATAGCTTATAATAGAAATCCGTAATTTAATAATGAGAGGTTCACCTTGAGGGGTTTTCACTCAACTGCTATAGGGTTTAGCAGATGAAGATACTCCACACTAGACTTGAAGCCACAACGAGGAAGAGGGAACCTAGGAACTTTGTTGTTGGAAAGGTAGCCGATGGTGGAGTGGATCGTCCGATAAGAAACCAAGGCACTTTGGGTTGTTGAATCTCGATCGTCTCAGCGAGGTAGTAAATGATGCGATTGACGTAGCATTCCACCGAATAGTCGTACTCCCAATCTGGTTCGTAGAAATGAGAACGGAGGATGTCGATTTCCCCTTGTGCATTGTAGGCAAATCCGTGATCAACCTCTGGATATGTCATGCAAGAACTTCATAGTATCGTGGTGATTTGCTGTGGGGGAGCCGCCAGTGGGAGGGGCAGCCAAGAGGAGGAAGAGAGGGGGAGGATGACGAGTGGAGAGGAGGGAGGGATCGGCTAGGGCTAGAGCTAGAGCTGAGGTGATTTGTTTTGGGTTTAATGGAGGAAGAGAAGAAATTAGAAAATCCTGAATTTTATTTCAGATTTTCTAAAGCGGAAAGGAAGATTAATTTGAATTCAAATTAATCCCAAATTAAGGCTAGGGGCGGCAGCTATAGGAGGGAATTATGGGGATATTAAGGGGCTGTTTGGTTGCCTGGAAAAGAAATGTAGTGTAAAGTAAAAGCAATGTAAAGTAAATGTAATGCATTCCGAATATTTTGAGTCTGTTTGGTTGTCTGCAAAATAAACACAGGAGAATTGTTTCCGTTGTTTGGTTAGGTACATCCAGAGTGAAGTAAAAATATTATTTTTTTAATAATTTATTTTGACATTAAAATTAGTGTATTTATAAAAACATTGTTGTTATAATAGTTAGTATTATTTTGTGTTATAAACTTGACGCCTGTATTCAAGACCCCGAGAAAGCTCAGCGAACCAGAGGGAGAGGGAAGGGAATTTAATTCAAAATGGGTCGGGGACTCACTCCGGCGGCAGTGTTGTTCTCACCGTAGGTTTGGACTCTGCCTCCACCGGTACTGATCTCGATTTAAGTTAAATCCCACTTGAATCGGTGTACTGACCTCGATTTGAATTAAATTAGTAGATACTTCTAAATACATTTGAATTTTACTCTGTATCTACTTCATCCATCCTAACTCATGATACTTCACAAATCCTATTTTAGATTTCTCTTACGAATATTACTTGCAAAAAATCAGCCGCTTAATCAAAACGGTGAGTACACAAATAGTTCCATCAAAATATCAAATTACAAAGGAATAGATTAAAAAAAAAGTAATAGACAATCTTAAAAGCTCAACACAAGAATTCCATCAGATCAAGCGCAACGAACATTTTTTTCCATTACCAAAAATAGATTTTTAAAACACCTTACACTACTGTCTTCTTCCAGGAAACAACGATAAAAACACTGAATTAAATACAGATCGACGGAAAATAACAAATTCCCAACTTAATCCTTCTTCACAGCTTTTGTCTTCTTAGTTGGCGACTTCGGCTCTTTCACATCTTTAGCTGCAGCAGATTTCGTAGGAAGCAACACAGGGTTGATGTTAGGTAACACCCCTCCATGGGCGATTGTCACACCAGCAAGAAGTTTGCCAAGCTCTTCATCGTTCCTTACCGCAAGAAGAACGTGCCTTGGAATAATACCGTTCTTCTTATTGTCCCTTGCCGCATTTCCAGCCAACTCCAAAACCTAGAAACATATCACAGATCGAACCTTACAAGCCCAAGATCTGAATATTAATACAGATGAATGGAAAGAAATTTACCTCGGCGGCGAGGTATTCGAGCACAGCAGCTAGGTAAACGGGAGCACCGGTACCAACGCGCTGAGAGTAACGGCCTTTCTTCAGGAAGCGGCCGATACGGCCTACGGGGAACTGGAGGCTGGCTTTGACCGACCCTGAAACGGGCTTCTTCTTCGGTGTACTAAAAAAACACTATCGTTCTCACCGTAGCTTTGGACTCTGCTTCTAGGCTCCCTTGTCGGACTTCGTTCATTCGCGCGAGAGCGACAGGCCGAAAGGATCGCTCCTTCGTTCCTTTCCTTCGTTGCTATTCGATTTCGGCTCCCTCTTGGCTGTTCGACTTCGCTCTTCGGAGGAGGGCGCGTGCTATTCTCGTGCGAAGAATTTCAAATCCGCTCAAATTGAGCGGCTTTCAAAGTCACTGGGATCCGCTTCTGTAATACACGCTTAATGCTTCGGAGGGTTTTCTTTTGTTCCATTCAAAATTAACCAAACAGCCAAATTTAATAAATACATGTATTTATTTTACTTTACCCTCCTAATTCAGGCAACCAAACAGCCCCTAAGTGGGGTTTAGGTTTAATTGGAGAGAGGAATTAAAGACGATGGGGGTCAGCCATAGGATGAGGGGAGAGCATGTCAAGATTCGTTGTATGTGGTCCCCAATGGGATTAATGTGATTGAAATCAAATCTGATTTTAATTTCAGATTTGATTTAACTTAAGATAACTTCCTAATGGGGTTTTAACTTTCTAGGAAGGTGTTTGAAATTCAAAATAGATTGAATGCCAACAGGGATTCTTTCCTAAATAGCAAGGAGGTATTTTATGAAAGTAATTATGGGAAAAATTTGAAGTTTAAAATTCAAATTTAGGGGAATAGGGAGCGGAGGCCGGCGGGTTGGTAAGTGGAGAGGGAAATGGCAGCTGGGGGGGGGGAGGAGAGGCTGGCGGTAGGCTGTGGAGTGGCCGACGGTTTGGGTCTAGGGGAGAAGGTGAAGAAGGCAGCCGACGGATGCTTAGGGGAGAAGGTGAAGAAAAGAAGTAGAAAACAAAAAAAAAATTAAAGAACCAAGAGCTCCCTCGTCGTCGGGCTGTTGGGTACTCTGTTGGCCTCTCCTATGCTTCACCACTCACATGAACTCACAAAGATATCACTAAGAAAACAAGCTAGAATTTCATTTCATCAAGTCATCATCCAATACAATAGAGGAGGCCACAATATATAGGCCTAAAGAAATAAAAAAACAATGAAACATATGCCCCTAGGGCTACAACTCAAGCAGACTCAAAAGAAAGGGTACAACCGTAAATAGCAAATAATACATAAAAGCATCAAAAATAAAGACTGTGGATCGTAGGCTCGTAGCCATTGATCTATGACTCCTGCGTTGATATACTCGTCGATAACGTCTGTCGACATCATTATCACTCAATAAATAGGGCATAAAAAGTGAGCCACAAGCATCCATAGCAATGCCTTCAACTATGCAGTGCCTAATTGCCCTGTTCCGTTTTACCCAAACCCGCCCTAAGGCAAGCTCCAAAATTGAAATTTAAAACATTAAACTAAATAACATTTTCATAGTAGTTTTAGTATGACAAGCAAAATCAGCAAATTAGACAGCAAAACAGAAGCTACCAAACATGTTGGCATATAAGTCATTCGATTGGCATGTATGAAAGTTGCATGAGCATATGTGAATGTGCACTAACACTGATAAGAATATTATTTCGCCACACAAAAATCCTGGTTACCTAAAAATATTGATTTTTATGCGGATTAAAAGTTTTTGAGGTCTCTACTTTAGCCTTAGATGATTTAATGCTCACCTATAAGTTGTTGCATGCCATATCCGAACAGTTCCATCCTCAGAACCAGTTATTATGATGGGAAGCTCTGGGTGGAAACAAACTGATGAAACATTATGTGTATGCCCTTCGAGTGTTTGTACGCAGCTCTTGGTTTGGTAGTCCCAGACCTGGAACCATCTAGTAGACTTTAATAAAGTACAAGAAAAGAAGAGAATCTTAAAAATTAAAAAAAAAATAGCACACCTTAGCTGTTTGATCATCAGAACCAGTTATTAAATACGGTCTATCACCCCCTGTAAAGTAGTCAACACAATTTACTCCCTTCATATGGGCATCCAATGTAAAATTCGGATCAGGAGATCCAAGATTCCATATCTGCAGTTTTAGTCACATGTCAAAATTTGAAAGACCCGAACACATAAGAATAATTATAAGTGAAATTAAAAGTTCATTCACAACACGAACACATGAGCACCTTTATTGTGCGATCAAGTGAGGCACTAGCGAAAGTATTTGTGTCTTTTGGATTAATTGTAACTTGCATAATATAGTGGGAGTGTCCCTCAAAAATCTGAGTGCACAGCCAACCTTTCTCCCAATCCCAAAGCTTTATCAACATGTCATCGGATGATGACAATACATATGGAAGTGTTGGGTGAACAGCAACACATCTGATGTAATCTGTATGCGCCTCAAAAACTTTGACCTTGTCCATTGTATTATAATTATAAACACGAATGAACATATCATCTGCTCCAGCCACAATCCACTGCTTGCGAGCTATAAACTTTGCTGATCGAACTGACAGTTTTAAGATAGTAATTTCAGAATGTGCCAACAACACTCGAACGAATCAAATAACAAAAGGCCAAGATAAATGTCATACCAGGTAACTCAGTCACCTCAAATGATTTTGCCATTGTCTGAAGGAAAACAAACAATATTTCAGTTAATAAAATATGAAAGATAACCTAAGTATAAAGGGGTTGGCTCTATAGATTTTTTTAGCATGTACTCTGCTTAGGTGATGTGTTGGTAGTTAATTCTAGCTCAACGATACTCTTTTGAATCATTTCAAACATGTAATAGTTGGCCAGCCCCTCCTAGCTTTTTCAGCTGTCTTTTGAATTTCAAATAAACGGGAAAGTACTGCATAATAATGCTGCCATATACTCATGAAAAAATGAGGGAGCAGTATGTTAGGAGCTCGACTGACAAAAAGGTAGTTACAAAATTGCTCATCAACATCTCATAAGAAGAGGCTGCATCCGACAAAATCAACTGCGCCACAAACTATAATTGTGTTGGAGAATAATTTATAACTTAAAAGGTATAGAATGCCCCCATATTAATTCTATTATGCCTCATGATTAGGGATTACCATATGACTATAAAGCCTTGGAGTTTTTAGCTTGAATGCATTAAATGATCTCCAGCTCAACCAAATGCCTTTATATGTTTGTTCCAGCTACTCACTCTACTTGATAAGTGGTTTATTTTTGCAAGAAGAGCTATCATCTGAGCATAAAAATCAATATCTATACCCGATCTTATATTCAACAAAAATGTGTTTATCACTTGCAAACTACGAGCCAAAAATTGATGGCAAGTGGAATTTCAATTTTTTTTTTTCAAAAAAAAAAAAAGTGGAATTTCAAATTCAATTTCAATAGTTCAGGATGAGCAAGCAAACTTCTTAGAAGTTCCAACATAGAAAGCTAGCAGGTGAGATGGACTTACACAGGAAAATCAACATAAAACTCACAAACACACAAACAGAACCATCAAAATTTGAAGGATAGAAATGTTCTCCATTGAGCATATTATAGTAATCTTGCTGCAGTAAAATGTTCTGAAAACCTCAAGTTCAATGTCCAACTTAAATCCAGATGGAAAGCATTATAGTACAGTTTTAACCCTCAATTTTTCTTTTAAACAACGCTAAGTTATGAATAGAAATTTACTGCAAATTACATTTATAGTCAGACCTTCATTAAAGGCAAACCAAAAAAAGAAACTTTGACGGGGAGATGACTTAAAACCTCATTGAAATGACTGTATTCATAAAGCTCACATATCAAGATAAAGGTCACCGAAAGGAAAATGCAAAGGCTACCAACTTTTGGTTCATTCTATACATTTTAACAAGCAAAATAGAAGCTATTAATGGAACTCAAAAGAGGTAAAAATGAATTTCTTCTGATGCTAGTCAACAGCTCATAAAACCAAACCATGCATATTCATTTTGACAAGCATTAGCCTTACCCCAACAATATGGGTTTGGCCTTATTAATCCTCCTCTGTTCATAACTATTACTATAGTAGTATCAATTCTAGTCTACTAACATCCAATTTGGGCATTCTAAATAGAGCTAATGATTTAACTTTTATGGATCTTCTTCCAACCTAGTGCACCTTAACCTTTTTAATAAATATATAGTAAAACTATGAATTTTTTTCCTTTTTTTCTTGCAAATAGATTTTGTGCTTGAACCCATTCATTAATAATTTCTCCAAAGAGCATTTCTATTATTCCTTGATATCAGTGCTTTTGATTAGGATTCTACAATCTTCCTCAATATCAATCATTCCCCAATAGTTGGGATATGAAGATGACCCTATTATCTTCACTCTTAAACCATCTAACAAAATCAAAGAAATCATATTATTATTGGGACATTTTTTAAATCAATTAAAAGCACATCTCATTACTTTAATAATATTTTATGCCTTCTCAGTCCACCATCATCTTCTTACTTTTGGAAAACTTATTTATCACAATGAACTTCAAGGGAAACCTTTTTAATAAACCTAGTCATTACATCCCATATTAGGTTTGATTCAAATTTAAAATTCAACTTTCCTTATTGAAAAGCTATCATGGAAGCTTAACATATCTCAACCTTTAGCTTACACATTTTATCCTACAACATCATCTATTTTCATTATTTATGCTTCTAAAATACAAATCCACAACAAAATATGCCAGTACACTAGGTAAGAATTGTTAGAAATGAATACTAAACAGGGTAGTCTCCAAACCAATGCCATATGAGGAGTGGACACAATGCAAAAAGCCAAGAAAAAATCTAGTGCACTGCACTAACTCACTAAAAGAAAAAAAAAACCATAAGCCTTTTTACACCAAACCAAAGTTAGACTCCAAGAATAATCTTAGGTGCATATTTTTCTTATGTGATCATAACATATTCAAAAAGCTAAGCATGTTAATTTGAAAGAAAAATGTAAACTTCACATATCAATAAAATGCACAGCACTTTTGCATGTTGCTTTTGTATTACACGGATCATATTTATTTAACAAAATTAACAAATCTGCAACATAGTGATGAAAGGATCTTTTAAACACTCTTCAAATAGATTCATCATGTAAGACTTGTACTTACTTTCAATGCCACTGTAGTTATAGTCCACTCACAGAAAAAATAATGTAATTTCACATGCAAGATAAATGTAAAACAGGAGGAGATAATGAAAACTAACAATAATGAAATACTTGCCTGTGATTGATAGTCCCAGATGCATACACTGCCGGAGTAAAGGCTGGCAAGAATCCTGCGTCCGAAAATTAAATTCATTGAGGATAAGAAATAAATTCATAGCTTAAGAATGATAGTGTTAGGATTTAGCAAAGACAGCTCTCTACCAAAAGCAACAAGCTTACCATGGTTCCGTCGGGTGTAGATCCACTGATTTCACTCTTTCTGACCTTTGTGCAAATTTTCTCTGATCAACAAATTCCCATGAGCGTCAAAGCAAAAACAAACTAAAACACTGAAATCAAAAATAATAATAGATCTTTATAATAGCATGGTGATATGGCGTACCTTGATTTCTAGCCTGAGAGGCTGCAATCATCGCCACCGCACCGAAGCAGAAGAAACAGTAGAAAAAAAAAACCCACAGTCAACTCCCACTAAAAATACATAGATCTCTAAACTAATGCCACCCAGATCTCATCAAAGGAAATGAAAGCTCAAAATGCAGTAGATTACATCAGATGACACAGTGCAATAACAACTGTGATGCTTCCTCCAAATCAAATGTAATTTGGTCTAGATCTGATGTCTACCGACATGAAGAATGAGATCGGAATGGAAAAGAAATCGACGAAACCTACCATGTTTTCCGGCTGCAAAGCGAAGACGCGAAGACGCGGAGACGGCAAGCGAGTGGGTAAGGAACGATCAGTTAAACACTACAAATCGAGTTCGCGGATCTGGAAAGAGGACAAGGAGTAGCTGGAATACGCGAATTATCCTAGAAAAGAAATCGAGGAGATTCAGGAGGCGTGGGCTTCCAAAGAGAAGTCGGGACTTCTGTACCTGAAATAGGCAAATCAGGATGGTACTGTTGAGATGCAATTGGATTACTCGTAAATGGTGACTTTAGGGGTTGTTCGGTATTGGACTTTAATTTTAGTGAAATTTAGTAGATCATCTACACAACTCTCTTTGGCCTATTGGTTGAGAGTTTAGGCTTCCAACTAAGAGGTCCAAGGTTCGAGTCTATGTGTATGCGTTGTGTATGTGAGTTTGCCTTAAATGGCCTAAATGTCCCAAAAAAAAAAGTAGCTCATCTAAATTTGGATTTCTTAAATTTTGAGGCTGTTAAATTCTCAAAGTTGTTTGATATGATAAATGTTAAATTTTATTAAATCCTGATAAATTATTTGACAACATATTTTGAGATTTATAACAGTTAAAGATTTCAATTTGGATTCATGTCGAGTATGTCTACTATGAAAGTTATATATTTATTGAGAGATTTTATAAAGAAGTATAGAAAGAATAAGGAGGATTTATATATGATATTTATTGATTTACATAAAGCATATTATAAAGTTCTAAGAGAAATACTATGAAAAGTTCTAAAAAAACGGAAATTAATAATGCTTATATTCAAGTCATTAATGATGAGTTGTTACATGTTCAAATACAAGGCGGTTTGATCAAGTATTTTTCTATTTCAGTTGGATTATATCAAGGATCAGCTTTAAGCCCAAATCGTTTTGCTTTTGTTATGGATGTTTTCACTAGACATTTGCAAAATTGTATCTTGGTGTATGTTTTTTGCTGATAATATTCTTTTTGTTGAAAAGAGAGGGAGTTGAAGGTAAACTTAAATTATGAATGTCAACCTTAAAGTTTAAAGGCTTTCGTTTGAGTAGATCCAAAATTGAATATATATAGCCTACTTTTAGTAATAATAGTTCTTGTTGTGGGGGGTGGGGTTGTGACTTTGGGTGATCAAGTCATTAATAAGGGTACACATTTTAGATATCTTGGGTCTATTGTTGAGAGTGATGATGAAATAGATAGGGATATTATTAGTAGAATTCAAGTTAGATTGTTGAAGTGGAGGAATACATCGGGCTTGTTGTGTGATAGAAAAGTACCCCTCAAACTTAAGGGAAAATTCTATAAGATTGTGTTTAGACCATCACTGTTTTATGGTGTAGAATGTTGACCATTAAAAGAGAAGCATAATATTAAGTTAAGTATTGCAGAGATGAGTATGCTTAGGTGGATAAATGACTTTACTCTTAGAGATAGGATATGAAATGAGCATATATGTGAAGAGGTTGTAGTGGTTCCAGTGGAAGATAAGATTATAGAGAGTCACCTTAGATGGTTTGGTCACATAAAAATACAGCCTTCCGATGACTCGATTAGAAAAGTAAATGTATTAGATTTGAGTTATATTAAGAAAGATGGAGAATTTAACTTTCTATTAAGACTTGGTTATAAATATTAAAAATGATATTTATTTATTATATTTAAATGAGAATTTAACTTTTAATAGGGCACAATGGAGAAAAAGGATTCATGTAGCCAACCCCACATAGTGGTATAAGGGTTTGATGTTATTATTGTTGTTGTAGAGAGTTAAATATAAAGAAATAGTGCTGAATTATATCAATAAGCTTGTTATAAATTTAAGATAACTCCATACCATATAATAAATCCAAAAGAAGCTCCAATAATAGAAACTACAACATGCAGAAAGAGCACATGATACTATGATAGAGTTATAATGATCTAGACACCGACAAACTACAATGTAATCTAGGATTTAAGATTATTAGTTTATTAAAAATTTAAATTTAAATTATGTTTTAAAGTTAATTAATATTTTAAATACAAATTACTTATTAACTATCATTTTTATTACTATAAAATAAATTATAATTATAAAATAGCTAATTAAATTTAATTTGGATTATTTTTTAATTATTTATGAATTAATTATTAATTTCAATTATCATTATTAGCTAATTATCATAAATATTATAATTAGAATTTAAATTAATTATCAATTAATTTAAGTATTTAATTATTTAATAATTATATTATATTCTTAATTAATTTTAATTAAACTAATTAAACTAAATTAAATTATACATATATTCTCTCAAAAGTTTTTCACTGCCTTTTTTAAATGTAGGATTTCTTTTCCTTTTCTCCAACTATTCGATGCCATTCGACTTCGCCTGCTTTGCGTGAGAGGTAGTTCTGAATGATTTGCTTAATAACTTCTTCCTTCAACGACATTCCTTCTTGTTCGATTTGAAACCACACCACCTCCTCCCTCATTGTTGGATTAGAACTTTAGAAATAACGACGACGACAAGAGCTTTCTCTTGCTCATTACCTGTGTAGGCATCTTTCTTTCTTTCGCTCGCTTCTTTTGCCAAATCCCGTTAAATCCGTCGAACGATGAAATTTAGTAAATCCTGGATTTTATGTGGATTTATGTCATAAATCTATAAATCCGTAAATCTCGGATTTACACAGGCGTCAGATTTAGATTTCCTCCAAAAACTATTTGGCCTAATTTGCCTTAAATCCTAGCACAAATTTGATAAGGACTATTTGGAAACAAGTAGGATTTTTGACATTATTTTTTAAAAATTTTTTAAAGTCAAATTTTAATACAAAAATTTTTAAGTTAAAATTTTGTACAAGAAAACAATAAGAAAGTTGTCGCAAATGAAGCCTTAATTTTGACAGGATTTAGTCAATTTTATAAATTTAGATTTAGTAAATTTTAAGTACGTTAAATTTTAAAAGTGGTTCAACGAAAGAATTACTAAATCCTATAAAACTGTTTAGCAACGTTAGTGATTCAAGATTTAAAGCGTTAGTTTATTAAAAATTTAAATTTATTTTATATTTCAAATTTAATTGATATTTGAAATAATAATTACTTATTTATTTTAATTTTAATAAATATCAATAAATTATAAATTTAAATAATATAGTTAATGCTTGTTTAATGATTAACTAATTTAAATAATTATTTAAATATTCTATTACTTCTAATTAACACCTTTACTTTCTCATACGTGAAACTTATGGATTTCAGCGTAATGATTCATGCTTTTCATTACTTATCATACATATTCATAGTATTGTTGATTAATCATTGATAGATTATTGAAAACTATTTATTATATTGGTTGAGCATGAATATTGATTTATAAAACTTTGTATTGGAAGCTTTAGTGAGTTAGAATTTATGTTGGGATTTGTAGGCTTATTATGTTGATTTTATTTATTTTAGGATAGGGAAGGGGCTAGGACTCTATGGAGTCAGGCTTATTGAGATCTCCAAATTTTTAAGTTGATATTTTTGTATTTTATTTATTCTTTTGTAGTAAGGAGCTTGCAAAATATTATTGTTTGTAAATGATCTCCTAATTGTCGTAATTAAAATTTTGATAAAAGAATATATTTAAAGATTTTGATGCACTCAATGATCAGTTGTTTCTATTAGATGTATTGACTTATATTGATGATTTTATAGAAGCTCTGGTAGATTATTAAAATAAAAAATAGATAATTCTTTCTATTTAGGTATTGGGGAGTCACAAATTTGGTATTAGAGGCGTGGTTATTAGAAGAATTGGACTGTAACCAGAGCTATAAGATTGATTATGTGTTGGGTAGAGTTTGAGTAGTATATAGTTTCATTTTTGCATATTTGATTAATTGATTTGCATTTGTGTGTATGTTGAGTTTAAGAAAGATAATTATATCAGTGGACAAAATGGATCTTATTAATTAAGATGTGTATATAATGGTTAAAGTGCAGCAACAGCTTCAGCGACTTCAAACATTATATTATAGCTTGCCAGTATGGTTGCTTAGATTGTAAGTGAAACAGAAAGCAGAAAATTAGGGACTGAAGTTGGTGATGAAGATAAGCACCTATATATGTTTTATAACAATAAATTGTCATTATTTAAAGGAGCTATAGAATCCCATGCAATAGAAGGCTGGTTGTTGAGGATAGAAAAACTATTTGATAGTATTTAATATCTAGATAATATGAAAATGTCATTGGCTGTGATTCTATTTAGAGGAGAAGCTGAGAGATGGTGGATAGGAAAACAATGAGAGAAATTTCAAAGAAAGATGAATGTGGAGATTTTCTGAGCAAAGTTTGTAGCTATTTTTAGAGACTAGTTTGTGCCATCATCAGCCTAACAATAAATATAGGAGGCTTTCATGAGAATAGAGTAGGGGAATATAAGATAGTGATGCAGTATGATTTATTAGTCAAGTATGCCCCATAATTGATTAGCAAAATAGATTTTTTAGAGTACTCAGGGATGAGCTGAGGGATCCGTTAGTGTTAGTAAGAATTTAGAAGTTCTTAGAACTAATTGAGAGAGCAAGATTGGTGAAAAATGATTTGGCAATTCTAGTCTTCAGAAATGATATGAACAAGAAAAAATTTAAAGATAATGATATGTCTAAAAGAGAAAACAATGAAAAGAGTAATGAATTAGATAACATAAAAAAGATCAATAGTGAGTATGGGAAGTATACCAGAGTGTACAGTGTGGTTGATGCTGTAGGAGATACTGAATAGTGTTTTCTGATGACTATATAGTGTTTTAGATGTGGACAGAGAGGACACTGAATAGATGATAATCCATAGCAATGATATGGAGCATGATCTAGATGTAGAAGTCCATAATAAGCTATGAACATATAACTTATCTTGCCCTAGAATTAAATTTGGAAGAAATATCTATTTTATCTTTTTTAGTTATTGACCAGATCTTTTATAAATTATTAATATAACTCAATATCCATCAAAAGCAATTTAAATATCATACATATTAAAATATTTCACTATATTCATTGACCAAAATCACATTTATAATAGCCATGAGATCACCAATAATCAATAAGTCTATCAATAGCTCACAAATAAAGGAATAAAATAAAAATACAAAATAAAAGAAAAAACTTGAAGATCTTAATCCATCTTACTACATAAATTCTTGGTCCCTTCCTTACCTGAAATTAATAAAATCACATAATGAGCTTAAAAAGTCAAGCATAAACCCAAAACTTACCAAAGCTTTCAATCCAAAATTTAAAGAATCAATATGCATGCTCACCATAATAATAATGATCAATCACCACTGGTATAATTCAATATGATTAATAACTAAAAGTAAGATTCATCACACATAAATCTATATATTAATAATAGGTGTGAGAATGTAAATACATCTGAAATTAATAAATCAGTTATTAATAAATCAATATTGTAGCATGAACTTATAGATGTCAATGTCATCAGTCTTATCTATCTTGTCAATTATATGTTATATAAATTCAATACATATAATAGGGAAAAAGCTATATATGCACAAACCTTACTAATCTATCTATTAATATTATCCATGTACGTATGCTTATGTATATGATTCAATAAGGTTCTACCTTTATGTGGTGATTTCATTATTTCCTATACATTCATCATTATCATTATCATTATAGCATATTTATCATTTTATCATTATAAATGGCTTTCAACAAATCTTTTAGAGTTGTCACTTTCTACCCATCAGTGTAATCGTTCATCACTTACAAGCTACAACTAAGATAACATCATAAATCACCTTTAAAGGAAAGCACCGATCCGCCCTCCTATTCAGAATATTATATTTTAACAGCCAACCAGTAATAATTATAGTGTTAACAATTAGCTTGTGATAACCAAATTTCTAAAACAATTTTTTTAAATAAAAATTTGAATTTCATTATTGTGACATGTTGAAGAAGGAAGAGGAGAAAGGGAAGCAAAGATGAAAGAGAGGGAGAGAGAAAAAAAAAGATAAAAGAAGATTTAACCATCAGATCGCTTTACCATTTTCATGAAACTTGCTTAGATTGAGGTCAGTGACTCTGATCCTATTTTTGAATTCAAAGATTTTGATGTCAACTGTTTGATTCTTCCTATAACTAATTTTATTTTATTTTCTCTAAACATATTGAACTTCTATTGTATAACTTTTAATTATATAATATCATATTTATTATTCTAGAGATTTTGACTCTAATATTTATGAATTTCACTAGATAAATATAGGTTATTAAATTTTGTATGATTTTTCATGAATATAATTAAGTATTTTTATTTAAGCTTGCTATTAATACAAGTATTATGAATGAATATAGACATGTGGTTGAGTAATTGTTAGTCATTATTATTGTTATAAAAACGTGATATTAATTTGTGTGAAAAATGAGTAAAAGATTGGTTTCACTGATGTTGGCTAGAGATTGATTGAGCTGCACAAGAAGATGGGACGACGATCATTCCTTTATATATGGCTCGATGTTATCTTTGACTGATTAACATTATACTAATTGAGAGTTATAAAAAGTTATTACTGTGCCAACAGACAAAAGTGTGATTATTTATTAAGCCAGTGGCTACTAACTATGAATTATTGATACTAGAAAACAATGCTTAAGCTAATACTTCTTACTTGATTAATATGATTACTAAAATGCATGCTACTGATTCATTATTACTGTATGACTTTATTATTCACTATTTATTAATTTATTATTATTGTACAAATTTATTGTTACTACTATAGGTTTATTGATACCAATACGAATACTAATATTATCACCAATATTGATACTAATGCTACTACTAGTATAATGTTACTATTAATTACTACCATTATTATTAATTCACTATATTGTTTACTAATTGACAAATTATGTGATATACTGAGCATGCAATTATGATATTTTACTAATACTAATATAGAATGTGATGACTATTATTAGTTTACTGCAACGATATTAAAAATTCTTGATTTACTACTTTGATATGATTTATGATAGTTTTTATAGATGATTTGGTTTTATTGATCGAATAATTTATTTATTGATTATTACTAATTGGTAGTACTGAAACGATGACTAATTTATGGTTTTAACACTTATACTGAATTATTATATTTCACTTTATATTGCTTTACTGGTTCTCATATCATATTGTATTCATTTCCCAAAAAATTATGTACACTACTCATGATATATACAATCCTATCACAATTATGCTATCCTGAGTATAAAAAAATATATAAAATAATAATAACCCAAACCTAATTAATCTCACACTTTTGCTCTATTACCCTAACTTGAAATCATTTGACCACATATAATGAGCTAAAGAGCCCAATAAGTAACTAAATCCTACAATTGAACCAAAGTATAATAAAGAAGTGGTATGCATGTCTAATCAATTCAATACTAGCAATTATCATATAATCATAAATCAGTATAAAAATAGTAAAACTCGCATACATTTATAGTAGAGTTAGTAAATAATGAAATAGTGCTTACGATAGGGAACCAATAGCAATACAATATAAAACCAACAAACTAGTGTAAGTATAAAAAATATAAAGTAGTCATTGTATATGTACTATCAATTAGTGACAATCAATAAAATAATCAAATAAATTATTAAAACCAAAGCATAGATAAAGACTATCATAAATTATAATAATGAAGTAAACCAAGAGTAATAATTTTAATATAGTAAACTAATAATAGTAATCACATTCTATATTAATATCAGAGTAGTATCATAATCAAATGCTCAATGTATCACATAATTAGTTATTTAGTAAATAATATAATGAATCAAGAACAATGACAAAAATAATAAACATCCAACAATATTTAAAATCTTGTTAAATAGTTTTTCACTTGCAATTGAGAGCTAGAGTATGTGTAAGAGTACTAGGTCTTGATCACCAGCATCAACATTATTTAAACTTTTACAGGATGTTTTGGGGGAGAATTAGAGCCTGTATAAGAGTACTGAGTCTTGATAGTCATCATCATAGGTAATTAAACTCTTATCAGACATATTTTTTTTGCCTTCGAAGGAGAATTAGAGCATAAATAGGATTATCAAGTCTTAATCGATGCTGTTGTATGTATTTAAACTCTTATCGGATAATTTTTTCTCCTTCGGGGGAGAAATGGAGCATGTGTAAGAGTATTAGGTCTTGATCTCCACCATCGTCAGTATTTAAACTCTTGTCAGACAGTCCCCCCTCTATGGGAGAACTAGAGCTTGTGTAGAGTATCGGGTCTTTATCACCACCGCATGTATTTGAACTCTCGCTAGACTATTTTTACCCTATTGAGAGAAAATTAGAGCTTGCATAAGAGTATCAGGTTTTGATCACCACTATCACCAATATTTAAATTATTGCTGGGTAGTTTTTCCCCCATCGGGAGAGAATTGAAGCCTTGTGAGATAACTTTTTAAAATGCTTTTGGTAGATCCCACAATATTTGCTCTAAGTATATTTATAGTGATTTCTTTTGATTAAATATAAATAATTTAACATTACAACACCCCGAAGGGTTGATTAATGTTCTAATATCAATTTGAAAGAAAGAAACTATAATTTATTTTTCTAATCAGATGCTGCATATGGGAATATACAATTCATCCCAAAGGATAAAAAACATATTCTCCTTTCGATCCAATTAGAGAAATAAATTATAAATTTATTTTCATAATCAAATATAAAGGATATTTTATTCACCATAAAAGTGAATAAATTATCCATCTCTCTTTTGATTATGAAATTAAATTTAAAATATAAATAAAGCTAGTCTGCATTCTCAGATTTTTCCCCTACCTAAGAACGAAAACCAAAGTATGGTTTATTTTATTATGGGATCTAGAATCCCTATAGGGGCAAGCTCCTATAGTTAATTACATCTCCTAAGAGAATACTCTTGATTAAAATGGAGACTATATAATATTAAAATCCATATAAGTTCAAAGAAATGTTTGGGCCAAATAAATTTCAAGGCATAGGCTTTAAATTATAAATTATCGAAATTGAAATATGAAGATTTTAATTTAAATTGATGAAAGAATATATAGAGAAGGGTGTATATAATATGAACCTACCACTAGCCTAGAGTGAGCTGCCAGCTAACAATTCTAATTATAACAAATTACGGTATGAATGCAGGCTTTATAAAGCTTTATCCTAAGAATCAAGGAGTTGTCAAAGAATTTAAGTTAGATGCAATACAACATGCTTACAAAAAATAGAATCCACTCATTTGATGCTTGAATATCAATATATAAAAGAGCTGATTTTAATAATATAAATTTACAAAGTACAACCCAGGGCCTGTAGTAAACTAATGGTGGTCAAGCCCCACCAACAATAAATCTGGATTCTAATCCTATCATATATATCTAAAATCTAATACAATTACTTATGGTCTTGAAACTCCAAGTCTTATGTGGAATTCTAAAAAAAGAATATCTTCTTGAAAAGAGGACATTACTTTTTGGAGTCTCACCCGTATATTTATGAGTAGTTGTCTTTGACTCTTTTACAAACTAATG